>JAUMJK010001484.1:0-82171 GCA_033558105.1 Coccyzus lansbergi | reverse complement strand
GGTGCTGCCGCCTCTCCTGCTTGTCTAGGGGCTGCGGGGCGCTTGGTGGTTTCCAGGCTGCAGTGGGAGGTGTGTTAGGCTGAGATAAGGTGTAGCGGCTTTGGAGAGGGCGGTGGCATCGCCCCTGCCCTGGGGCTGCGTCCAAGTGCGTCTTCTTCACAGGCAGTGGGAGGGAGGGCACCGATACTGAAAGTGCCGGCAGAGAAACTGGCTGAGACTCGCTTGGGATTTTTGGAAAGCCTTTATCAGGCCTTGGCAACGCGAGGGAGCGAGCTTTGTCAGTTGTCTGCGAGGACGTGGAGCTGTTGGAAGGAGTCCAGAGGAGGCCACGGGCATTATCTAAGAGCTGGAGCTCCTCTGCTCTGAGGGCAGGCTGAGGGAGGTGGGATTGTGTAGCCTGGAGAAGAAAGGGGAGACCTTAGAGCAACTTCCAGTACTGAAAGGAGCTCCAGGAAAGCCGAGGAGGAGCTTTTTACAAGGGAGTGGAGTAATAGGATGAGAAGAAATGGTTTTACATTGGAAAGGGGAAGATTAAGATTAGACATTGGAAAGAAATTCTTTACAATGAGAGTGGGGAGGTGCTGGTGCAGGTTTCCCGGAGCAGTGGTGGATGCCCCATCCCTGGAGGTGTCCAAGGCCAAGTTACAGGGACCTGGAGCCCCATCCAGTGGGAGGTGTCCCTGCTCATAGCAGAGGGTTGGACTGGGTGAGCTTCATAGCCCCTTCCACCCCAAACCATTCTATGATTTATTCTATGATTCTTCCTGAGCATCTTTTGAAAGCTGGGCTGGGCTTTGTGTTAGCTCTGAGCCACCTGCTGAAAACTGATCTTCCAGTACTGTAAGTGACCATAAAACTGGGCATTTTACTTCTGCCTGCTGGGTGTCTGTGGTGTCCCCAACAGGCGTAACCTCAAGACCCTGCCCTGCTGGGTAGCTGAATGGTTAGGGTTAGGGCATTGCTAAGCAGCACTTGTGCTCTCTAGGGCAGCCAGTTGATCACCAACATGAATAGAGACCTTGCTGAGCAAGAATCGGGGGTTTCGGTAATTCCCTTGTTTCTTTCCGCTTGGTGAGGCTTATAATCCAGGACAAGTTTTTAATTCAAGTTTTGCATGTTTGATGGTAGGTGGTTGTTGACTTTATAACACAAACATTGCAGAGGAGATTATGTAGGAGAGAGAGGGAGAAAGCAAGTGAAGTCTCTTGTGTAAACCTCTGGCAAGGTGTAATGTGGCATTTGGGTTTGAATTCCAACTAGAAACTGATGCTTGTTGCTATTTGGACGCTTTATCTGGTCTTAGTCATCTCTGTTGCCTTTGTATTAGTCTCAGTGGTACTTTCTATAACAATGAGAAGAGAATAGCGCTGGGATTGTTGTGTGGCCAAAGCTGGGTTTGCTCTGGAATTACTACAGCAAGGGATAAATTAGGATTTAGTTTCAGTCCTGAGGACACTAAGGATTTGTTATGTTTGATGGTAGGCAGGTCCCTGAGCCCCTTGGCTTTCCTCTCTCCTCCTTTGCAGCTTAGGAGCAGCCTCTAGCACAGGCTTTTAGCGCAGGCAGGTGAGGACAGACAGTCTTGCATGAGCTGCAAAACACAAACCTTTAGTGTCAGGCTCTGGTGACCCCACACAGTAACATCTCAAAGCAAATAATGTCTCTTTTCACATATTCCCTCCTTGTAACTGAATGCTTAAGCAAACAGAGGCAAGACAAGCTGCTTATTGAACCAGATATGGTCTTGTGTATAAGAACATCTCTCCCTGACGTTTGACAAGTAGGCACGTAACGCCGTGCAGTCACATAACTGAGTGTGACCTGTGCTTACGCATTCTTTAAAGATCTACGCTGAGATAAGGGTCAGTCCTGACCATTTGAAGCTATGTTTGCATTGGGAATAAATCTGAGGGTATAATTTTTGTTCAGTGACGTTTTGCGCCAATCGCAGATTTGAATACTAGCTGCTCCTTGAGACAGAGCTGTGCATTTTCATTGCCTGTGTGGAAAGTTGCCTTCCAAGTATAAGTGCTCGTGTAGATGGAGACTGCTCTGAACTTATAAATGTAAAATGGAAATAAAATTATAGAATTGGGCAATGGTTTGGGTGGGAAGGGACCTTGAAGAACATCCAGTTCCACCTACTGGTGGATCCATACCTCCCTCTGGATTGAGTTGCTCCCAGTCCCATCCAACCTGGCTTTGAACCCCTCAGGGATGGGGCAGCCACTATTGCTCTGGGCAACCAGGGCCAGGGCCTCCCTGCCCTCACAGCAAAACATTTCTTCCTAAGATCTCATCTAATCTCCCTTCTTTCAGCTGGGATGCCCTGGTGAACACCTGGAGAGCCCTCCTGGCTTTCTCTTCTGTAATTCTGCCAGTAGCCAACAGTGGGTTTGATCCAGAGCATTGGGAGCAAGGGCGAGACTGTGGTGCGGAGGCGGCAGTGAGCCCTGGGACAATGCCAGCTGGTTTGCTGCCACTGGAATCACAGTTCTCACATGTGGAGGTTTTTTTAGCAGTGTTTCCTTGTTTGTGTTTTTTGAGATAAGAAGGGGAGAGGCTCCACAGAACCTTGTGGCAGTTATTGGGGCGTCTTCCTGTGTGTGCCAAGTCCCACTAAGCCTGAGATGTGTACAGGGAGGATAAAAGAAGAGCTAATTGCAAGTTATGACTGTATCATATCACTGTTTTTGTGGGTTTGGATTTGTTTATACCTTAGACCACAGATTTTTATGTCACTTCTGCCTTTATCCTTTTCTGTCAGCTCTCGGTGCAACCCTTTGCAGGTGGCTCACGCACCTCACTTGAGCAGCAAGTCCATTTGTTCCTTGCCCCCCAAAGAGAAGAGCTTTGGTTTAGGTTGAGACTTGACCTTTCTGTGTCTTCCTTTCTTTCTAGTTCTCTGTCCAGTCTGCTTTGGAGAGCCTCCTCGACGGTGCTATTGTGTCTATCAACTTCTTACCTGTGATGCAAAGGAAAATTCTAAAAAGGGTTGGACACCACAGCTCCATCGTGTTGTGCTTCTCCAGGACTATTTGATGTGGTCTGTCTTATCTGGGTGCTGTGGTTTTCTTCTGGAAACTCTTCTGTCAGTGTCTACATGTGCATTCTCAGATCCCAACAAAAAGACATGGATTTAAAGAATAAATTTATTTTCCCTTTTGCAACTGCATGTCTCCAATTTGATTGTGTTGTCCCTGCAGGGCCCTGACAGATTTCTTCTTCATGAGGCAACCCATGATTCTATAGAAATGCCAAGTTTTTGGGATTACATTTCTTTGAACCCCCCCAGGGATGAAAACACTCCCACTGCCCTAGGCACCACTCTGTCAGTGAAGAAAATTCTCCTAATATGTGATTTAAACCTACACTGGCACTACTTGAGGCCATTTCATCTCTTCCTATCCCTTTTTACTTGGGAAAGGAGACCAACACCCACCTCACTACAACCTCCTTTCAGGTAAGTGTAGAGAGCAACGCGTTCCACAGCACCTGCAACACTTGGCCTTTTTCTACCCCTTTTGGTTTCTCTTCAGGCTTTCTTGTTTTGTACTTAAACCTCTCCTTCTGGTTCTGGGTCATGCCCTGTGTTTAGGGTTGATGAAAAGGAATGTGCTGGTGGGGCCGTCTGGATCCAGGGAGTCACAATAGCCTTTGCAAGGCCACAGAGTAGCTCAGCTGTCGTCTGACCAGTAAAAAACTGAGTCCCATCCCATAAGCTCCAGAACTAATGGGAGAACTGACTCTTCTGAGAAAGCACAAACCCTTTTTCGTTCTGCATGAAAGTGCAATGATTTTGGGCTGAGCAGGGTGTGCGTGGAGGACATGGACTAGGGAAGGATTTATCATCTCGTGCCACACCTGGCTTAATTTATCCGGAACACCATGACAATCAAGTGTCTAGTTTAGAGTTGCTGAAGAACACTTAAGCCATTCTTGATGCTACACATGCACCGTCAAGTTGAGTGAGCAGAGAGTTACTAAGGCACTGAGTTATTTTCCCATGGTGCAAGCCACATCTCAGACCTGTCCCACCCCTGCCCACCCACCAGGTTTCGTTGCTTCCTTGCCAGCCCTGGCCTCTTGGGATGTGTGTTAGAAGTTGTGATGTAGAGCTGGGCTTCCCTTCCTGCTCACTGTCACAGGGAAATTTGAGAAGAAGGGAGTGATTGGATTTTTTTTTTTCACTTTAGAGGAAAACAACCTTGTGGAGAGGGATGCAGGAGGGAGGGGAGGCAGAGAGAGATCCCCTGAGGAACTGTGTTGTGATAAAAGTGATTATTATCACAGCCAAGCTCTAAAATCTCTCACCATCCCGTGCAAGGGCAGTCTGACTGCACCTCTGCCAACCTGAGTTTGTAGAGTTGCACTTAGGTGCAAGGGGTGGACTGGGCAGTCTGAGACCCCTCCCAGCTCTGTCCCTGGATTAGAGATCTCTAGCTGTCTCCCACAGAGAGTGAGCTTGACCAGCATTTCTGTTGGATGCTTCGTGCTCCCGCTTGTCTGCAGCCCAGAAGTTCATAGCAGGCAGGGAGAGCTGTGGTTAAAAGGAGGGGAATGTGGTGCAAAGGGGCAGGATGACAGGAGGTGATAGCTGAAGGCATGCTGGGCTCTGGACCCTGAAAGATTCGTCTGCTTCAGTGTGGGCTGCCAGTGTCTCATTCTCAGTCATGGTTGCCAACTGGATCACTACATGCTGCCCCTCCCCAGCTTTTCTGCAGCCCCTTCCAATACTGGAAGCTGCGCTAAGGTCTCCTGGGAGCCTTCTCTTCTCCACGCTGAACTACCCCAATGCTCTCAGCCTGTCTGTCTCAGCAGAGGTGCTCCAGCCCTTGGATCATCTCTATGGCCTCCTTTTATCAGTAAGCAGAGGACGGCAGTCCTGTCCTGGGAGAGCAGCTATACTTTCGTCGTCCCCTGTAAATGCCAAACATGTGCAGGGCAGCTTGAGAACGTGCCTATTCACTGCTCTCATGCTGCTCACTCTGTGCTTCCTGGCTTCAGAATCACTGTTTCCTACTGTATCCTAGGGATGACAAGCATTAACAAAGAACACATTTATTTGTACTGCTGAACACTTGTATTCTCAAGATCTTACAGGTGTGTCCAGTGCTCCAAATCCATCCTATAATTTCCCATTTAGTTTTGAAAAGGCAGAGCCACACCCCGATTTGCTTGGTGAAAAGCAGCCCTCCTTGGATTGTACCCTGCACACTGAGTGCCTGGTGACTGGCAGCTTGGAGGTAAGCACACACCCAACCCTTCTCCTCCTCTGCTAGAGAGGAGCTTGACTTTGGGGCATTGACAGCAGTGAATTCAGCTGAACCAACTCTGAATTCTCTGCACGCAACCTCACGCTTTCCCAGGCAGAGCGGACCCTCCATAGTTTTTTGTGTGCTTTGGGTCTCATTTCAGATAAGGGTTTGTGGCTTGTGTCAGTTTGCTTTTGAGACGGTTGCCTTTTAACTTCCTTCCTCTGAGTTTGGTTTTGCAATTAAGTGTTGCTCATGTTTGATTTTTCTTGCCTGAAATAAGGTGATTCCTTGAACATGGGCTCTCTGAAGACCTTTGCAGGAATGTTGCCTTTACTCCCAGGGCTGGGCTTTCTCCTTTTGGTTGGTGAGTATTACCGGGAGGGCAACCGCTGTCCTGGGAGGATTTTCCTTACCAGTAGCGGTAGCTGAGATAATGCTCGGAAGAGAAAATTGTACTGGAAGGTCACTGAACGTTACTTTGGTGGCTGCTCTGAATCCACAGCCTTTAGTTAAGCATGTTTGTTATTGTACCTGTCAACTAAGTCTATTAGTTTTTGTAATAATCGGGGTGGAAAGACAAAATCTGAACTCATTCTCCTCCTGTCATTGGAGAGCTGTCTGCTCACTGCTCCTTTTGTTGGTGTTACCAGATCTCTCTGGGAAAGTGCTTACGAACTAATCTTTGCTGAGTCTGATTATTTCTGTATTCCCCTACTTCCCTTCCTGCTGTTTTTTTGGTAGCAAGGGATTCCAGAACAGGATCTCTGTATCCTTCAGAAAGTGTTCAGTGCTTCAGTCCCTGTCCCTCATCACACTAGGGGTCGGGTTTGCTGTGAGCATTGATGACTACAGTACACGGACTTTTGTAACATTTCAAACATGAGCCGCCAACTGGGGAACAGTTACACCACTTTCTCTGCTGTAGGCTTAGTTATTGGTACTAAGGGAAGGAAAACTAATAACTTTTTTCCTTTAATTAAGCAAAGCAATTGTTGCTATTCAATGTATTAGGGATACCTGGATTAAAATGTATTTTTTCCCAGTCTGTTAACACGTTGCATGAAGTGTGATGTCTCTGTCCAGCAGAACTATACAGGTTACTCATGAAAGTTAACAACTCTTAATGCAATCACTTTTATTTCTAAGAAGTCAGAGATTTTGGTGGCATGTTCTCATGTTTTCAGCTGAAAGAGCGGAGATTTAGATGAGATCTCAGGAAAAAATATTTTCCTGTGAGGAGGGGGAGACCCTGACCCAAGTTGCCCAGAGAAGCTGTGGCTACCCCATCCCTGGAGGTCTTCAAGGCCAGATTGGATGGGACTTTGAGTCCCTGATCCAGTGGGAGGGGTTGGAACTGGATAGGCTTTGAGGTCCCTTCCAACCCAAACTATTCCATGATTCTACGTTGGCTAGTGGCTCCGCGTGCAACCATCGGAAATAACTCCATTTGTTTGGGCAGTGCTTGCCCCCACCCATCTACCCATTTTCTTCTGTGGTTGCTCTGAATAGTGGAGATGGAGGAAAGGCAGATTATCAGAGATATGCTGAGCTTGTAGGGGATTTTCATCCAACAACTTACATACACTGCCTTTTTGAGGATGGATGAAAGAGAGAAGACAGAAAATCTATGTTTCTCTGAGTTGCTACACAGGTTTCTGAGAGGGAAGGATGGAAAATAGAAGTGTAGTCATGCCATGCCATGAGCAGGAGTGGCCTTGTTGTAAAGAAGCAGTGGGGAGACTGGGCAGTGCTCAGCAACCTCTTGACATGGAAGGAGAGGCTGGAGAGCAGTTGCGCTGTGAACAGCACAGCATACGCAGGAGAAGGAGACAGTCCCTTCCACTATGGAAGGCTTCAACGCAGCCTGGTGTGCCTGTGCACTAGCCACGCCTGGAAGTGAACACAATGTTTTGCAAGAGTGTTGCTCCCCGAGTGATGTGCACATCTCTTAAGTGTCTCATGACAGCAGCTGAGTCCATACCCTTTGTTGTGATATTACAAGATGAAGGGTTTATTGTCATACAATGAAGATTTTTGTGACAGTAGATGAGTCCTCTCTGATCTTGCAGAACAAGAAGCCACCCTTCCTATTCCTCCTCCTCTTCCCTGCACAGGTGTTTCCAAACACTGCTCTTCTGAGACAATGGGACGGTTGGCAAGCTTTAAGTTAAACGTGTAGGAGCTTTCTAAGAGAGGAGCCAAAGGGCTGGGCTGCCTGTTCCCAAGATTCAGTCCTGAGGTGAGCAGGAAGTGATTGTCACATGGAAACAGCCCTTCTTTGTCTGCAGGCAGGGAAGCGTGGCCTCGAGGCCAGCCTCTGGCACTAAGCTCCCAGTTCTGGGTTTCATAACTGGTTTTGGGGCTTCCCTAGGAGTGACGTTAATGTGTGTTTGGGTGAGAGGAAGGTACTGCATTCACTCAGCTATGAGTATGCTTCCCTAGCCCGTTACGTAGTGACAGTTCTCCATTAATTAAATTATTAAAAAGGTGTAGCAACCTAGTAACCAAGAAAGCTGTTATCCTAATTAGGGACTCCTCTCATTCATCCCTACAAGCTACTTTATAATCCCCTTCTTGCTGCAGGTCACTGGGCTGGTGAGCACATCCTTACCCAGGGAAACCACTGCCTTCTTTTTCCTCTTCTTCCTCCTCTTCCCCAATGTAGTTCCATGATAAGGATTTCCCATCTGGTTGATTTCTGTGCACAGATATCCCTGGGTTTGGCTGGCACTGCCCTGGGCCAGTTTAGCCCAGTCCCTCAGCCACATGGCATGGAGGAGCCACAGGAGGTTTGGGGCTCAGTTCCTGTATGTTGCCCACATGAGTCAATATTTCTGAATAACACAAATCCTGACTGTGCTTCCCTCAGTGGGGTGTGAGGGTTGGGAGTCACTGGTGTTTTGAAGCCATGGAGCATTCGTGCTGAACCTGAGCTCTGCCACATCTCTGTGTGTTGCACACTGCTCCGCCAACCCTGGACTGGCTGCCCCGTGGGTCTAGGAAAGGAGATATGGATGGGGGTGATCTCTGCAGCCACTTCAGCCTCCTGTCAGCTATAGTGCCTGATACAAAGTCACTGAAGTTGGTGGTGTTCTCCTTGCCGAGAGGTAACTGCCAAACTGCAGAGCTGTGTTAGTTCTTGAGCCAGTGAACAAAGCTTGCAGGGAAATGAGGGTGTTCTGGGCTTCAGGGACTCCAAGATGGGTCAGAGGATGGGAGGAGAACGGTGCAAACCAGGCAGGCTGTGTGACATGTTGGTGGGTGAGTGTGACAAGGGACAGTGGTGGCAGACAGGTCTGCAGGACCCTGATGCCTCCCTGTGAACTAAGGGTTGAGCATGGCTGCCCCAGGAGATACGTCAGATGGTGCTGGCCAACTGGGTCCTGAGTTCACCAATAGAGAAACATGCTGAGAAAACCAATTGTGCAGAGATTCAGTGCTAGCGAATTGTGGCAGAGCCTTTAACCATTGCCTTCTCCCTCTCCCTGCCTCTCCTTTCATGGAGGATTTGTTGCATCCTTGTTCTGTCCTGTCAAAAAACAGTGGGAACTCTCTACCGTCCCCTTTCTCTATCCACAGGGAATGTTGAGTTTAGCACACTGCTGATCTGAATTAAATAATAGCGATGCCAGGGCAATTTGAGCTATTTGTTGTTGCTGGTTTCCTAAGCCTGCATTTCACCACCTTTCCAGCTTCATGGTATTGGCAGAGGAGTTGCAAATTGCTATCAGGAACAATGTAAAAGTTGGGAAACACAGAAGAGATAAGTGGAGGGCTTGCACAGACCTGCCAAGAGCCAGCAGGACCAGGTTAGCTTCTTTCAGCAAAGTGCTGTCAAGCTCTAGGGCAGCCCTGGCCTGAGGGCTGTCCTACCTTGGCATTACCTGTGTCCCATGCAGTTTGACAGCACAGGGTGATTTTAATCCTATTGAGGACTTGACAGGAAAAATGTATGAAATACAATGCAGGCTTGGCTAAATGGATGTATTGGTGGGGACACTGAGAAACGAGGAGAGGCTGCAAAGCTAAAAGCATTGTGGATGTATAAGTGCGGTAAGCATGGTCTCCCAGGCTGATTGCTGACTGTGGGTTGGCCATGGTGCACAAGGGATGCTGGATAAGGAAGTCCTGGAGAGAAGATCCATTCCCAGAGTGTTGTTTCTGCCCCTTCTCTTCTTCGGGGACAGAGATGCCTGCAGTCTGTCATGTCATCTAAGACCCATATCTGTCCTCTGTGAGACTGACCTGGAGTGGATAGAGGACTGTCTCATGTCTGCTCAGCCCATCAGCTGTCACAAAGCCAAAGCAGAAGGGTCTGACAGCCATGATTCTGTTAAGAACTTCAAAGAATGAAGAGTAAAATTATGAAGTGAGCTGAGTGATGTTCAGGGTCTGTTAAATGAGGCAGGGGCTGGGCTGTGGGAATGAGCTTTGTCCTGGATTTGCTGCTGAAACCCTGGCACGTTGTCTTCCAGGTTGGCAGGCAGCTGCTGCAGCTTCGACTGGGATGTATAAGGTAATGCTAATTTGTGTGTTTAAAATGTGTGTCATCCGTGTCTTTACTTGCAAAGCATGCGTGGTTTGGTGGTCAGTGTGGGCACCTTCCTGAGGTGCATAGGTGGAAATTAGTTGCCACAAGTCAGATCTAATGTGTCGAGCATGGAAGTGGATGGGAAGTGCCCTTCCTTTTCCTGGCTCCCAAGCAGAGGGTGGGGATGGCTTCCCCAGATCTCTGCAGGGCTTCAGTGCAAGCACATCACCAGACAGTTCAGTGAAGTTGACGCTTACTGACCACACTCAAATCATCAGGACAACTGTCCATCCCATTGGTCCTCATGACTGAGTGATGGGAGAACTCCCGTATCCCTGAGTTTTCCAGCCATTTGTAGCCCAGAGCCAGTACAGCTACAAATTTTGCAGATGGCAACTGCCTAACACGGCAAGATGCAAGCTCTGGATCCAGGCACTTACGTGTTTTCAAACCAGATCCGAGATTAAATGGTACCTAACCTTCTTGTCTGTGTGCAATGATTACAAATAGCATTGTGTTACCATTGTAATCACATGATGAGATTGTGTCTTCTCTCTTTCTCCTGACGCAGTGCTCCAGCTCCCCTGTTGATGGTGAGTTCCTTACCAAGTAACCTCTCTAAAGAGACATCAAGACACAGTTCTATAAACATATTCTTATCACAGCTCCCTTATCTTTGTCTCTCTCTCTTTTGGGGAATCAGAGTCTGCCGTGTGTGCCTCTGTGCAAAGGTATGTGAAACATCAGCAAATTCTCTTGGCAGCATTTCCCTTGGGAGTGATACTAGTTTGTTGGGATGCAGTTCGGGTAACAGGAAGCCTCTGAAACCAGGTGCAGCATCTTTCTCCCCACAAAGTCGCAGGGTTGCCTGTGGGCAGGACAGGCTCTTGTTTCACCCATTGAAACAGTGAAAGGAAAATGTCTCTCTGGGGCTCTGTGTCTATGCGGGGCAAAGAAAGGCAGGGCAGGTCCCTGGTGTGTCAGCCAGCCTGACACAGCAGGGATTTACTGCTCCAAGAACCTTGGCATCAGTGCTGAGTTTGGTTTGGGTGGTGGTGGGGGCATAAAAGGTCAAGCAGGGCCACTTCAAGCCTTCCGTGCACTTGATTTTTACCTGAGGGTGAACAGTTTACAAAAACTCTCTCACTGCTCCCAAACCCTGCCAGCAAATAATAATTATCCATATTGTTGGTTTGTTCCTTTTTGTTCATGTGGATGGCACCTTGTTGTTATGGCTGCCTGGCATCACTCCTGTTCTTTTATGGGTGAGCTGTCCTGCTGCAGATGAACAGAACTTCAGTCGACAAAAACATGTGGTCAAGGGCATCCAAACACCTTTAGCTGGGCTTGGGCAGCTTGTGCTCCATGCTTGCATTCGCAGACATGTTGCTGACAGTGCTGGCTCCCAGTAGGTTCTGTCTAGCTACTGCAGGGCTGGAGGCCACATCTTTGCTTCTTCCCAACAGAGTCAACCAGGAGATGCTTCTTGAGATAGTCCGTGGCCAAGCTTCCCCCTGCAGCCTCACTCTTGGTCAATATGCCTGTGCACAGGTAATGGCAATTCCTTTTTTCACATGTTTTCCATGACAGTCCCAATCTTGACAAAGATTTGTATTCTTCCATAGATGTTTAATAAAAAAGATGCCATTTCATCAAATATTTATTGATGGGGGCTTGTTTGTTTGTTCTGTCATTGAAAAGTTTCTCTGCAATGGGGAGGTTCCCTGTGGAAGCTTCACTTTGAGCAAATGGCCTTTTTATTTTTCAATATGGGAAACCATTTTGAGTAAAGTTTTTTCAAAGCTACTCTTCCATAACATCAGGGAATGATTTGGGGTGGAAATGTTCCTTAAAGATTATCTAGCTCCAACCCTGCTTCCAAGGGCAGGGACACCCCCACTGGATCAGGCTGCCCAAGGGGAAGGGTAGATCAGGTAAAGAAGGGTCCAGCATTCAGAACTGTGTAAGTTTAGACTTGCTTTGAGTCAGCGTATGTTGAAATTTCTTTTGTCAACAAGTTTTGTCACCTTAGAGAGCTGAATGTAGCTGAGCTGCTAAAGCAGACCTGAAATAGTGTGCATCCTGCAGCATCTCTCAATATGACACAGCTTTTATTATCTCAATAAGGATTTCCCTTTTCTTTTCCAGAGTGGTTGGCTCCAGGACCTTCAGGATGATTTTCTCATATCCTTGTATTCTTGCCTTGCCCCTAAATCTGCCGGTGTTATGGATCCAGAATACTCCATTCTGTTCTTCTCTAAATATGATGCCAAGAAACTTGAAGCCGCTCTGACTACATTCAGTGAGCGGGTGAGTATCATGCATCCAGCATTTGTTCACTTGCAGCCTTAATGCCAGGGGAAGGCAAACCCATGGCCTTTCACAGCCAGCCCAGCTACTCAGCTGTTCTTGCTCACCCTTAATATTAACTTAAAGGGCACCTCAGTCAGCAGATCTCCACACCCAGAGTCCTGGGCTGTTAAAAACAGTTGGGAAGGCAAGAATAGCAACCCTGAATTCATGTGGCAACACAAAGCAGAGGTTCCAATGTGAATTACAGGCTGATTGTACCTGAGTTGCGTAGGTATTACCATGGTGGAAGGATTCCTGTCCAGAGAGGAGATTATTGCCAGGAGCGATTCTGTTCATAATGTTCAGATTCACATGGATTTATGCTAAGGGGTTTTTTTGAAGTCCCTATTCACTTGAATTCATGTTTTTCTTCTCATCTCTTGCCCTCAGTTTTCTCACGTGCCTCTTTCTCTCGAGTGGAACATCATCTTCTTTAATGGCCTGTGGGAGAGGATGCAGCAAATACCCGACATTGACCACCCACATGTTTTGTCTCAGTGGGTCCAGGAGGGGCTTCAGCCATTCCTGGCACAGCCCAAGGTCTTTGCTTGCCTGCATGCCAAAAAAGTGTCGTGTGAGACATTCCAGAAGATGTAAGTGCTGAACCCAAGTGTTGTTTCAGTCCCTTATTGCCGAGATGCGAAAGCAGCCCTTACTTCAGCTTCCCAAAGCAAGGGCACCGAGAACTCTTTCTAAGGCTTCATAACACACCCACTGACCATGTAATTAGTTGTCTGCGTCAGTCAGGGCATGTGTTGTGACCCTGCTAGCGCTGTGTTTCCAGCACAGTATCACAGGATTGCAGCCCCCAGGTGGTTGTGGGGCTGTTGTGAAGGGAAGACATAGAATAGAATCCTAGAATCACTTGGCTGGAAAAGATCTTTGTCATTATCAAGCCCAACCACACTTGCGCACTACTGAGTCATATCCCTAAGCACTTCATCCTGTCTTTTAAACACCTCCGGAGGTGGTGGCTCAACCACCTTCTTGGGCACCTGGGCAGCCTCTGCCAGTGCATGAGAACCCTTTCGGTAGAGAACTTTTTCCTAATATTCAGTCTGAACCTCCCCTGGCACAGCTTGGAGGACGTCAGTCATGTTGGTAGTTTTGATAAGAGATGGGATTGATAATATCAGTCATCAAGTAACAGCCAGTTCTGTGAGAATCCAACCGTGCCAGATCTGACTTCATCTGTGTTTGAGATGTCTGCCTTTCTTGTCCATCTTCAGAGTCGCTGCCCTGGATGGAGTGTATTCAGACCTCACAGTGGAAGAACAGAGGAATATTTACGCTGGGATCAAACAGTATCTCATCCAGGATGGTAAATTACTTGATCTTCTTGGAGCAATAACAGAATGTTTTAAGCCGCTGATGTATGCGACAACATTAGCTGTGATCTTTTAGAGGGCTGGGGCTTCACAGATTCTTTTGTGAATTTATATTGTCTCTTCCATGGAAACAGGCTGTGAATGAGACAATGATAAGAGTTGTTAAGATTCAGTTCCCTGCCTGAAGGCTGTATTAGTCCAGGATTTTATAAATTAGCACAGTCAGTTCAATTCTGGCTTGCGTCCTCTGCAAATGGCATTTACTGCTTTTGTTGAGAAGGAATGGTTGGGCTCTGAAAGCTAAGGAATTCAGCTCAGAAAAGGGTCCTGGTAAGATATTACCCTGTTTGCAGGCAGTAGCTTGCATGAAAAAGTTTTTGGTAGATTTCAAAGGAGGAATAAAGAGATGTTCAGAGAGGGGTGAAAAAAACGTGTATTTATAATCTGAATGCAGAAATCATAGAATCACCAGGTTGTAAGAGACCCACCAGATCATCAAGTCTAACCATTCCTATCAAACACTAAACCATGTCCCTCAGGACCCCGTCTACCCATCCCTTAAACACCTCCAGGGAAGGTGAATCAACCACCTCCCTGGGCAGACTGTTCCAATGCCCAATGACCCTTTCTGTGAAAAACTTCCTCCTAATGTTCAGCCTAAATCTCCCCTAGCGGAGCTTGAGGCCATTCCCTCTCGTTCTGTCCCCTGTCACTTGGGAGAAGAGCCCAGCTCCCTCCTCTCAGAGGTCTCCTCTCAGCCTCCTCTTCTCCAGGCTAAACACCTCCAGCTCTCTCAGCCGCTCCTCGTAGGGCCTGTTCTCCAGTCCCTTCACCAGTTTCGTGGCTCTTCTCTGGACTCACTCCAGAGCCTCAACGTCCTTCTTGTGGTGAGGGGCCCAGAACTGAACACAGGACTCAAGGAGTTGTCTCACCAGTGCCGAGTCCAGAGGGAGAATAACCTCCCTGGACCTGCTGGTCTCACCATTTCTGATCCAAACCAGGATGCCATTGGCCTTCTTGGCCACCTGGGCCACTGCTGGCTCATGTTCAGTCGGCTGTCAACCAACACCCCCAGGTCCTTCTCCTCCAGGCAGCTTTCTAGACAGACTTCTCCCAGTCTGTAGCTGCACAGGATTGTTGTGCACCAAGTGCAGGACCTGGCATTTGGCCATGTTAAACCTCATGCCGTTGGGCTCAGCCCAGCAGTCCAGCCTGTTCAGATCCCTTTGCAGAGTCTCCCTACCCTCCAGCAGATCGACACTTCCACCCAGCTTAGTGTCATCTGCAAACTTGCTAAGGGTACACTCAATGCCTTCATCTAGGTCATTGATGAAGACATTGAACAGGGCTGGACCCAGCACTGAGCCCTGGGGAACCCTACTTGTAACTGGCCTCCAGCTGGATTTAACACCATTTACTACCACTCTCTAGGACCAGCCATCCAACCAGTTTTCTACCCAGAGGAGTGTGCTTCTGTCCAGGCCAGAGGCTGACAGTTTCCGTAGCGGGATGCTGTGAGAAACTGTGTCAAATGGGCATATTTGAGGCTAACATGATCAGAGGCAATTGAGGACCTCTCTGTTGAGGTCCTCTGATAGACTGACACCTCTTCAGCATTCGAAATCTCCATTCCCCCCTAATTTCTGGATGCAATGCGAGTTTATAGTTTTATGGTCTCTGCTATCTTGCAGGATCAAGCCAGAAATGCTACAATGCAGCTGTTCCAGGTCTGAATTCCACTGCATGGTTTCACAATTATCTGGGATCCTTTTTGGAGCACGCTACTGCTGAAGACGTGCAGCTTTTTGGTGATGAACAAACAGTAAGTGCAGGCTCGTCATGCTGATGAAGAACCTGTAGTGTGCGAAATACTCTGTGTCTGGGAGGTTGTCTTCCTGCCCTGGCCTAAATTCGTGGAGATGCTGCTGGCAGGAACGTTTCACTTGTTTGTTTATGGAGAATGGTCACTTCAGTTCTTATTTTTTACCCCATTGTGACTTCTTGTGATGAGACACTTGCACAGAAGCTGGTTTCTCATAGGTAATCATAGAATCATTAAGGTAGGAGGAGACCTATATGCTCATCCAGTCCAACTGTCAGCCCCACACCACTGTGCCTGGGAAACCATGTCCTGAATTGCCACTTCTACATGCTTTCTGAACCCTTCCAGGGATGGAGACTCCACCACTGTCCTGGGCAGCCTCTGACAGTGCTTCACCATTTTGTCAGTAACGTTTTCTTCCTTCTATCCAATCTACACTTCCCTGGCACAACTTGAAGCCATTTCATCTCATCCTATCCCTTGTTACTGGGGAGAACAGACCAGTACCCTTGCAAACTCACGCACATCTTACAAGGGACTGTCAGGATTAAAGTATCCATCTAAATTATTTTGGGGGGTTGTTTTTTTTTTTTTCCCCATGTCAACACCCTCAGCTTCAAAAATTTGCCCGAGATCCAGTGAATATGGAGATGATTAGCAAACTCAACTTGCTCCACGAGACGGCTGTGTACTACACCTTGCTGCTGACCTCTGGACCTGATTTCCCCCTATCGAGGTACGGGACCTGACCTCACTTCCGACCTGATTTGGAATCATAGAATCCCTAGGTTGGAAATGACCTTTGAGATCATCAAGTCCATCCTTAAGGAGTAGGGGTTAGCATTATTATATGACTTAGTAAAAGTTTGAGTGGTGATTCTCATAGCTGCTTCCATAGAACCTTTAAAGCATTTTCCTGTTGCTCAAAAATTGCATTGCAATTGTTCTTGGGGAAGGCCAGGCCCTAAGTTCCAGCTGGTGCCAGCCACCAGCGTATCTTGCGTGCATTTGCAGCTTTGCATGACACAGAAATGCTCTCTGTAAGCAGGAGCACCAGAGCTAAAATATACCAGGGGAAACATGGTGGAATAGAACATCCTTTGGCAAAAGGGAAAGAGCTGACAGAGACACTGCCTATCACATTGGCAACCTTTCCTCTTTTTCTCCCACCTGCAGCCTCCCAGACAGATTTGTGTGCTACCTGAGCCCCTCAGCAGTGAACAACCTGGACAGAGATAAGGCTTTGAGCTTGGCCCAGAGGATCAGTAAGAACTGCCCATTGAACCAGACACACAGAGGAATGAGAGAGCAAGCTCCCTCCTCCCTGACAACAGAGGAACTGCAGGTAATCTCCTTTCCAACCCCATGACTCAGTTTTTTGTTCACCTAGACAAAATTTATGAGGGTTGTGGATTTGGCTTTCACACCTCCTTCTGTGTACAATCCTGTAGATCATGTTGCTATTTTTATTGTGATTTCTGGCTGGTGTTTCATAATCTGAAAATTCTCAGTGGAGGCAATCCATCATCAGGCTTCATCACATGAGTTTGAGGCAGAAAGTCCAGTGATGTAAGATATCCAGAGGCTGTAGGATCCAAGAGGCTGACATCATTGCTTCTCTGACTATCTTTTGTGTCTGTGTGGCACCTTTTCAGGTTGCATCCTCGTTGGTAAGAAAGTTTGAGCGTTTTCCTCCCGCAACCCTGCATGCGTTGGGCCAGGCTGCAGTTGGACTGTCCATATCTGATATTGAAAATGGCATCAGTGATAAAGACCTCGAAGCATCTATTCCTGCCCTGGGAGAGGTTCGTGGCTGGAATGCTAAGCAGTCTAGCGCTATCATCAACAAGCTGCTCAACTCTGGCTATCAGGTAGGAAGGATCAGGTACAAATATACCTCACGGTTGGCACAACTGCCAGCAAATGATGTTTGTCCTTTCACATACTCATCCCTCCGTGCATTACCTTCCAGATCTCAGATGGACAGAGCCTGGCAAAGCTTGGGAGCTTGGTGGCTGGTCTCAACAGCAGCACACTTCAAAGTCTGCCTCCAGAAGTGATCTTGGAAGCCATTAAGTTGCCTAAGTTTGTTCAGCAAGTGGTGACCCTGCCCTCTCCTCTGAAAATGACATTTGTGCAAAAGGTGAGGCTGTTTTTCTCTTCAAACGTCATAAATTAGCAAAGCTAAGAACACTGGTTACCTCAGGCCACGCTTGCAAACCCAGCGAGCATTCCCTTGGGGGTATTTGCCATTGCTAAACAGTGTGTGTGGCAGGACAAGCATTTGAGATGTCCCTGTGCCTGTGTAGATGTCCTTGGCTGACAGCCAGCGTGTTCTGCAGAGCCTCTTGGAGACAAGGGCGGGACAGACAGTTGTTTTACAGGATGGTCCTAGAAACTTTTTCCCACTGCCTTGAAAAGAGAAAGGAGTTTGGTCATAGTTTGGAGTGAGAACATGTGAGAAGTGAAGGCAGCTTAGTAATTTCCTTTTAGGGTTGACTGATCCTTCAGCGGTGCCTTATTTCATCCTCCCATGTGATTGTGTAGGATTTGGACACCCCTTTGCCTTTTTAATGCCATGATTTAGCCTTTTAGTTGTACATGTAGCATTGAAGCTTGTTATTAATCCTCCCTCTGGTAGCAAAGCCCCCTGCCCTGTGTTTGGCTCCAGAAGCCCTGCTTATACCTTGCCGAGGGATTCTGTGTGAAGCATTAGGAAAATAGCATCTCATTCACCACAGAATTGCTCTGTGATGTGCCTTTGGCAAATTGAGACCTTGTTTGGGTTGGCAGAGAAGAAAGATGTGTCCCTCCTTTCTGGCCGTTAAACACTTTTAGGGCATAAAGCCAGGAGGTAGGAAACTGATAAGAGACTGAATCATTCCCATTCATCAAGACCCACAGGTATTACCTCTCCTAGGGTGATGAATGCGTCAAACAGGCAGTATTTCATGGTGTTAACTCTCTGAGAAACACCTAGATGATCAGCAGGGGAATTTGCCTGGCTTCTTTCCAGTCATTTCATCTTCAGCAATTGTTTATTTTAGCCACAGCGTTTGAATAATATGCGTTTGGTTTTTCTTTTTTTAAAGGCTTCTTCTAGTCTTAGCCACCCTGCTGACCTGGTTAAATACATTCCTGATTCTCTGGCCAGTTACATTCCAAAATCTCTGCTTGTTTTTGGGGAAGAGAAGCCAAATATTCAGGACCTCAACCGTAAAATGTGGACCCGAGAACAGGTATTATGCTAGCAGCTTGCGTCCTCCTTACCCCTCAATGTCAGCTTTAGGCTCTACAGAGTCTGCTCTGCAAATCTATTGACACATCTATTGCTTCACAGGCTGCCATGTTTTTCAACGATGTGGTAAAGACAGAGCCTGATTTCAGCAGGTAGCATTTTTCGTCTCTTCTTCCATTTTCCATGCTCATTTTGGTTTTCTTTGGTCCCTAAGGCAGAGCCCCTGTAGTCGATGCACAGCAACAGCTGAGAAATACGGAAACCCAGACACAGCTGTGTGGCACAAGATTTACCAGGGTATCAGCTGCAAAATACACCCATATGCCCCACTTCCTTACTTAAATGAGGCTGGTGGCTCAGACTGCACCTGGAACCTCACTTCTGACTGCCTCTGCAGAAGGCCTTAATATCAGTCTGCAGAATGCCAGTGCTGAAGCCTTCGAGGACAAAGGGGCTCTAGGAAAGATGGGGGTGGGGGGGCATGATCAGGGAGTGCAGGCATAGGACAAGGGGGATGGTTTTCAACTGAAAGAGTGGAGATTGAGATGAGATCTTAGGGAGAAATGTTTTGCTGTCAGGGTGGGGAGGCCCAGGTTTCCCAAAACAGTGGTGCTGCTCTATCACTGGAGGGGTTCAAGGCCAGGTTGGACGGGGCTGGGAGAAACTGAATTCAGTGGGAGGTGTCCCTGCCCATGGTGGGGGTTGCAACTAGATGGGCTTTGAGGTCCCTTCCAACTCAAACCATTCCATGATTCTATGAATGGGGGAGGTTTATGCTTGTTGTACTTGTGATTCCACATGTGGGAGATCAGCATTGCCTTTTCTCTTGAATTGATATTTAGGCTTTCCCAGTCAGTCCTGCAAGGCTTCACCTGTGCAGCTGCCAATGTGACAGAAGCCAAAAGATTTCAAGATCTGGCCAAAGTCATGAAGAAGAAGAATGTCAAGCTAGGAGAAGACCAGGTCAGTTCCCATGTTTCAAAATGCTGTGTTTGATGTTGTCATTCAGATAGCAGGGAGGATTGTTCAGTGAGAAAACCGCTTACAGCTTAAGGGACTAGAATAAAAGTAACTGCACCTGCATCTCTGTCCCACATCTCTGAATTTCCCTGAAGAGAGGAAAAATCAAAACACAGTTGGCTAGCTTTCTTAAAACCTCTAATTCCTGGATTGTTTTTCTTTCTTACTTTGGAGTAAAATCTTTATTTTATTTTTTCGTACATTTTCATGGTGCTTTCTTTCTTTGATGTAAACCATGGTCTCTTTTCAGCTGAGTTGCTTAGTGAAGGTGGTGACGCTGCCCGGCATTCCCAGGGATTTAGACAGCTATCCTGAAGACCTGCTGCTGTTTTTAAGGTAACTGTGCTATGGTTTTCATGATGTTACTTTAGTACTTAGTGGGGAAAACGAGGTATAACTTTTTAACCTGCCTGGCTAGTTCATGTTTGATATATATTTCAAACTCATTCACACTGCAGAAAGCTTTCAGAAGGGTTTTAAGGTCCATTCTGATTCAACCATCCATCTTATTAATATAAACTATATATGAAGCAATTTTTAAATGTCTCTCTGGATATGAAATCAATGTGCGGTCTTAGTACTTTCTGGCCTCTGAATGAGCTTTTCCCATATGACATTGAAAAAAACACAGAGTGGCGTGGAGTTCTTTGTCCCTGTAGCTACCCGTGATCGTTCTCTATCCAAATCTCCAACAATCTTGAGTCTCAAAACAGATTCCTTAAGTTGAAAAGAATATTTAAAAGACTAGGATCTTTGGGAAGAGCAACTGCATAGAGTTTAGTTTGTGGATGTGGAAGATGTTATGTTGGACACAGCATATGCGGAACAGCTTTGAACCTGACCACCTGTTTGGTATCATTCACTGGAATTCATGGAGTATTTATCTTTCTAGTCCTTCAGACTATGCAGCAACGGGAAGCTGTAGGCAGTACTTTGCCAGTATTGGGAAAGCAAATCTTGATGTTCTACAAAGAGAGTCGTCTCAGCGGAAGGAGCTGCTCTTGGAGGCGTTAGCGTGTCTGGTACGTGGTGTGGGGACAGCTCTGCACAAAGCCAGGGAGAACGTGGGTTTCACAAATGTTCTACAGTGGCATCCGGTTTTATTTAATACCTCTGTCTTGTATTACTTCAGAAAATTCCTGGCACACAAGTAAATGAGGAGGATGCTGAAATTCTGGGACGTCTGGTCTGTGACCTGGGTGGAGAATACATTAGGAATTCTGGTGGGACTCTGCTGAAGCGGTTAAGCCAGTGTGAATCTCTCCTGCCTGATCAAGAAGAGGCTATTAGGAGTGTCGTCAGCAGCGGTAACACTACATTTGGGTATGAACTTTTCTTCTGGGCGTCAGCAAGAGAGTTCCCTTAAACAAAGCAATTGTCCTCTTAAGACCTGAGTGTGAACTCCAGCCAGCCAGCTTGATCAAAAACTTGAATAATTCTTTGCTTTTGAGTATCATATTGGGCCTTTTCCATTGTTTTATCTGAGCTTCTTTCAGCTGAAGGGTTTGGCTGGAATTCCACTGAAAAAGACATTATCACTTCTGTATTTTATCTAATACCCTTATAAATCTTTCCTCTGATCTGTTTTTCATTAACTAAAATTCTCCAAGATGTCCTGATGAACACAGGCAGGTCCTCAGCCACTGACTTTCAGCAAATGTTGTTTCTGCCTGTCAAACTCAACATGCTTGGTAAATCCCTGGCTGTATCTAACAGAGACTTTGTCCAGGGGGGCAAAATATTTTCCCTTCCTGTGTCAAATGCCCTGAGATCTTGGCACTGAATTGGGTGATAGTAATCAATAGATATGCTTTGAGTTTCATGCTTAGGAGCATATTGTATTTGTTAAATGCCACTTTCCCATCCAACTGCTCTTGTTTGTGTTACTAACAATTGTTCCTGCTCTGGTAGAATGAAGTTTTGTGTAACAGGAACTGATTGAGAAATTTTAGGAGTCAAGCTTTGTATTTTATTAACTTAAAATATTACGGGGACATAATTCTGACAGCTTTTAAGGTGTTTTTTGTGTTGTTCTTCCTTGGAAGCTAATCCCTGCCAATTTTTGTTCACAGGCCTCCTGAGGCGTGGTCAGCCTTTACCTTGGATGAGCTCAGTGGATTGATTCCTGTATTTGATCACAGCATCTTGCAGAAGATCCCCAAGGTGGGTTATTCTGGAGAGTTTGGGAAGCAATCCTAGATCCTGCTGGATGGAGGGAGTGTGATGGGGATTGTTCAGCTGGTACATTTTCAGTAATGTCTTCACTTAAGAATGTGGTGCCAAAGGGGAAGGATGGTCTAAGAGAAGTGAGGTCTGATCAAGCTGACAGCTTGGAACTGACGATCTAGATCATTGTCATCCTTTCCCTGTAGCTCTCGGAAGAGGACAGTGGTGGAAAGCAGCAGTAACTATACCCAATACTTTGCGAGGAGGTAAAATTTATGAGGCATACAATATATTTCAAGCATTTAGAAATGTGCCTTTGGCTCACCAAGGAAAGCCTTCAAGCTTGTAGCAGCAGGTCTGCTGTCCCTAGTTCTTCAGCAATGAAGTTTCTTGTCTGTGTGAATAGCAACTTGTTACATTGAGATTATGCTATTGCCCTGACGATACATTTTCCTTGCAGAATGCTTTAATTATTTGGCTGAAAAACTTCGCACATGATTCCCTTCTGTCAAGGGAGCAGTTGGCCACCGTTGTTGAAGAACTCCTGCCTACAAGGCATAAGCGTGCTGAAGGTATGGGAGCTTCCTCTGACCTGTAATGACAGCATTCCTCCTGGTATCAAGGTTGACTTATGCTTGTGGGTCTCCCTAAATGTGTGTGACCTGAACCACGAAACACCTGGTGGCAGGTGACCTGGGAGGGAGGGTGGTACCATGGTTGCATTCCTGTCCATCTCCAGCAAGAGAGCATTCAAAGCTTGAAGCAAACGGATTTGACACTGAGCACATTTGATAATTTCTTCAACAGGCTGCCCACCTGGCAAGCAGATAACACAGGCGGTTCTCGATGATGAACTGATGCCTATTCAGTACTCACCTGAGGAGTTGCGTGCTTGCCTGAAGAACGTCTCTTTGGTGAATGACCTCTCCAAGATTCTGGCCTACCCGTTCAGTGTTCAGCAGTTGGCTGTGCTGAAGAGGCATCTGGATGAGGTAATGCTAGGCTGGACAATGTCAAAGTACCTACCAATGAGATTGTTCAGGACTTTTTTAGTTTAAGTATCGACCTCATTGCTCTCTACAATTACCTGAAAGGAGGTTGTAGAGAGGAGGGAGCTGGGCTCTTCTCCCAAGTGACAGGGGACAGGACAAGAGGGAATGGCCTCAAGCTCCACCAGGGGAGATTTAGGCTGGACATCAGGAGAAAGTTTTTCACACAGAGGGTCATTGGGCATTGGAACAGGCTACCCAGGGAGGTGGTTGATTCCCCTTCCCTGGAGGTGTTTAAGGCACAGGTAGACAAGGTGCTGAGGGACAAGGTTTAGTGTTTGATAGGAATGGTTAGACTCGATGATCTGATGGGTCTTTTCCAACCTGGTGATTCTATGATTCTATCTCAAAGAACTAAGGCTCCTCTATCTCTGAGCTCCTTTTGCAATGCTTGACCATCTTTACTGTGGAAATGTGTATTTCTTAGTATCTAGTTAGACTTCAGGTTGCCTGTTGGCCCTTATCATTTCACTGTACACCTCCAAGAGGAGTGTGACTCCAGCCTCCCTATAATCTCTTATTAAATAGCTGAAGATAGTAATAAAGTCCTTGCTTAGTCTTCTCTTTTTTTTCAGAAAGAGAAACCCAGCTCCCTTGGTCTCTCTGCCCTGCTTTGCGTGTTGTGTGCTCCTGCCCAGCATGGCCCTCTAGAAAAGACCAGCAAGCCTAGCAGACTTTGCCAAAGTCTGTCTTGTACCAGGGAGCCCAAAACTGCACATAGTATTGGATTGTGCCTTGGGTAACCTGATCTAGTGTGATGTCCCTACCCGTGGCAGGGGGGTTGGAACTAGGTGGTCTTTAAGGTCCCTTCCAACCCTAACTATTCTATGATTCTATCCAGATTGAGTCTCGCTAATGCCACCTACCTGGAAGGAGAATTATAATTTCCCTTGACCTGCTGTGCTGCTGCTGGGGAAGCCCAGGATCTGATTACCCCTTGTATTGCCCAATGTGGTCTGGGTTGAGTCAGTTCACAGTGCTTCAGGTTTTGTTTCTTTCTCTGGGGCCTGAACCATTGGGCAGCAAAAGGACAGATGTGCCCATGGGATCTCACTGGCTTTGCTTTCTTACTCCTCGCAGACCTTTTGGACATTTCCACATTAATTTTGTAAAGAGCATAAATTCATAAGCATATGTGTTCACAGCAATAACAATGATCTTTCCATAGACGTATCAAGATGGGTATCCTGAGAATGTACTCTCGCAGCTGGGCCCCCTCCTCTCTTTCTTCACTGCTGAGGATGTTTCCAAATGGAAGATAACTTCAGCTGACACGCTGTATGCCTTGCTGAGAACTCAACCTCCTGATGATCAGGTAGGGCTTTGGGTTTGCTTTCCTGCCTGTGTTCGCTTTCTGATTTGGGAGCTGCTGTCTTACGACCAGATTAGTGTGTTCAATAATGATTGACCCATCCTGGAGGTCTGAACATATAGATTTGACCTTATCCAATGTTATATTTTTGTTTTAAATTCTTGCATTTGTTTTTCTTTTGAGGATGAAAACAGAACTTGTGATTCAAGTTAACTTTTTTGTTTCTAGGCTTCTGTGATGATTAGACAATACCTTAGCTTGGGAAACCCTTTGAATACCACTGCACTGAGCGCAATTGGTACGAGATACGTGTGCCTTCTAGATGCGACTGAGTTGAATAAGATAGACTCCAACAGCTTGAAGTAAGTCAGACTATGGTGGTTTCATGCAAAAGCACTTTCCTATCAGCAAGTGCAGTTTCCTTTTCTTTCCACTTGTGGCAGGAAATCTGGGAAGCGACTTACCTGCTCTGTGTCCCAGTTTAAAAGCTGTTCTCCAATCCTGCCGGGAAGGGATGAATCATGGAATGACTTGCAGTGAAGTTCTCTTTATCACACCTTAGCTGACAGCAGATATTTGCTGCATGCATGTTTTTATCTAGAAGCAAAAGAGAGTTGATTAATTTAAATACCCTTGAAAGGCTGCTAAATGAAAATAAATAAATAACTCTATCTTTGCAAACACACAAACTCACGCACCATCAGAACCGGCATAACTTAGAAGTCGTATCATTTTTGAGCAGGAGACTGAGTGCTGTTTTTTTTTCTCTCAGCTCCTCTCCATATCCCTTCTACCTACTGGATTCTTCTCTACAGGAGAGTGTGTGGTAACCTGTCCTATGTAGAGAGTCCCAGAGACCGAGAATAGCCCAAAACTTATTAATGCTGAAAATAACAAGAACTTGTCTCTCCAAATCTTCATTTTCCTGCAGATTGGTCTCTCTGGATCCTTCAGCCTGCCCACAGCCTACAAAAGACATCTTATATGCTAAAGCAAAACGGGCTTTCTCTGACCAGCACAATTTACCTGCTTACTATAAGCTCATCGAACCATATCTAGGTATGTAAAAGAACCATGTGTTGTGGGGAAAGAAAGAAGTCTTAGCCAGAAACTGAATGAATATTGAATGCCATCTAAGGTGTGGGAATTTTCAAAGCTAACTTGATAGAAGTTTTGGAGAGTTTGGGTCTTTTCCAACTTGCAGAGGGCATAAAATGTTCTTGAAATATTCTGTACCCACATCAATCGCCAGACAGTCACAGGGAAAATCAAACCCATGATGTCTGGGGATGGGTAAGATCTGCCAAAAATCAGGCTTCTAATGCTTAACGCTTATCTCGCTGTGCTTTTCCATGTCATAAAACCTAGATTTCCTTTTTTTTTTTTCACCTATTTAGCCAGGAATTTATTCGCAGCCTGAGCAAACTCATCTTGCCCTTCTGTCTAGTATCTGGCACTGTCCCAAGTTGGTTTAACAGCCAGCGTAATAAAACCTCCCAGCAAAATGAAGTAGGATCCATATATTCTGCAGTCAGAACTTGTTCTCTTAGCAGTCCCAGCCTAATAAGTTTTGGAAACATCATTACTCTGCTCCCGTTTATGCAGATGCACAACACTGCTCACTACAGGCTGTCCTCTGCATTGCTGTACTTTCTCTTTTTGGTCCCAGGAGGTGCTCCTGCAGTGGATCTCAGAGCTCTAAGCAAGGACAACGTGAACATGAATGTTGGGACTTTGGCAAAGTTAAGAAAAGACTCTTTGATGGTGAGCTGGATCTTGAAGTTGTTTGATTCCTTGCGTTCCTGTCATGCCAAGCAGTTGGGTTTGGTCATGTTGTCCATTGGTGTAAATCAGGAGTCACTCCATCAAATTCAGAATGATGTTAGACCAGTAGAAAGTGGAGAACTGGCCTGAAACCACTTTAAAAAACAATTTGGAGTCGTACGTGGGTGCTAAGCTGGTCTTAATGGGGAATTTCTTGAGACCAGGCTCTCAGTAGTAGTAGAAGGAGCAGAGGAAAGGTGTCCACCAGAGTACAGCTCTGTGACAAACAAGCAATGGCATCAATTCTGAAAGAAAGACCAGTGATTTGGGCAGGGTCTGGGTCCCCAGCTTGTGTCTAGGAGATTTGACATCACAGGACAATGGCAATAGGCTTTGAGGAACCATTGTGTTCATTCCTTTAACTTCAAGCAAGAGAGTTCAAGCTAAAATCACTCACCAGAAATTGGTCTTCCTTGTTCTTCCTAATAGAAACCTCATCACTTTCTTGGTCAGAGGTGTTGTTCCCGTGCTTTTACATCCATGATTCTTGCTTTTTGATTTCTTCTAGAGCCTGACACCCTCTGAGGTTCAGAGATTGCTGGGGATAAATCTTCATGACCTGACAAAATGGCAGAAGACGTATCCCATCCAGGAGTGGATCCAAAGGCAGAAACAATCGGAACTGGATAAACTGCACGTTGGGCTCACTGGGGGAACGCAAGAAGGCTACATTAACATCGTCACACCCAAATTTGAGCGTACGTACTGTGTTAGGACCTCTCATTGTTGGGATCTAAATATTTATTTTGGGGTTAGAGCAAGGAGAAAAACTGCCTTGTGACAGAATGAAGTGGAATGGCTTTAAATTGGAAAGGGGGAAGATTTAGATTAGACTTTAGGAAGAAATTCTTCATGATGATGGTAACAAGGCACTGTCTGCCCCATCCCTGCAGGTGTTAAAGGCCAGGTTGGATGGGGCTTTCAGCCCCCTGATCCAGTAGGAGGTGTGGTGTCTCTGCTCATGGCAGGGGGTAGAACTGGATGGGCTTGGAGGTCCGTTCCAACCAAACCATTCCATGATTCTATAAAGAAATGTTATCCCCCATGAAGGAACGATTCAATTGCTGATTTTTTTGTGATGATGTCCCCTTTTTTTTCCTCTAGAACCATCCTCAGCCCCGCTGGGTCCTGTGGCCATGATGCTCCACCTCTTGCCTGCTCTGCTTACCAGTTTCTTGATGATGTCGATCTTGTCTTGAAAACCTCCCATCGAGAGATGGCAAGAGGAGATGGAGCAGCCTGTGCCCTGTTCTGAGGCCTTGGGAACAGCCCCTCCTGAGGGGTAAGGTGGTGCTCAGTGCAGGCAACTGTTTTCAGCCCAGGGTTCACTTCTAGGTACTTTTCTCTTTCAAATCGCCCCCACAAAAAAATCAGCATTCAGTCTAAAGGGAAGATTTCAGGCTCTTCAGAGCAGGATCTTTGTTCACCTTTTATTCAGACTAAGCCCAGGTAAGGCCCAGCCCTGTTACTGCAACACAAACGATGCCACTATTTCACTGCACAGCTCCAGTGGGTTTAAGGGTGAGCAAATTGACTGTTCTGCATGCTAGTGCTTGTGTTTCTCAAAGATCCTCATCTCTTGACACTGCCAAGACCTCTAAGTGGGAGTGAAGTTTTCCAGCTGATGTTAAATAAAGGATGGAACTAAGTAAAAAACACCAGACACAAATCGATGAGTTGCTCTTGTCTCCTCATTCAGTCTGCCCACGCCTTGGTGTCTGCTGGTATTGGTCTAAACTAAATGGTCAGGGACCCCAGACATGCCTGTTGCTTTTCTTTGGTGTTGACTAGTTGAGTCTGAGGGCTGAGTTTGTTCTCGGCTTCCTTAATGGGGAGAAGGTAAGGACTTTGTATAAAATTTTCAATGCTTTTTTTAATTCCCACTCACCGGAAATTTCCGTCCAAAAAGGCTCAACGAATATTTGACCCCTGAGATGCCCTTTTTGCCTCAGGAGGAGACCCTGCAAGGACATAGATGTTTATTGTCAATGCTTTATGATCATCCATACTGTCCTTCAGTGCAGACTTCTGGGTGGTGAGATTTTTCCCCACTGCCTGCATCCCGTGGTGCTGGGATGTTGCTTGGACGGGAGAGAGCCCAGAGTGAGAAAGAGAATCTACATTTTAGCAGCATTGATCCCCTCAGAGAAATCTTGCTTTGTTTCTTTGTGCCTTGACTCACTCCCATCAAAAGACACACAAGAATCTCCTCGACCTGTCAAGATTGAAATCAGTAAATGGAAGATCTGCAAGTTGAAGGGAGAAACACTCCCTTGTGGTAGAGCTATTAGAGGAGGAAATGCTAGATATTGAAGAGAGTGAGAACAAGAGAAGTGGAAACTGTTTAGAATTAAAAAACACAATAAAAAGCACTACACCCCTTGAAGAACACATTTGATTAGGAAAAAAAGTTGACAGTTTTATTATATAGCATTGCGACAGATATCAAGATAAACAACCTTCACTTAATCATCCCTTTAACGAGGCTTGGGTAGTTAGGACAAATCTTGATCAAAAATCTCGTTTGTTCACAAAAGTTGAATGCGATTTAGTGAATCCCTGAGCTTCCAGACTGCTGCTGGGCCATGTTATCAATGGCTAGGAACTCAAATCCCTGAGTTGTCCCAGTGTTTCAACAGATCCCAGTGCGACTGCTTTGAAGTGAAACACCACTCTGGGAGCAAAGCTGGCAGAACCAGCCCTGCTGTCAGCTTTAAGGCATTGCCAGACCAGTCAGTATTGCTGTTTGGTGCATTATCTACAGCAACTAGCTAGTTAGGTGCCTTTTGGGCTGGAAAAATATCTCCTCCATTCACTGCCCAGACTCATAAATAATAAGGAAATTCTGTGCTGGTATCAAATGTCCAAATTCTGTTCCCTTCCTGGGTTCCTGCTTCTCAGCAGGGAATTTGCTGGCATTGCTGTTTTGCAGGGTGGTGAAAATTAAAGGAGGGACCCAATGAGTGTGGTGCTGGAGGCAGCAGGGTCAGAGGAGCCCCAGCAGCAGTGAGGTCCCCACGGCTGTCATCAGGACATGCATCAGGCAGGAGAGTCTGGATCCTGATCCTAGGTGGAGAAGACAGATGAGAAAGAATTGGGTTGTCCAGCAAAAGAGCACACATGGGCTGTGAAGGCAGCAGAGCTGCTTTGGGATTTGGGTTCCCCAGTAGATCACGTGTGTCAGGACAGCTCTTTGCAGCCTTTTGTGATGTTGTCCACATCTGCAGTGCAGGTGACCCTGACCCTGGTTATAAATGTCCCCTGGCTGTTTTTACAGCCAGCAGGGCTGAATCTCTGGAGGGCTATGAAGTTGGTGAAGGATTTAGAGGGGAAGGGTTTATGAGGAGCAGCTGGAGTTGCTTGATCTGTTCAGCCTGGAGAACAGAAGACCGAGGGCAGACCTCCTCACACTCTGCTGCTTCCTTACAAGGGGAGGAGGAGAAGCAGGTGCTGAACTCTTCTCTCTGGATCTGAGGGGACAGCAGGAAGACAGACTAGGGGAGGGGTAGGTTGGACATTAGGAAAAGGTTCTTCACCCAGAAGGTGGTGGAGCACTGGAACAACTCCCCAGGGAAGCAGTGATAGCACCAAGCATGACAATATTCCAGAAGCATTTGGCCAAGGTCCTCGAATGCATGGTGTGAGCGTTGGGGTTATCCTGGGCAGGAACAGGAGTTGGACTTGCCATTAAAGGATGTCCCTAGTAACTACTGGGGGTTGTGTGTGGACAGCAGCACACTGGTACTGAATCTGGCCAGGAGAAAGGTGGGTCAGCTACTGATTTCTGCCTCACCATTTGTTCCCAAGCCTTCCCTGACTCTGAATATTCTTGCCTTACCAGGTTCAGGTTTCAGGTTGATGTGTCCATCAGGTGTTGATTTTGGTGGCTCTGTCATGGTTGCAGATGTTTTCTCAGCGGTGTCGCTGCTGGTGGTAGTAGAAGAGGAGCCAAAAAGCACTGGAGGGGCATT
This sequence comes from Coccyzus lansbergi, assembly GCA_033558105.1. Lineage (NCBI taxonomy): Eukaryota > Metazoa > Chordata > Aves > Cuculiformes > Coccyzidae > Coccyzus > Coccyzus lansbergi. The sequence goes on along the minus strand of JAUMJK010001484.1, from coordinate 52,300 downwards.
GGTCTTGCAAGCTGGTGTTGTTGTCTCAGCCACCGAGGAGACGCCACTCTTTTGAGTGGAGATGGTGGCATTGGGAATCAGGGTGGGCTTGTGGGGCGGGAGGTTCATTTCTGTGGCTGCAGTGGCAGCAGGTGCAGAGGTGGAGTTGGGGAGAAGGGTGCTGAGAGCATTATGGGTGCTCAGTGTGGAGGTGTTGGGGGTGGCAAGAGTGGGGTGGATGGTACCTCCTGGTGCTGGGGGGTTCGTGGACGCTAGGGGGGTGCTGGTGTTATGGGTGGTAACAGCTGAGTTATTAACAACGCTGCTGCTGGTGGTGGCACCATGTGTGACAGCAGGGGGAGGAATGGAGCTGGGAGAGGTGGCACTGGGACTGACAGTGGCAAGGATGGTGGTGAGGAGGAGGGGAGTGGTGGTGGGAGAGGACTTATTCGAGGTGGGAGGTGGGTGGGTGGAACATGGGATGGTGGAGCTGGTGGTCGGAGCAGGTTGGGTGGTGGAAGTGGCAGGAGGACTCACGACAGCGCTGGGGGCAGGGGTGAAGGCACGGGGAGGAGTGCTGGGTGGAGTGGTCTTCGGGGGGGTTGGGGTGGGGGTCTTATGGGGGTCAGAACTTAAATTACTGGTAGGGTGGCTGCTAATGGTAACAGGGATAGCGACAGTGGGGAGGGTGGTGGGCATGGGGACGGTGGCCGTTGGGGTGACATTGGCTGAGGCAGTGGGGTGAGAAGGGGTGGTCTTCCCTGCAGAGCTGGGTTCCTCTGTCCCCCCTTGCAGGCTGATGCCCAGGACACAGTCCAGTTCCCGCTGGGACTGTCTCTTCACCCAGTTCATCACCAAGGTCTCATTTTCAGCTTCTTTCAGTTGAGGGAGGTTTACCCCAAGCAGATTTTTCACATCCATGACGCTGAGTTCCTGCAATACATGGGTAACGTCACCATAGCTCATACTGACAGGTGGCATCACCACAAAATGCTTTTCTAGAGGGACCACAGAGCAAGGACTCCAACAGCAAAGTGAAACACAGAAGGTGAAAACCGAAGGAATTGCTGATCTGATGGGTCTCCAGCCTCGAACCCAACTGCTCAGCCCTGGAGTAGCCCTGCTCTTCAGCAGGGAAAAGGATGGCAGCACAGTGAGGACGTACCTGCACTTCGTCAGGATTCAGGGCGAGAAAGGTGTCAATGTCCATGTTTACAGCAATCCCAGCTTTGGCCAAGTCTTTCAGGTCCTTTGCTGGAGCTCCACCTTAAAGAAAGCATACAGGGTGCCTAGACACACACAAACACTCTGGAGAGGTTTTGGAGGCTGCTAGATGTGTCTCTAGTATGTCTAAATCCCCCTGACCAAGGAAGAGTTACCCAACCCTTACCCAGGTAGGGCCGAATCCAGCAATAATATGACCTGGCAGTGCCAGGCTGGCCAGCAAAGACCTCCTTGGCCTTTCCATAGAGTTGGTTCTTCTTGGTTTGAGAGCAAGAAGAAATGTCTAGTTGTCCAGCAGTCCTGGGAAGGAAGGGGCAGGTTAGAGCCAGGGACATCACCCCAAACCACAGCTAAAGACAGGGGGATGAGTGGTCTGTCCCTGCTCATGGTGCTGGTGGCTCAGGAAGGAGCTGGGAGCAGGATGCGGCCATCCCATGGTGCTTTTGTGAGGGGGCAGAGCCAAAATGGAGGTGGGTGTCTGCCATCCCACCACCTGTGTCCCCTGCAGTCCCAGGGGCCTCGCAGGACTGAGAAACATCCCTAAAGTGTGGCTTACCTGATGGCTTCAGGAGGGATTTGCGCAATCTGTTCCTCCTGCAGGTTACACAGTTGTTTTCCACCAATTTCCTGAAGCAAGGGCCCAGTCAAGGTGCCCCCCAGGGCCAGGTACCTGCTCACCAGCTGCTGGACCTGAGAAACATAAGTGATGTGGTTGCACACAGGGAGGAAAGGAAGATGCTTCCAGCAGAAAGGTTTGTGGGTTGCAAAACCATCATGCTGCCCTCGGGTAGTGCCTTTGCCCTGAGCTGGGCTTGGCCATCCCATGGTACTGGTTTGGATTCACCAGCACCCGTCTTCTGTGGCATTTTACCTGGGAAGCCTCCCACTTGCCATCTGAGGGGTCGAGCAGGATTGAGAGCGTTTTACTGGATTTCACTGGCCACAGGCTGATCTCCTCCACCGTGTACAGGCGGGACAGAGGCCCCAGCACCCTCAGCTTCTCCTCTGGGAGCCCGGATGGGTAAATCTGTCGGGCAGCAAGGCAGAAAAGGTCAGGGAGGGGGATGGCTCTGCTTCTGTCTCAGTGAGGAAGACCTCATTGCTCTCTACAACTACCTAAAAGGAGGTTATAGAGAGGAGGGTGCTGGCTTCTTCTCCCAAGTGACAGGGAACAGGTCAAGAGAGAATGGCCTCAAGCTTCACCAGGGGAGATTTAGACTGGACATTAGGAAAAAAATTTTCATGGAAAGGGTCATTGGGCACTGGAACAGGCTGCTCAGGGAGGGCATTGAGTCACATTCCCTGGAGGTGTTTAAGGAAGAGGTGGACGAGGCACTGAGGGGAATGGCTTAATGATTGATAGGAATGGTTGGACTCGATGATCCGATGGGTCTATTCCAACCTGGTGATTCTAATAAGACCGAGGTGCCCTCCATACACCAAGGTAAACTCTGGCAGCTGGATGAGCACAGGTGAACCTTTGTGCTTTCATGACAAACATCACCCTCCTGCCTGCTTCCCACCATGCTTCCTTCACCCAACTCTTCCCCCTTCTCTTTCCTACCCTCCTACCTCTCTCCCTCAGCTGCTGAACTTCAGGGTCTCGGGCTTCACTGAGCAGAAACGGGCACCTCTTAGGTGCCTTCATCCCTGCAGCCAGCGATGCCCATTCCCACAGCAGATATTGCCCATCCTGGTCTGTGCCCACATCAGCTGGGGGCAGCGTGGGCACTCCCACCCTGGGTCACCAGTCACCTGCTCCAGCTTTTTCTTCACAATCCTGAGATAATCGTTAGTGAGCGGCTGTTCCAGTAGAGGCTGCAGGTTTGCTTCTAAAACCTCATTGCTCAGGCACAGGTTGAACTGCTCTCTGGTGTAGTCGATGAATAAAAAGGGGTCGGAGATGGTGCTGGCTGTGATGGGTTTAGATAGGCAGCCTGCGGGCAGGGAGAACACATCAGGCTCACAGCTTTTCCTCCCACCTACCTGGCCCTGGTCCTGCCATGGGTCCCAAAGCGCTTTGGAATAGCCAGGGAATCGCAAGAATGTAGCTCAAGCCATCCTGCTGGGCAGGACTGCAGATCAGCCTCCTCCCCTGGGTCCCAGCCCATGAAGGTGGCTTCTTTGCCTTCATTCCTTACACTTATTCCTGAATAATCTGTTATTTCTGCAGGCCATGTGTGCTTTGTCCTACTTAAAGGCACCTAAAAATGCTCCGGCAAGGTGAACCCTTTTTCATGGCACCCACGGGACCATCCTTGCTTGTAGTGTCCTGCCCTGCTGCTGCCCCTGCCCAGCAGGTTTCTCCCCTTCAGCTCCTTCCTGGCTGCCAGATTCCTGCTCCCAGGTAAGAGCAAACACCCCAGTGTGCTGTAAGGACATTTTTAACCCATCTCAGTTCCTTTAGGTGGGTTCCCACGGCTTTCAACCTGACCCAGTGCCCCTCCCCATTGGCACCCAGATACTGACCAGTCTGGGGGTGTTTTCCCCCTTAGGAGCTCTGAACTGGTCTGGACTGAGAAGAGCAAGGGGAAACACTCACGGTCTGAGCTCCGCTTCAGCCTGGGATGAGAGGGGGCTGACATTTCTGCGATGGCCCTGAGGAGGCTCAGGGATTTCTCCCGCTGGGAACGTCCCTGGCTGCTGTATGTGGCTGCGATGCTCCTGCTGAAAGCCTCCAGCACTGCCTGCCGGGGACGGAAGGTGCTGGGGTCCTACAGCCTCAGGGCTGGCCTGGCTGATGGGCAACTCACCCTGAGGTCTTGAGGAGGGTGCTCACCTTGGCCACCAAGCTCAGCATGGTCTGGTTCAACGCCAGCACAAGTGGCCCCAGACTTTGTAGGGTCTGTAAATCCCAGCTCGAAGTGTCCCTGTGGGAGATGGACCAGCTCAATATCCTCATGGGTCCAGCACCATCACAGGTCCAGCATCCTCCTGGTCATCACCCATCCCCATCAGAGCAGATGAAGACTCTTTACCCATACACGGTGTTGCCCCTGAGGAGAATGGCATTGAGGGCATCCTGCTGCGCCCCTGTCAGTGCTGTGCAGAGCTTCAGGTTCTCCAGGATGGCAGGGTCCGAGGCGGTGATGGTCTCTGACTCCATGTCGCACACCAGTGCTCCAAGGCTCTCGAGTTGTTCGGGGCGCAGGCTGCTGTTCCTCACGCCCTGGGAGACACAAACCACCCCCACGTAAATGCCTGGTGAGGGGAGCGGGGACCCTGCCCCTTGACTCAGCCCCCAACTCACCAGGCAGTCCAGTGCCCCGTGCAGCAGTGCCTGTCGCTGGGCTGAGCCCCTGGGCAGCAGCGCCAGCCTCCCGCGAGAAGCCCGGCTGTAAAATGCTCCACAGGTCGTGCTGTTCACCATGGCCAAGCTGTGGGGGACAAGAGCCAATGCAGTGGAGAGGAGCAGGGCAAAGGTCTCATCATGTCTGGGTAGAAGAGCTTTAATGTTGCTTTTTAGGGGGCAATTCTGGACCCCTCAGCACAAGAAGGATGTTGAAGCTCTGGAGCGAGTCCAGAGAAAAGCAAAGAAGCTGGTGAAGGGGCTGGAGAACAGGCCTTATGAGGAATGGCTGAGGGAGCTGGGGGTGTTTAGCCTGGAGAAGAGGAGGCTGAGGGGAGACCTCATTGCTCTCTGCAACTACCTGAAGGGAGGTTGTACAGAGGAGGGAGCTGGCCTCTTCTGCCAAGTGACAGGGGACAGGGCAAGAGGGAATGGCCTCAAGCTCCACCAGGGGAGGTTCAGGCTGAACATTAGCAAAAAAAAAATCATGGAAAGAGTCATTGGGTACTGGAAGAGGCTGCCCAGGAAGGGGGTTGATTCACCTTCCCTGGAGGTGTTTGAGGGATGCATGGATGAGGCACTGAGGGGCATTGTTTAGTGATTGATAGGAATGGTTGGACTTGCTGATCCAATGGGTCTATTCCAACCTGATGATTCTATGATTCTATGATTTTAAATAGTCCCGTCCTTTTGAGCAAGGAGCTGCTGGGTCACGCAGGGCTGGGGAGTCTCCCCTTACCCTTGGGAGGATACTGTGGACATGGGATGAGGCCCCATGCCTCCCACGCCTTGGCCAGCATGGCCCCAGCATTGGAGATGGATGGGGAGAGGAACAGGGGGTCTGCAGGGCTTGAAATGCCCCTTGTGGGTTCAAAGGTGCCTCAGACCCAGGTGATTCTTGCGATGCTCATCTCCCACCTGGCCCACAGCCAGGGCCGTGCTGATGAGCTCTGGATAGTGGGACTCATCCCCAAACCCCAATCATGTTCTGCCCTCTGTACTCACTCAAAGAAGAGCAGTAGGTCTGGTGGGTACATGTTGAAATCAGCTGTCAGGTTCTTAGCAGCGAGCAGCTGGGCCAGGCAGGAGAGCTGGGCAGGGAGAAGCTTTGCTTGACAATGCCATGATGGTAAAGTTCCCTTCATCCCAGCATCCCGCACCCTGTGGGGCTCTGTGGGGTCTCTGACCCCCACCCCTGCCCACCTGGGCAGCGCTCAGCTCCTCTGTTCCATTCTGCAGTCCCTGGGCAAACGCGAGGATGTCAGCAGCGGGCAGGTCGTTGGCTGGGAGGCACGGGAAACCTTGCAGGATGGAGGCTGAGAAGCTTTGGAGGGGAAGCACAATTGCATTTCACCATCTACTTTGGCTCCCCAACACCCCAAGGAGGATAAACTGGCTCATTCCCTTGGGAAATGCCCCTTTGACCTGAGCGCATTGGCATGCAGTAAGTGGCAATAACGAGAGGTGTCATAAAATCGTCCCGTGGTGGTGCTGGAGGGGATGGTCTGCAGGCTGAGGGTGCCTGTACCCAGGGACATGGCAGAGATCCGACCATACCCCAGTCTTTGGAGGAGGGAGAAACAATCAGAGCCCAGATTTTAGCTCAGAGGAGGTTCCCGTTGCACCCATGTTAGCCCCATAAAGGGGCTGTGTTTGTGCTGCAACCAAACCGATGCCAGTGATGTCCCAGCCCTGGGTGTGGGCACCAGAACTGGCTGTGCAAGGCTCTAAATCCTCTCCAGCCCAAGTGACCTGTCACAGTGTGGTGACCATGACATGGATGTAGGAAGAAACGCAACCTCCACCCACATGGGACCCTCTGCTCATACCCCCTAAGATCCCCACTCGTCAGGGACCATGGCTGGTACTCACTGAGCATGTTGCTCGCTAGCGGGCACGATGGCTCCAATGATGAGGGCAACCTGGAGAGGAGGAAGGGGATACTCAAACGCTGTGAAAACCGAACAGAGAATGGGATCTGACCTGGCTGGGGGCACCATGACCCACTGCTGCCCACAAGCCATTGGTGGCTGGAGTTGCGAGCAGGGGCAAAAGCCCCCAGGAGTTGGGACCCTTCAGCAGTGGGGCCACCCCTGCTGCCCCAGAGCTGGGGGTCTGGATGCCCACTAGGTTTGGGATCCCAGCCTTCAGATGGGGAGCAGGACAGGGTGCTGCTGGGACAGGGATGGGACACCCAATGCCAGCAGGGATATGATGGCTTTGCCTCCCTGGAGCTGAGGATGGGGCTGGGGGGGGAGCTGAGGCAGCTCTGCCTCTCCCAGTGCCAGCTGTGATGGTTTTGGCAAAGCCCTGGCATGCTCAGAGCCATCGGAGGGGGCAGAGGGGACTCACCACTGCTGCTCTCACTAGGTGTGCGGAGAAACCTGCAGTGAAAAGGGAACAGGTTATTAAACATCGACGGCAGCATGTATGGGCAGCTGGGGCTCCTCTGAAGCAGCTGCAGGTTTAAAGCCTAAGATGGGCCTTTTCTTTGCCAATTTAATACTAATTAGTAAGTGCTGATGACCATGATGCCGAGAGCAACCCCTGTACTGCCCTGCAGCCTAAGCCAGCTCAGGCAACCCAGGGTGGCTCATGGCGGGGGTTAGAAGACAAAAAGTGACAAATCTGCCCCTGGGAATCTGTTTGTACCAATTTCTAATACAGTGCTGGCTGCAACAAACTCCCACCACCTGTGGATGCCAATGGGAGCACAAGAGCAGGGAATGAAAAGCAGCGTGGGCTGGAGCATCGCCAGCGGCCAGGGTGGAAGGGGATCCTGGGACAGGTGTGGGGGTCCAGGCAGGCTCAGATTTGGGGGGATAAGCTGTAACTCACGGAGGTAGAGAGCTGGAGCTGCTGGGGCTGCCCACACCATGCTGCCTGTGCCGGGGCTTCGTCCTCACTGCGGATCGGGTAGGTGCAGAGCACAGACAGGGTGCGCGTCCCACACCCTGGGGTGGTGCTAGTCGGGCTGGGAATGGTCCTGTAGGCAATCCCCTTGCTGGGGCTGGGAAGCAAAGCAGGTCAGTGAGCCCACCCATGCTCTGTGAGCAACCCCAGAAAATCACCCACAAGCCAGGGAGAGACTTTAAATCCTTAAGATATCAAAAAACATAATTTCATTCTTCATCCATTAGCAAAAGAAACTGTGCAATAACTTGTCCTCTCTGCCACCCAGACCCTGCTTCCACCCGGACCCCTCCGTCCCCCAGCTCCACACCAGCACAGACTGGGAGAAATTCAGTGGAGGAGCCCCAGTAAGCATCGCCTTCCCCTGCACCAAATTCCACTTCTCTCCACTAGACACCCCCAACAGGAATAAATCCTTGCTCTAGAAGTGCCAGTGATGGACTTGGCACTGCCCAGAGCAATGAGACCATTGTCCTGCGAGCTAGAAGAGATCTTCCCACTCAGACTTACATTCTCTAAATCCCACCAGTAGCCTTTTCGAGTTGCTCTCCGTCCAGGGAGGATTGAGCCGGGTGATGAGGACCCGGCGCTGCTCAACCAGGGATGATGCTCACCCAGCTGCGGGGGCTGGGGATGGCCCAGCACTTATCTGTGCCGGGGTGGGGATGGAGCTCTGAAACGGGGTGTGACGGAACAATTTCTCAATAGTGTTTTGTAAAGCTGCTTTCGCTCCCGGTTTTGGTTTTCTTCTTTCTTCCTTGTAAAGGGTCACTTTGAACTTGGGGACAAATGAGTGAAATCCTCTGCTTTGGTGGTTTCTATGCACCTGATGGAGACACAGGTCCTTCCAGAGACAACCTTTGAGCTATTATATATTTTATAATACATTTTATACAATGAGAGGCTGCAGAACAGACTGGTCGTCGGGATGGGATCAGCACCCCTTCCCTCCCATCTTCACTTTTCCCCTTGGCCATGAACATCAGCTACACCACTTCTTAATCTTAGAAAAAAACCTCATTTTGAGTTAGTTTCATGAAGTCGCGCGGTCTCCACACTACATGGGGTTTAAACCCTGTTCTGTTTTATGTTTAGGGTAGGGGCTCAGTTTTTTTTTTTTCTTGTTTACCGAAGGCCAAGAGGTTGATTGGAACAGGCTGCCCAGGGAGGGGGTTGAGTCGCCTTCCCTGGAGGGGTTTAAGGGATGGGTGGACGAGGTGCTGAGGGGTTAGTGTTTGATGGGAATGGTTGGACTCGGTGATCCGATGGGTCTCTTCCAACCTGGTGGTTCTGATTCTGATTCTATGATTCTGATCCCATTTCTTTCTTTTTATTTTTATTTTTTTTCAGTTTACACCCAATAATTTATGATCTTGCTCTGAAACTCCACCAGGACGTACCACGAGGACTGAAAAAAAGGAAGCACAGCCTTTTGGAGTCTGTGTGGTGAAAATGCAGAGGATGCTGCTCAGTACCAAACGCAATCTCTGTGCATTTATTCTGGAAAGATGGAGGGGCGAGAGCAGTGGGCAGCGATTGGCTGGGCTGGCTGCCTGGCTGCACACTCTGCTTGGCAGAGTCCAGAGGCATCAGCCTTCGCTAAGGGTCCCTGGATCTGCTGCTGTGGTGCTGAGCGGGGTTTGCCATCCCCTGGTGCCCCAGCCACTGTCCCCATCTCTGTCCCCCTTGGAGCAACCAGTCCTGCAGCACCAGGGCTTGGGCAACGCCCACAGGTGTTCCTGGTTTCTATTTTGGAAGAAGTTGCTGTAAAAATAGTTCCTGTCAGAATGGAAAAATTACAGAAATGGGTTTGTATGAGGCTGGTGGGACACAGCCCCTGCCACAGGCTTGCTGGCCAGAGGGGGCTGGGGAAGGAGGACAGCGGGTCACCACGTCCACCACGACCCAGCTTAGGACCCTGGGGCTGTTTATCCTGGTGAAGAGGAGGGTAAGGGGAAGACCTCATCACTCTCTGCAGCTCCCGGAAAAGAGGGTTGAGCCAAGTGGGTGCTGGTCTCTTACTTCCAGTAACAAGGGATAGAATGAGAGAAAATCACTTCAAGTAGTGCCAGGGGAGGCTTAGATTGGGTAGTAGCAAACAATTCTTCACTGACCGTGGTGAAGCCCTGGCAGAGGCTGCCCAGGGCACTGGGGCAGTTTCCATCTCTGGAGGGATTAAAAAAATGTGTAGAGGTAGGACTTTGGGACATGATTTGGTCAGCATGGTGGAGTTGGACTGGATGAGCTTAGAGCTCTATTCCAACTTTAATGATTCTATGATAAAATCAGGTTTTCTGCCACCTCCTCTCTTTGGATCAAGACAATCCCAGCTGCTGGTGTTGGTGCTGTGGGCAGGGATGGGGAGGGACCAGCAAGGGAAGGGCTGGGACAGCAGCATCTGCCCCAGTCACTCCTGGCATCCTTGGTCACCTGAGTTAGAGTTACTAAATCCAGGAGGGCTTTCTTTATAGAGAAACCCAGTGGTTTCAGCCAGGGGCATTTTAGCAGTGAGGACGAGCACTGCTGCTCACGCAACACGTCGGCTGGGTAGGAGCCCTGTGGTCGCTCCCGCTGTGCAGGTCTGGGCTCATTCCTGGAAACCCCGGTCCCCGCACCAGCCCTGCTGCAGAATGCAGTATCCCGTGCAGCGCCGCGTGGATGGAGAGACCAGAGGGTGAAGTGCAGGGTAAACAGGTCATGGTTTACTGCGGTCATGTGCAAACAAGAACTAAGGGTTATCGCAAGCTTTACAGAGCATCACAAAACACACACACCCACTCACAACCCACCCCTGCTGCAAACACACGAGTGGGTTCACACATGATGCAGCAAATTGCGCCTGCGGCAGTGATGGCAGAGAGGGGGCAGCAGGAGCGGACATGGCATGGGAGGTGAGCCAGGAAAGGCACCTGGAAAACTCCTGTCTGCAGAGTAAGGAAAATATGCATTTATCTCAATATTGCAGCAATATGGGGTAAAAGTGGAACACACAAAGGGTGACAGAGAGTCCAGGGGCTCCTTACGGCAGCTGGTGGAGCGAGCGATGGGCGCCAGTCCCCAAGCCAAGATGATCCATTGCTGTCCCCTTCTGCATGGGCACAAGTGTGTCCCCACGCACCCCTGCCTGCCACCACCGGCCCTGTGGCCAGAGCAGAATCATCCCAGCCATGCGGCTGTGGGACTGTCATGCAGCAAAGATCATTCCCGCACTGGGTCCTCTAGGATGGGAATGTTGTGTCCCATCTCCAACACTGCAAATCTCATCCCTAACTCTTCTACACCTGCTGTATGCACCCACATTCACCCTTTGGCAAACAAGTTCATGGCATTAATTTACAGCTTTGGGACTTGCCTGTGCCTGCCTCTCCCTGGCCACTCCTGGGACACGGAACATGCAGGGACAGGGCCTGGGAGGAAGGAGACAGGTCTTTTCCTCCAAGCCTCCTGAGCCCTCTGCACAAGCCCATTTTCCTCGCTTGGTGCCCAGGGCTGTTTCCTGCAGAGCCACGTGTCTGTCCTCACCCCGCAGTGATGGCACCACTCTATGCCAAGCCACAAAAACAAGGTGACAGCCACATCCCTGGCCACACACAGTGGCAGTGAGCTGGCACCCACCAGCAGCTGGGGACATAAAGGACAGGTGACATGCAGGGTTTTGATACCCTCAAAGTGCTCTCATCTATTAAGAAAGGGCTGTGGTTTTATCCCCCTCAGGACAGGAACATCAGTGACGTGAAACCACTGCCAGGGGCAGTTTAAATGGGGCAGGGTTTGGGGGTGATGATAACATCCGGCACGGGCTGAAGTGGTGGCTCCATGCTGAATCCTGCGGCTCTCTGCATTTCACAAAGCTGAGTGCCAGCGTGAGAGACAAGCTTCTTTCCTGTTCTTCACCTCAATCCTCAGCCTTTCTTTAGGCTTCAGCCACTTTCTCAGCTGCTCTCGTTGCTCCAGAGCCTTCCCAAACTGCCCACCCGAAGGACCTGCCCTCCAGTGCAGACCCCCCGCCCCCAGCAAGGAGCCACGGGCACCACCACAATCATTATCATCCGCCTTGTTTGGGGAAAGCAAAATGGGATCATGTCTTCTGTTCTGTCAGCAGGGGTTAATCCACACCCAAGTGGATGCTGGGAAAAGGTGATGCTGGAAGGGAGGAATAATAAGATCTATTAAAAAACCTTTGGGCTGCTGCCTATTCTGACCACAGAAGTAACAAAAATACAAGCATTTCTGAGCCCACCCGTATTTCAGAACTGCTAAAAGACTAGCTCTGTCTCATAGAAACCTGAATAAAGTTTAAAATCCATTCATACCAACTTGCTCACCTTCACCAAACCTTTAAAAATCCCCATGTGGGTTGAGGCAGCAGGAAAGTGTGTGGACGGGGACAGGCAGACAGGGACCTCTGCTGCGCCCATCGCACAGCCCAGCACCACAGGAAAAACACCTGGAGCTGTCCTAGGATAAAGAGGGGGCTTTTGGTGCCCCCAGCTGTGCTTCAGCCTCCTCATCTCCCACACAATGTGGATGCCAGTGCAGCAGCCTGGAGCAAAGGGAATGAGGGACACAGACACTACAGCTGCACCCAGCACATTCTCCTCTCCCTTGGTTGGACTGTGTTTTAGCATCCGTATCCTTTAGATATTGCCTGTTGCACTCGTGGCAAGGGCAGCATCCCTGCTGCCCTGGCTGCGCTCGAGCCCTGGGATGGGGATGTAAAGCTCTGGGGTCACTCTAAGCCGGTAGGTGACACACTGACTCTGCTGCTGAGGGCCAGGATTAGGAAAAGGGCACCCAGTGGCCAGATGGACGATGTGCACATTAGAAAATAAACCCATCCTACTTGCTGATCCCAGCCCCAGAAGCGAGGGAGGCCATGGAAAGTGCAGATGTGGAGTCAGCGCTGGGCTCTGAGGAGACCCACTGGGACAAGAATGGAGCATTGGGCTGGAAATGCAGAGGTGTGGTTTGCACTCACTCCAAAGCCCACTCGGCCAACCACCGCTCACACTGGGCTCGCTGCTCCTCTGTCTCTGGGCTCTTGACTTCACTTGGTGCCTCCTCTCCTCTGCCACCAAGCACGGCTTCCTGGGTCTCCGCTTCCTGCTTCTGTGTCGTCTTGTCCTTCAGCTCCTGGATGGTCTCATCCAGCAGATGAATGATGTGGTGGGGCACCCAGTTGCTGTCCATTGCGGTGACAAAGGGGTCGGGTGCGCAGACCTCAATCAACTCCTTGCCGGTGGGGATGCGCAGGTAGTAGGCATGGAGCATCATCCTGTAGGGGCTGCTGTCCTTCTTGTGGCTGTAGGTGAAGTCCCCCACGATGGGGTGGCCGATGGCACTGCAGTGAACCCGCAGCTGATGAGTCCGACCTAGGGGGAGAGCAGGAGCGGAGGAATCAGGGACAGAGGTTATCTCTGAAACCTTCCTCGAGGGCTGTGAGGTGACAACCACCAAATGGCATTTGTCCCCCACAGGCACAGAACCAAATCACGTAATCATTAAGGGTGGAAAAGACCTCTAAGCTCATCCAGTCCAACTATCAGCCCAACCCCACTGTGCCAATTAAATCACATCCCCAAGTGCCACGGCCATGTGCTTTGTGTACCCCTGGAGTGCTCTGCAAACTGAGTGTAGCTCTCAGCTCTGCTCAGCCCTTTAAGGCTTCGCTTTGCACCACGTTCCCATGCTGGAGCCGAGGTCCTACACGCCCAGGTCCTGCTGCAGCACCTCTGCCTGTCTGGCCTCACCACCTTGTGTTTTGGGGACAGGCGCTGTGCTGTGCCTGGTCCTGTGAGACACATCAGAGCTCCTAGGTCCATGGGAGGAGACTCTGCAGCTCACCACATCCATACTGTCAAAGCTCTGAGCTCCCCGGGCTGCAGCTCCCTGCGCTGCCCCAGCCCCGAGCTCCCAGGGCTGCAGCTCCCCACACTGTCCCAGCCCCAAGCTCCCACCTGTCAGCGGCTGCAGCAGCACCTTGGTTACTGGGTCTCCGCTGTAGGACCCGTGTTCAAGCACGATCAGCTCCGATTGGCAAGGCTTAGGATTTTCACAGCCTACAACGAGATCCAGAATGGGATCAGCTACCTGCAGCACGGCCTGGGTGATCCAGGCAGCGCAGGTAAGGTACGGGAGCTGCTCACCCTCCGTCCCATCGATGCACATCATGTGGATCATGCCCTCCGTGGTGTTCTTCCCGATGGCGTAGTGGATCGTCATCCGGCTCTGGCTGACGTGGCCCCTGACCTGTGGGGCAGAAAGATGGTTTGCAAACCAACTACTGGCACTCATTCCATCATCAGTGAGGAATGGCCTCCAGCAGAGGCCAAGCTGCAGGCCTGCAAACTCAGGAGACATGTCAGGAAGTAGGCCCTGGTGGGATGGGCTTACCAGGGCGAGATAAGCTTTGGTCACCAGCCGGTCTTTAAAACACTTATAGGCGCTTCCTGCTGCTGCTTTGTTGAGCGCGACACACAGGGCTCCACTGGTGGAGAAGTCGAGCTGGTGGCAGAACCTGGGGAGGAGACAGGAGTATGGGACTCGGCAGAATCCCCAGCCAGTGCAGAGCCTGGTTTGGACCCCAGCCGCTCACCTGAATCCATAGTACGTGTCGGGGTCAGCCAGCTCGGGGAAGCGGTACTTGAGCTGGCTCTGCAGCGTCAGCGTCTCATACCACATCTTGCTGTCGATGCGGATGTCCCAGTGCTTGTTGACCACGATGAAGTCAGAGCTCTGGTACAGGATGGACAGGTTGTCAATGGTGCCCGGCTCCATGGCCAGTGCCCTGTGAGGGGGAATTGAATGAGCAGGGCAGGAAGAGCCTCCAGCCACAGCCTGGAGATGGGCCAGCACCCCGAGGGAGCAAAGGGACCCAGGAGAGCAGGTGGGGAGCAGGGCCTGGAGACGTGCGGGTCCTGCGGAGATACCACTGTCACACTGCATGGACCCTAGAGGGACACAGATGTCACACCACACAGATTGTAGAGGGATACAGATGTCACACCATGTGGATTCCAGAGGGACACCGATGCCATACTGTATGGATTCCACTGGGACATGGATGCCACACCAGATGGATCCCAGAGCGACATGGATGTCACACAGTATGGATCCCAGAGGGACATGGATGTCACACAGCATGGATTCCAGAGGGATACGGATGTCACACTACATGGATTCCAGTGGGACACGGATGCCACTCTGTACAGATCCAAAGGGGACATGGATGTCACACCGCATGGATCCCAGGGGAACACGGATGTCACACCAGATGGATTCCAGAGGGATATGGACATCACACCACATGAATCTCAGAAGGATACAGATGTCACACCACATGAATCCCAAAGGGATACAGATGTCACACCACGTGGATTCCAGAGGGACACGGGTGCCTCTCTGTACAGATCCAAAGGGGACATGGATGTCACACCACATGGATCCCAGGGGTACACGGATATCACACCAGATGGATTCCAGAGGGATACAGATGTCACACCACATGGATTCCGGAGGGACATGGATACCACTCTGTACAGATCCAAAGGGGACATGGATGTCACACCGCATGGATCCCAGGGGAACACGGATATCACACCAGATGGATTCCAAAGGGATATGGGTGTCACACCAGATGGATTCCAGAGGGACACGGATGTCACACCACATGGATCCCAGGGGTACACGGACGCGGCTCCACGCGGGTCCCGGCCTTACCGGTGTCAGACTGCGCGGTTTCCCCGGTGCCGCTCGGCGCCCTCTCCAGCCCGCAGGGGACCCGCAGGGTCGGGGTCACCCCCGGTTCCTCGGCGCGGGCCCCGGGCCGAGGAGGCACCGAGCGACTACATGGCAGCCCCCGGGGACGCCGGCCCCGCGCGACGCCCAAGAGCAGCGCCGCGGCCAATCGGCGCCCGCTCCGCCTCCTCCTGCTGAGTAGCGTCCAATCGGCGCCGCCTCCGCCGCTAGTCTCGCCCAATCAGCGCTCTCTCCTCCTCCACCTGCTGCGTCGCGTCCAATCAGCGCCCGCTCCGCCTCCAACCGGCGCGTCTCGCCCAATCAACGCCTCTATCTCCGCCCCCGCCCTCTCTCGGCGCCCAATGAGGCTCGGCCCCGCGGCTGTGGCGGGAAGCGCGCGGCGGCGGCGCCCATGGCGGCCCCTGAGGAGGACGCCGAGGAGGGCTTCTACCAGCGCTTTGCGGACGAGCTGGAGGTGCTGGCCGAGCTGGGAGGTGGGCGCTGCCGGGGCAGGGGGCGAGCGAGCGGCGGGGGCCGCGGGGCCCGCTGGAGGTACCTAGACAGAAAGGGGAATAGCTTCGACTTTAGATAAAGGAGAGTTATGCTTCATCTAAGTGATTGTGTTCTTTGGCAGTTAGACGCAATGTGTCGCTCTGACAGCAGCTTTTCTCCCTCGGGCAGCATCCATTCTTCCTCTGATAACGTCTTTTCCTTCAGAAACGGTGTGACCAGCAGGTCCAGGGAGGTTACTCTCCCTCTGTACTCGGCACTGGTGAGACTGCTCCTTGAATCCTGTGTTCAGTTCTGGGCCCCTCACCACAAGAAGGATGTTGAGGCTCTGGAGCGAGTCCAGAGAAGAGCAACGAAGCTGGTGAAGGGGCTGGAGAACAGGCCTTATGAGGAACGGCTGAAAGAGCTGGGGGTGTTTAGCCTGGAGAAGAGGAAGCTGAGAGGACACCTCATTGCTCTCTACAACTACCTGAAAGGAGGTTGTGGCGAGGAGGGAGCTGGCCTCTTCTGCCAAGTGACAGGGGACAGGACAAGAGGGAATGGCCTCAATCTCAGCTAGGGGAGATTTAGGCTGGACATTAGGAAAAAAATTTTCACAAGAAGGGTCATTGGGTACTGGAATAGGCTACCCAGGGAGGTGGTTGATTCACCTTCCTTGGAGATGTTTA
Source organism: Coccyzus lansbergi (assembly GCA_033558105.1). Taxonomy (NCBI): domain Eukaryota; kingdom Metazoa; phylum Chordata; class Aves; order Cuculiformes; family Coccyzidae; genus Coccyzus; species Coccyzus lansbergi. The sequence goes on along the minus strand of JAUMJK010001484.1, from coordinate 35,980 downwards.
AGGCATGAGTGGACGAGGTGCTGAGGGACATGGTTTAGTGTTTGATAGGAATGATTGGACTCGATGATCCGATGGCTCTCTTCCAACCTGGTGATTCTATGAATCAATGAAAAAGAGCTTTTCCATGCACCGTTTGTTCCACTGAGATGATAACGCCTTGTGTTCAGTCTGCTCTGTGCAGAACTAATGTCTCTTCTTCTCTAATCCCCCCTGTTTGCAGCCTTTTCCCATCTCGAACACAAGGGCAGGCAGAGCAGGAGCCAGCTCTAAATAAGAATCATAGAATCACTAGGTTGGAAGAGACCCATCAGATCATCAAGCAAGAGATTTGACTGTTGTGATGTTCATAATAATGTTGACGTGAGTTCTCAGGAAGTAATAGAATGTATGTAAGTTATTGTTTAGTTCATAACAATGTTAAAATAAGTCCTCAGAAAGTAAGAGAATGTGGATAAGATTTTCACAAGGTTTATATACATGCAAGTGGAGGAATCTCTCCTGTCCCAGCTCTTCCCTGGCTGCACTCAATCGATGGAAATCACTTCTCTCATGCTGCCCAGGCCTGATAAATGATTCTTGCTTTCTAGGACTCCAAACCAAGTTTTAGAGAGTTTTGTTTGTTGGGATTTTTGGTACCACTCATGGTGCATGACCTCTTGCAGATGACCCATCCCCACCCACTGGTTCCAAGGTCTCCCAGTTCCGCAGCAGGAAGCAGTCGCTGGAGCAGCCCGATTCACCCCAGGACCCTGTTGAGGGCACCAACCCCAGAAAGCGGGACTGGACCTATGTCCCACCCGGCTCCTCACCTGCAGCCCGCGGTAGGTTTGACCCAAACCTGGTCTGCAGCCCCACTGGAGACTTCTCCCCACCCTGAGCGGAGCAGGGTGCTGCTGGAGAGGTGGCTGAGTGCACCCCTCAGTCACCATGCTTCTGCTTTTCTTCCTTCCCTGCAGTCCCGAAATCCAAGCGGCAGCGCCTGGAGGCTGTTAAGAAGCTCGACTTTCATGAACTGGTTCCTGATGACCTCCAGGATGCTGGCCCAGAAGCATCTTCTGCTCCCCACACTGCCAGGTTGGTAACCATAAAGAATCATAGAATGGTTTGGGTTGGAAGGGACCATGAAGGTCATCCAAACCCCCTGCAGTGAGCAGGGACATCTTCAACTCGCTCAGGTAGCCCAGAGCCCCACCCAACCTGGTCTTAAATGTTTCCAAAGATGGGGCAGCCACCACCTCTCTGGGCAACCTGGGCCAGTATTTCACTGCCCTCAGTGTGAAAAAAAGTTTCCTAATATCTAGTCTAAACTTTCCCTTTTTAGTTTAAAACCATCACACCTTGTCCTATTGCTACAGGCCTTGCTAAACCCTGTTTTTAGCAGGGGTGGGAGAAAGAGCCCCCAGAACTCCCACCACTGTGGTTCAAAGGCTCTTTCCCTTACCCTTGTTGAAGGAACTTTGTGTTCTCCAGCTCAGACCACCTGGAGGTGAGTGGCATGGCCCCACTTCAGACCACGCCACCCTCTGAAAAGAAGCAGGTCCTCAAGCGGCCACCCATCCTGGAGGACTACATCAATGTGACATCTACTGAGGGCACCAGGGTCTTCATGGTGGTGAGGGATGATCCCTCCAGGACAGGGGTGGAGGTAAGGAGGGATCTGAAGGTTGGATTTGCCTCCTTGTGACCTCCTTCCAATTAAGGAGGGAACCATTGATGAAATGTTGGTGCTGAGCATTGGAATGAACGTTGGTCTGTGTCCTCTGGTTGTCGCAGCTCCCAGATTCCCTAGGCTGGAATGCACGCAGGCCGCTTCACTTGCTGGGGATGCCTTTCTCCTACCTGAAGCAACAAGTGGATGAAGAGGTATCACAGCTTATACCAAGCTTCCCATCTTCCCCTGCCACATCCTGGATAACCACAGCTGTGTCTCTGACTCCTCTCTCACCCTCTTTGTGCTCCAGCGTCGCAGGCATGTTCTGGAGGCATCGCAGCAGCTGACGGAGATAATAAACAGGTGAGATATTATGATGAAACCCTACTCCATCCCTTCCACGCTGTCAGATGTGGCTCCCAAGACGCTCTGGTTGGGTCCAAATTTTGGGGACCTGTGAACAGAGGAGCCTTTTTTCCCTCAGCATCCCCAGCTTGGGAAGTCTGGGTGTTACTCCCAGCCCTGCCTCAACTCCCTGAGTGGTTTAGGGCAAATTAATTCTTCCTCGCAGTTGCCTTGAGAGTGAGACCAACACTGAGACCCCGGAGCCCAGTGGGGAAGCGGAGCCAGCAGACGAGGAGGAGTCTGCGCTGCATTGCCTCTGGGTTGACAGATTTACTCCCCGACGCTATGTGGAGCTGCTCAGTGATGATGTGAGGTGCTAGGAGAGGGGGAGGCTTGGAGTTCGGGTGGGCATACTGCTTTTATAACCCTCCTTGATGCTGTGGGATCATGGCTTTGTGGTTCTACCTTTGATTATGGGACTTTCCGAAGCACTGGCTGGGGAATAATGTCCGTGCTAAGCCCTCCCGGGGGCAGCCATGTTGTGGAGAGCTTAGAAGAGCTCATGTCAGGGGCTTTTCATAAGACAGAAAGGTGGACTTCAGCCAGTAATTTTTTGCTATTTTGATTTTTCTGGTATGCTTTAAGTTTCAAAGGGAGATGGAAATTATGTAAGAACCTGAGAAGCTCTGGGTGGAGCCAGGATAGATGAGGAACAGCAGGGATGGGGCCAGTGTGACTTGCCCTTGGTTGCCACTTGGGATGGTGGCCAAGTTGAGAAGGGAAGCTGTGTTCCCAGGCTGTCCCACAGTGATGCCAGGTGGAAGCCTGAGCTGCCTGTCCCGTGGTGGGTGGTGACATGCTGCACCTTTGAGGTCGGGGTAGACACACTGCACTGCTTCCCTGGGCCTGGCTCCTTCCTCTGCACACCACTTGGGTCTTTAAGCTGTGAAAAAGAAGTCTTCCTCTGTCCTTGGCCAGATCCTTCTGACGTTCACTAGGCTTTGCTTTCTTGCCTGACACGCAGTACACGAACCGCTGCCTTCTGAAGTGGCTCAAGCTCTGGGACATGGTGGTGTTTGGGAAGGAGAAGGTTGTGAAAAAGGCCAAGCCCAACACTGAGGGTCATCCTCCATTCCACCAACAAAAGGAACAGCAGAATAAGTGGAAAACAAAGGTCCAGCTCACAGAGGAGATTCTGGAGGCTGAACTGGACCAGCACAAGAGACCCAAATACAAGGTGAGCAGGACAGGATGCAGCTGTGGTGAGTGTCCTCTCCTATCCCTGTCATCCTGCCTTTGAGGTGAGGAGCGGCCACTTGAGGGAAGACGCACCCTTTTTAGCAGAGATTCACCTTGACTTTATTTGTTGTGAGCAGACGCGACAAACCTTTGGGCAATAGTTTCTGTATCCAAAGAAGAGCAATGATGCTCAGATGGTAAAGGGAGCAGAGAAAACATACGCAGGTCAGCTTATCAGCCTCAGCCTGTCTAGTGAAAGCACATTAAAAAAAGGAAAAGAAAACTGGATACCAGCAGTGTTGTTTCTTGGGAGCTTGATTCTGGAAGGGATCTTGTTCGGCCTTGTCTATCTACTGCCCTGCAAACTTAATTAGAGATGCTGCCAGGATGACTCTGTCACCTCTGAGGATCTGTGTTATATTGTCCATCTTCTAGTGGCAGTCCCTTTTCCTGAGGCCAGTTTGCAGGCTGCAGAGCCTCATCTCATCAGCCTTGCTGGCTGCCAGGCTGACACTGCCTCTCTGCCGCAGGTAGCCCTGCTCTGTGGCCCCCCTGGCTTGGGAAAGACCACGTTGGCCCATGTCATCGCAAACCACGCAGGGTACAATGCTGTTGAGATGAACGCCAGGTGAGTCTTTGTCGGCTTCCTGGCCCTGCCCTGTCCCAGAAGCTGCTGGAGGTGGTGCTGTGCCAGAAGTGATGCCGTTGGTTTGTTTTGCAGTGATGACCGCAGCCCAGATGTTTTCAAAACTCGCATTGAGGCTGCCACACAGATGAGGTCTGTGCTGGGCGCCAATGAGAAGCCCAACTGCCTGATCATCGATGAGATAGATGGTGCACCTGCGGTATGCCCGGCCTTGAGCTGGCCACCTTTTGCATTAACCGCTTAATTATTGTTCTCTTAGCAGCGCATACATTTTAGAACAGCAAGAATTCATTCCTTCTGACCTTGATTTTCTTTCCCCAAGGCATCTATCAACGTGCTGCTAAACATCATCAACCGTAAGGATGTGGAGGGGGAGGCAGTGGCTGGTGCAGGCCGGAGGAGGCGGCGCGAGGGAGGACTGCTGCTCAGGCCCATCATCTGCATCTGCAACGACCAGTTAGTATCACGACCAGTTAGTATTGCCTGCATGTTTAGGAGGGATGGAGAGCTGAGACCCTCCGCCCCAGGTGAGGAGGCAGCTGCTGTTGCCTCCACCCAAAGGCTTCCTTTGCCGAGTTGTCTGCTATCAGACCTGCAGCTTAGAAGTACCTTATGAAGAGTAAATCTACAACATGCTCAGCTTTCCTTTCACCCCCGCAAGTTTTGGGGTGACTTGTAGCTAGGGGTGAGCATGTCCCAGCATGCAGTGGTATTCGCGCAGCTGCTGAATAACCCGTTCCTTAGTGGAGCATCAATGGCTGTATGTTTTCCTCTACTAGGGCCACTCAGAGACCCCTCTGCTTCCCTTTGCCAGGTATGTCCCTGCTCTCCGGCCGCTGCGGCAGCAATCGTTCCTGTTAAACTTCCCTCGGACGGCGCCATCTCGACTCGCCCAGCGACTCTGCGAGGTGTGGGGCGGCTAAGAGGCCCTCTCCCCATCCCAGCTGGCAAACTCTCCCTGCTGACTCCCCTCTCTCACAGATCGCCCTGCGGCAGGGCATGCGTGCGGACACAGGTGCACTGCTGGCACTGTGTGAGAAGACAGAGAATGACATCCGCTCCTGCATAAACACCCTGCAGGTACGAGAGGTCCCTGGGGGACACGGATTTGCTGTGTGTATTAACTTGCTCTGGGCTCAGATGGGGATGGAGGGGGAAAAAAATACCTCAGGCAGATCCCTAAAATATCCACCATGTCCCCTGTTATTTTTAAGCTTAACTCCCCTACAAATGGAGGAAGAGCGAGGTGCCTCTGTCTCTGGCTTTCTCCAGCTGGCTACTGTGGGCATCTCCTCTCTCCCCGTGGTGCCTCTCCGCTCCAGCCCCTCACTTGTGTTGCAGTTCCTGTACCGCCGAGGCCAGAAGGAGCTGAACGTGCAGATGGTGCAGACGATGAAGATTGGCTTGAAGGACCAAAACAAGGGGCTCTTCTCCATCTGGCAAGAGATATTCCAGCTCCCAAAGATCCAAAGGTAAAAGAGTGTTGGAATGAAGTAAGTCTGCTGCCTGCTTGGAGTGCACCGCTTCATGGTACCTCCTGACCTGCTTGTGGGACCTGTGGTGGAGAAACCTGTAAGGTCTTGCAGAGCTGCTATGCCCTGCAGGCATGGCTTTGTTTCAGCAGACTTATGTGTCCTCTTTGTCTGCTCTCTCAATAATTTGGCGTCAGTATTGCCTTCAGTCTAGTTTGCAAGGGGCTGAATATTCCTTGCTGGTCTGTTTAGTGCCAGGACACCCTAAGCTCTTCCCTTTGTGCTCCCGGCAGGCACAGGATAGGAATGGACCCCACTTTGCCAGCCCAGCTCCTGGTGGGTGATGAGGACCTGTTGCACCCTGGGGGGACAGCTGGCTTCAACGCATCCTCCCACCGCTTCCACCACATCCTGCACCTCGCCGTCTCCTCAGGGGAGCAGGAGAAGCTGGCCCAGGTAGGGCAACTGAGGTTCGGGAGAGAAGCTGGGCCCTTCCTCTGCCACGTTGGCCAGAACAAGTCTGACTCCAGATCCTGGGTGTCGTGGCTTGCGTGTGCCTCGGGAAATCCCTCCCTGCAGCTTTGCGCTGACTTTGGATGGAGTGTTGGGACGCTGTGCTGGAACTGAGAAAAGTGGGAGGCTCTGATGGGACTGTCCAACCTTGAGCCATCTCTAATCCTGTGTCTGCTTCCAGGGTCTGTATGACAACTTCCTGAACATGAAGCTGCGGGACTCCAGTTTCAGCTCGGTGTGCTTGGCCCTGGAGTGGCTGGGCTTCTCTGACCTGCTCAACCAGGCTGTCCTGCACGGACAGAGCTTCCAGCTGATGCGATACCTGCCTTTCCTACCTGTGGCTTTCCACTTGCTCTTCGCAGCCACGAACATCCCCCGGCTTACCTATCCCAGCAGCCAGCATGAGGCAAGTCCTGGGGAGGGCACGGTGACAGCGTGGCTCCAGCTCTGACACCTGTGGGTCATCTAGGGTTGCAGCTGTGACTGAGCCATCTTTGCCTTCTCCATCCAGGCCCTGGCCAAGCTGAACCACATGCAGAACCTTGTCATGTCCATGGTGTCAGGGATAACGCCCAGTGCACGCAGCCGCATGGGGCAGCAGTCTTTCATCTTGGAGGTGCTCTGCCTGCTGCTTGACATCATCTCCCCGAAGCTCCGACCGGTGAGCGCCTGCCAGCCCCCTCTCACTGTGATGGCAGGAGTCCTACCTGGGTGATGTGTCCCCTCTGCAAACCCCTTTGTGAAAGATCAGACACATCACCTGCACTGTGCCCGGGCACACACTGAGCTATCCTGGGCCCCTGTTCCAAATCTGAGGTTAGCTTGATGTTGTAGCTGCTGCAGGGGCTAGAGAGAAGCTGGGGGGACAGTCTGGGGAAATGTCCTGGGCCTCTTGGACCCCTCCATCTGCAGGGTGGCTGAGGAGGAGTCTGGGAGCTGTTGCAGTCTCCTTCCAGTAGAGATTTCACCTGCATACATGGGTGTATTTGTTCTTCAGGCCATTGGAGGGGATGGTCCCTGCTCTGCCAAGTATGTGTGTACCAAATAGGAAACTAAACTCGGTCTGAAGCTTACTGGGTGTTGACTGTCTTACCCATATAGAGACAAACCCCTACTTCAGGTTGCCCAGAGCAGGGGCGGCTGCCCCATCCCTGAAGGGGTTCAAGGCCAGGTTGAATGATCACCCTGATCCAGTGGGAGGTGTCCCTGCCTGTGGCAGGGTGGTGGAACTAGATGGGCTTTAAACTATTCCATGATTCTAGATATTTTATGCTAAAAACTTATTTAAGATTAGTGATGCTCTCTGCTCTTCTCTTCAGGTGAACACCCAGCTCTACAGTTTGAAAGAGAAGCAGCAGCTGGCAGACCTTATCAGCACCATGCTGGCCTACAACCTCACCTACCACCAGGAGCGCTTGCCAGAGGGCCAATACGTCTACAAGCTTGACCCGTAAGTCCTGAGGGTGGGGAGAAGGCATAGGGGTCAAAAATAACAGCAAGGTTACTCTTCAAGGAAGAGTTTGAACCTGAAGGTATCACAGCATCAAGTTGGTTACTTGCAGCTGGAGCTCTGAGGTTTTGCTGGTGATGGCAGCTGGGTTGGCTTGGAGCTCCTGATCCACTGGGAGGTGTCCCTGCCCACGGTAAGGTTGGAATTGGATGGGCTTTGAAGTCCCTTCTAACCCAAACCATTCCGTGATCCTATGAGGGGAAAGGGAGCACCTGCCTCTGGCTCTTGCTGGAGCTGGCAGAGGAGGCACCAAAGCTACTGGGGGCTCGCGACATCTGGGTACAACAGGTCTGCCTGGGCAGGCTGCTCAAAGGAGGTCACTGGAGCCACTATTAATTATATTAACCTGTATTAACCAGCCGGCCATTGCTGGACTTGGGTCTCATTGTGCTCCGAGCGTACACTGAGCTGTAACACTCCTGAGGCTTCAGTGAAGTAATACAGACCCAAGCACAACTAGGAGCAACACTAATGTCTTCCTGGTGCAAAGTTAATTACAGAAATTAGCCTCTGTTAAATCAAGCAGCTGTATCCAATTACACCGAAGAGCTTTATTAGGTTTTTTTCTCACGGAAAGGCCGATGGGAGCTGCAGGGGCTGCACAGAGCTAGCCTTTCTTGCCCTCCCCCTGCCAGACTGGGCCACCAAAGTACGGTTGTGGGGAAACCATACGCCCTTGGAAGCCAAGTGGCACAAGCAGGTGTGTTGTTTCATTCTGCTTTGCTTTTTTTAAGTGAAGTCTGAGCTTATTTCCAAGCTGTGCACAGTAGTGATGGGGGCTACAGGGCTGTCACATCCCAGTGGCACCTGGGAATCATATCCCAGCATCTCTCTGCCAGAGCTGTTGTCAACAACAAAACCTATGTTTTCTCTTTAAAACGTTTTAAATCATAGATTTGACAACTGATTTCTAAATGATAGAATTCCAGAATGGTTTGGGTTGAAAGGGACCTCAAAGCCCATCCAATCCCACTTGTGTCATAGGCAGAGACACCTCCCACTGGATCTGGGGCTCCAAGCCCCATCCAACCTGGCCTTGAACCCCTCCAGGGATAGGGCAGCCACCACTGCTCTGGGCAACCTGGGCCAGGGTGTCCTCACCCTCACAGGAAAACTTCTCCGTAAGATTTCATCTCAATCTCGCATTTTTCCAGCTCAAATGACTGCAAAGCCACCTGATAGACTACCCTGTTCCCTTTAGTTTAAGGGGGATAATATTGAATGTGACTAAAGCATTGGGATATTTGCAGCTGGCAGAGGAACTGGCCCTGATTTCTGTGCCTGGCCTCTCGCTGTGCTGAAACACCCCCAGCTTCAGATCTGGTGCAGCCACTCAATAGGAATAACATTACTCTGATCACCCACAATTACTGTTGTATCTTAATTAAACAGCTCCCTGTAGGCACCTCAAGGTTCATTCGAAGGGTCCTTGTGCTGCTCATGCCCAGGCTGTGATGCGACTGTGGCTTTTTCAGGGCAATCTGGCACGAATTTGCCTGCAATCTCCTCTTTTTGCCTTCAAATCAAGATTAAAAAGCACATAATCCCTCCTGTGATCTGCTCAGCTGCTGGCTCTGCAGGGCTGGTACCGCGCACTGAGCATCTTCCACATGCAGACTCAGAAAGGGCAGCAGTAGGGAAACTGAGGCACCATAGCCAGGATCATGCTGAGAGGCTGGGATGGGGCACTCTCTGCTGCAGTTTGCATAATGCTTTTTTTATTTTCAGTATCGATCTGTTTTCAGTATTGATTTATCCTCCTGCTTCCCTCCCTCCACGATGCAGGAACGTGGAGGATGTCTGCCGGTTCCCGGACCTGCCGGCTCGCAGGCAGCTGACCTACCAGGCCAAGCAGCTCATTGCCAGGGAGATTGAGCTGGAGAAGATGAGGAGGACGGAGGCTTTGCTGCAGGCACGAAATGTGGGCGAGGTAGGGAGGGCTCACGCTGTCCTGGGGTTTCTGGGAAGATGGTGGGTCTGTCGATGGCGATAAAGTCCTTTGGGCTGGGGTGGGGACCTAGTCCTTCCAAAGCAGCTGGTGGTGTTTGCTCTGCAAATGGAAATCCAGGATTAACCCCTCAAGATGAAGCCATCTGCCTGGGGGCAGCACATCTGTACTGGGGTGAAGTGCCCAAAGGGCTCATATTTTTGCAGGAATTCTGGAAAGAAACACTGCGAGTTGGAGCTTGAAACCCTTCAACCCTCTAATGAGTACTGGGAGGAGAAGGGAATTTTAGTTCATCTGACTCTGATGTGTAGGTGTCCATGGGGGAGCTAACCTGCCCTTTCCTTCTTGTTTCCTTGTTGCTTCACTTTCACTACTTCACTTCTCCTGAAGATCCCAAAATCCTCAAGGAGGATCAGAGCTACTCTGTGGAGTAGCAGAAAGGAGACAGAAGATGGAACAGGCAAATGAGGCTGAGAAATGGCGCAGGTGCAGCTGAAGCCTGCCCTGCCCTGGTGCCGCAGGGATAACAAATCCCTGAGAGCCTGTTCTTGCAGCAGAAGGCCTTTCTCAGGGGATGAAGGGCAAAATAAATGCTGCAAAAACATCTCTGAAGGCTCCTTGTTTACACGGTGCCAAGCATGAAGTCCTAGCAAAGGGGAGTGCAAACACCTGAAGTGCTGTTGGGGCTGATCCCTGCTGCTGGGAGACAGCAAATGAGTTAAAAACACTTTCCAAGGCGTTTGGGTATTATATGTAGTTTGGATGTATAACCTGGCAGCAAGTAGAGGGAGGATGTGGGGCAGGTGACAAGGTGTCCTGTCCTCAAGTTGTGCATCACCTTGAGGTGGTGCCCAAACCTTGGGCTTTGCCACCCCAGGAGGACCCTCACTCAGGGCTCTCCTCCCCGCAGGAGCCCAGGAGCAGCCCTGGCAAAGCAGTGGAGCAAGTGGACACAAAGCCAGCTGTGCCCCCCAACTACCAGCAGCGCCTGGAGCACATCGTCCGGAGGGCGGCAGTGGAGGACAAGGTGAGGGGGCTGTAATTCCTACCTCATTTCATAGAATCACCCGGTTGGAAAAGACCCATGGGATCATCGAGTCCAACCATTCCTCCTAGAGTGTATCTTGCCTGCCAGCGACCGGCTGTCTCCAGTGCTATTTACTTATTTTTAGTACAGTTTCTTTTAATAGAAGAGTTTGGCAGCACATGTCCCCAAATCCCATCGCTGAGTTGGTAGCACTGGGATGCGTTAGAGCTGGGTGACAGTTATGGTCGTTTTGGGGTCGGGGAGGAAAGAGGCATGAATAGGTTAAAATAACTGAATTTTTGTTCACTGGAAACTGCAGAGCTGAAGGGAGAGCTGCTCATCAGGCAGGAAGGTACCCACAGAGCTTGGCTGTGCCAGGCTGCTCCTACCTTCGGCATTCTGACAGCTTCCAGGATGAGCAAGGAGGGGTCCCCTGCTGCCACCCCTCTCCATGGGCTCAGCTTTGAGACCTTGCCCCCCTCCAAAACCCTACTTGACCCCAATGAGCCTTAAAGTTTGTCTTTCATACCCGATTTTGAATGTAATTTGCATTTTACTAAGGCCTTTTCTGTAGGATTTGCATCCAGCTCCTGCTTCCTCCTGTGTCAAGTACTGGGAGGAGGTAGGGACTGGTCAAGCCTAGAGTATGGGGTGATGGGGCGAGAGCCCTGGCAAGGGCTTTTCTGCACTGCCTGGGGGTGACTGCACCTCAAACAGCGCAGAGATGAGTGGCAGCACCAGTGTCTTGCCTTGCACAGGGACTTAGCCAGCTCTAGGCTGGCTGTGAACAGGTGCTGTGACTGCTGGTGCTAACAGAACCCCCTTCACCTTCTACTTCTTGCTTTTCACAGCCCGAGACTGACTTCTTCGGGCGGCCGATTCAACAGCCACAGGCAGCCCTGACCCCGGGTAGGTGGAAGAGGGATGGGGGGCAGGGGTGGTGGAAGTGGGGAGGTGACCATTGCTGGCCACAGAACCAACCAGGGGGTAGAGGGGTGGAATCAGTGTTGAGAGGGGATGCTGAGGACAGTGACCGTGATGCAGCAGGCGTTGTGGGTACTTCAAGTGTTTGCGGGATCCAGGATGTGGGAGCATCAGCTCTGCCCCTGCAAACCCCTCATGCCCCACAGCAGCTCCACGGCCCCTGCCTGCCCAGGGCTTGTTGTTTCTTTAAGGCCAAGAGTTTCTGCCACTCTTGACACCAGTTTTCACCCTGCAGTCCCTCAGACCTCCAAGGAAGAGTTGATCGAGAACCAAATGGGAAAGGCCGTGGGGAAGAGTGATGTCTGGTTCCGATTTAACGAAGGGGTTTCCAATGCTGTCAGGAGGAATATCTACATCAAGGACCTGCTCTAGCCAGCCAGAGGTGGAGCCCAAAGAGGGAACTGAAAGAATAAGGGATAAAGGATTTTCTAACCCATGGATGGGGGTGTATGTGTGATCTGTGTTTATTTTTTATAAGTGTGTATTGTTTAAAAAAATAATAAAATATCTCTTTAAAAAATAATCATGAAGTATTTTTCTGTTTATTTCATTTATAAACCAGTGGTTGTCATATTTTTGCCTCTTTTGCTGCAAAATGATATCCTACAATATATAAAAGGATATTTAAAATCAGTAATTTTTTTTTTTATATATATAAAAGTTGTCTTCCTTTGCATGTTCAAGTGCCTCCTAAGGTGGTGGCAGAGGGGAGAGGGAGCAGAGGGCTGGAGATGCAGCTAAACCCATCAGAAGACGTTGCTTGTCGTGTCCTTTCCCCCCAAACCCGTTCACCCATCCCCCCCATATGGAAAAGCAACAGTAATAATACTAAAAATAATAAGACAAGAAGAGGTCAGGGTTTTTGTTCAGGTGATCATATTAGGAAGCTGGCTAATAAAAAAGAATACATTCAGCGGGGGGGAGCTGGGGCGCAGGGTTGGCCCCTCAGAGGATGCTGCATTTGCCTTTCTCCACCCAGGGGTTGTTTTTCATCAGCTCAGGGTTGAGGAAGGGATCTTCGGGAATGCCATCCTCGATCCACTTCACAAACCTGCGGAGAGAGAAGCGGAGGGGTTGGCACGGACCCTGCCTGGGGCTGCGTTGCAATGGGGCTTCACCAATGGGTCGGTGTGGGGCTTAGTGGCTGCAAAATGTGGGGAGCTGTGGTGCCCAGTGTAAATCCCACTCGGGCAGGCAGGGATGTCAGGGTGCATCTCACTCTGGGGTGCAGGGATGCTTGATTCCATCCTGCTTTGTGGTGCAGGGATGTCGGGGTTCATCCATCTCTGGGGTGCAGGGATGCTGGGGTGTCCCCTGCCCTGGTGGCAGCGTGTGTGAGCTGTCCCGGTGACCACAGCCGTTTTTAGAACAGGGGAAGCCAAGCACAAGACAAGTTTTATAAATGCCTTTTTGTCCCCAGCATCTTTGCATTGTAGTTTAAAACTTATATGCTTAAGTTGCTCTTTTTCCGTGGCTCCTGCTCGTAAGAGGCCAGCGAGCAAGGGAGCACCTGGATTTCATAGGGGGGGTCCCATGGTTGGATTTTAGGCAGAGAGAGTTCCTGTGGCTGCTGCCACATCTCAGACATGACCAGAGCTCCGGCAGCTGGAAAGGGGTGAGGGATTTGCAAAACGGAGCACAGGGACTTTGTGGTCACTGGCGCTTGTGGGGTTTCTGCCCCTGGATGTCAGAGGGCTCAAACTGTTAGAGAAGTAAAAATCTCTAAAACCACCTTGTTGGGGAGCGCTCAGTTGATGGGATAGTGGTGGTAGAGAAGAGTCAAGATTCTGCTCCTGAGTGTGTAAAGCGCTGTCCCGCTGCATGGCTGGGCTGGGGGTGCAGGGAGGGTGGGAGGGGCAGGTGGGCACCCACTCACTCAGGTATTGTCTTGGAGGACATCTCCCGCTTGTAGGCCAGCTGGTACTTCAGGCTTTCCACCTCCTTCTTCCACTGTGGAAGGTCCCATTCATCCATGGTGGCAACTGAGGGCTCTGTAGGGCTACAAGCAACGACATCGGTGCCGCATCCTGCCCTGTCCCCGTCCCCCCCAACACGGCTATCCCTCAAAGCAGGGTCCCCGGGATGGGGACAGCACCCCACCACGCTACAAGGGTGGTTTCCAACCCCATGGTGGAGCAGCCCAGGGTTCTGTGAGCTGTTGGGGTTGGTTTTAGGTGAAGGCTGCACTCACCTGTGATGCCTGGGGCCAGGCTGGCACGGGACAGGTGCCTGCACTGCCTTTTTGTAGCCGCACCCGTGGGCTCATGCAAACCTGAGCGCCTGGGCAGACTGGGATGTAATTTGGCTGTTGGGTTTGTTAAGGCTTGGGTGGGGAGAAGCAAACAGTGACTGAAGGTTCTGAGAGAAAGGGAGGTGTCTGTCCTTCTCCTGAGTGGATCCAGAAAGGATTTTGGGCACTTCTACGTCTTCCTCCCCCTCTCAGCAGGGAAGCAGCTAATGGTGGGAGGTGTGTGGTGGGGAAACTGAGGCACAGCTGCTGCTGGGTCACAAGCTGTGCCCAGAGATGCATGAGACATGCGAGCACCCCAGGAATTAGTGGCATAGGGGGACCATCCCCTGCCGAGTTGTGACCCCAGAAGCTGGCATGGGGCAGCAGCGCTTTGCACCCAGGGTGGATGAACCGTGGTGGTGGCCACACACCCCGTACTGTAGCCCAGCCCAGGAGTAGCAAAGCCCTTTACCAGAGTGGCAATGGGCTGAAGGTGCTGCACATTGGAGCAAGAACTGCAGCCACAGAGCGGCACAGCCTAAATGCAGCCACGCAGCGGCACAGCTCGGCTTCTTCGCAGAGCATCCTTCGGCAAGGGAAGAAGAGCATCCTTCCCATGATCCAGCCTCCCCAGGGCTCCCAGTCCCTGCTGGCTGCTTTTCCAACATCCCCATCCCCACTCTGGGCACCCCAGGAGCAAGGCCAAGCCTTACCTTGGCTGGAGAAGGTCTTAGCAAGGAGCAGGAGCTGCGTCCGTCCCTGCCGATTCGCCAAGCCACCCTGGCCTTGCAGCCTCCTGCGAGCGCTCCCCTCGCTGTCGGTGAGCCCAAATCCTCTGGGTAATCTATTAATGCACGGTCGGTCCAGCTGCCTCCGACACAGCAGGAGCCGGATAATGGGAACGTCCTCCCCCCGCTGCTCCTGGGGGATTTGGCTCTAGTTGAACGTGAGTGCCTGGGATGGAAGCAGTGTCCTGGTACCCAGAGGCCAAAATGGGGTTACCCCAGGCTCCCCCCAGCCATTCCCCAGACCTAGGAAGAGAAGGGCTCCAAGGAGAGGGGATGGTGGGCGCTGTGGTACCCCAGGGAGGCCACACATCCCTGCATCCCTGACAGCCCTGCCATGGAGGCTTCTGTTTCTTCCCTGGTGCTAGAGCAGAGTGAGCCAGGGATGATCCTCGGGAGAGAGTTAGAGGAGAAAAAGAGGTAAGATCCGATGGGTCCCCTCCAACCTGGTTGCTCTATGATTCTACGATTCTAAATGCAAAAAGTGAGTGAGGGAAGGGGTGAAGGACAGGGTCAGCTCAGGGGGAAGAGCAACAGCGTTAAAAAACACAACTGTACGATTGATAGGCAGGGACCAACAAACCCATTAACAGCTTTTGGCTTATTAAAGGCAGCGAAACTGATGCAAAAGTAAACAAGAAATTGAAAAAAAAAAACCCACTTAACCCTTAATTTAACAATCAATTAAAATGAACTGCAGGTAATCATGGTGAAAGCAGCTTAAAAAATAAAAAGAACAAGGAAGGTTTCTATAAATTAAAAACAGCTTAAAGCCTGTTCCAAACCCCTCTCCTTCACACCCACTGGTGGTGGCCCAGGGTCCATGTCTATGTCAGTGGCTGCTTATCCTCTCTGGGACAGAACTGGGCTGCATTTGACCAATTCTACACACATACAGGCATAATGTGGCTCTAGCACAAGCATAGGGGTCAGAGAGGTAATTCATATTATGAGATGCCCACCTGGATTTCTGTGTCCAGTTCTGGAATCCCTGACACAAGAGGTATATGGACCTGTTGGAACAAGTCCAGAGGAGCAAACAGAGATGATCTGAGGGCTGAAGCTTCCTCAGCCTGGAGAAGAGAAGGAGCCAGGGAGAACTTGGAGCAGCTTCCAGTGCTGAAAGGGGCTGCAGGAAAGCTGGGGAGGGGCGTTTACCAAGGGCCTGGAGTGACAGGACAAGGGGGACTGGCTGCAAAGTGCAAGAGGGAAGATTTAGATTTAGACATTGGGAAGAAATTCTTCATGATGAGGGTGGGGAGGCCCTGGCCCAGGTTGCCAGAGCAGTGGTGGCTGCCCCACCCCTGGAGGGGTTCAAATCCAGGTTGGATGGGGCTTGGAGCCCCTGATCCAGTGGAAAGTGTCCCTGCCCATGGCAGAGGTGGAGCTGGACAGGCTTTGAGGTCCCTTCTAACCCAAACCACTTCCTGGTTCTATGATTCTATGTATATGTGCAGTTATAATTTATATTGTATTACATGCTACATATTATGTAACATACACAAACACACATCTAATATATAAATACACACATATGCCTCTCTCTTGGATGCCTCTTCCCGTAGGCAGAGGCCTTTCTCCAAGTGTTAAACCACCAGAGCTCTCTCTGCTGAGCTGGAGGCTGGTGCCAAGAAGCCCCTCTAGCCTCTGCCCAGTGAGAACAGGACAGAGGGGCCAAGCTGGGCTCTCCTCCCAGTCCTCAGCCACGATCAATAACAGTTAGAGCCTCGTGGAGCCGCTCGCCTGCCACCCAGCTCCAAGAGGATGCTGGAGGCTGGGGCTTGGCCAGGGATCGATGGGGAAGGTTGGAGCCAGACTCCAAGCCTGCTACAGTGCAAGGATTTCCACCCCCACCCCACCCCCAGGCCCCCCCCCCCCCCCGCCAAAATATTAAACACTTATTTTTCTCTTGCAACAACAAGACTGGGCTTTTCTTCATTGCAAACAGCCACAGGATGAGGGGATCCTGCAGGTCAGGACACGCTCACTGCGCCCCAAATGGCACCGGCGCCTATTAACGAGGTCAGCGATACCGAACGCTGCACCGCAGCTTATCTGGCCCTTGACATCAATCATAATCTCCCTGCGCTGCCTCCAAACAATTATGGGAAAGGCTTGGCTTTAACGATAAAATGACACTGGAGATGGGTTATTGGATTGCCTTGGATTTGCTGCAATCTGAGGGCAGCGAGGGCTGAGCGGAATCTGTGGATCTGCACAGAGTGGGGCAGCAACCAGCAAATTTAGGAGCCACCAGCCCTAAATCCAGGGTGTTCCTCAAGTTCATCCACAGCCCAGGCACATCTGCCCAGCAGCAAGATCCTGCGATGCCGGTGGGAGCCTTGGCTAGGCCAGGCAGGATGGCA
This sequence comes from Coccyzus lansbergi, assembly GCA_033558105.1. NCBI lineage: Eukaryota > Metazoa > Chordata > Aves > Cuculiformes > Coccyzidae > Coccyzus > Coccyzus lansbergi. The sequence goes on along the minus strand of JAUMJK010001484.1, from coordinate 19,264 downwards.
GCAATGTCTCCCAGCCCTTGGGCGTGGGCAGGTGGCAGCCCCTAGCATGGCAGATCACAGCACCAGCATTAGCAACATCCCCCCCTCCGGCTTTGTAGATTAAAGAATTATGAACCCCTGACGTTTTGCAATATTAATGATCATCACCATCTGTTAATCTGGCAGCCAGATATATGAGCTCCTTTTTTTTTTTTTTAATGTCGTCCAGTTATTAAAACTGAGTATTTTTGGATTGCAGGAGCACAACACCTTTGTGTCCTAGGCTCCCAGTGCTGTTCCTGTGGTATTTGGGAGCAGGTCTAAGAGCAGGGGGAGAGGACCTCCCCAGGACGGAGTTGGCACAAGGACTGGGATGCTGGCGGAGCACAGCGCTACAACCAGAGCTGCTGTCTGGGAGCAAGGACTGCAGCAGTGGTGAGCTAACAGCCCCTCTTGCCCTCCACAACCAGCCCCACGAAGCGTGGGGTCTGCCCACAGCATCAGCTGCTAATTAGGGACCTCCTTGGAACGGTATTTTAGATAACTTGGTTCTCTAGTCGGCACTGCAAAAGGATAAACTGGTTTAGCAGGTTAATTACTGTCCTTGGTAGCACTAGTATCACCACTGTCTCAACCTACACAGCAGAGACAGGTTGGGAAGGGAAACTCTGGCTGAGGCAGTGTGTTTGGGGTGTCCCTGTCTCATTGTCTCCAGCCCCACTGGTGCTGTGGTTGTGAACTCACCTCCTGACAACTTTGCTGCACAAACTCACCTTTGTCCACATGGTTGAGATGGTAAATCTCCCCATTTCATGCTTCGAGTTCTCTATTCCGATTCAGAAAATCTTCAGCCTCCTTGTCCAAGCTCACTCTGTTGGGACGTGCATCACCATTCCCCCTTGTGCAGAGCTGGAAAAGCCACTTGGATTTCCTGGCAGCAGCAGGCAGGGGGGCTTGTTGGTTTGTTTCTTCCCAGATACTATACTGAGAACTCCCCACTCCGGCCGGCAACCAATTCATCTTTGTATCCATATCATCCACAATCCCAACAAGGAGTGATGGACACACGCAAAGCAGCCCTGCAAACGCTGCCCACAGCCACGGTGGCGCATCATGGGCTCGGTGATGGAATTCCCATTCCAGACTTAAGGAACATAAGACAATTTCACCATTTTTCAGATGAAATGATATCTTTGATACAGACATTTGCTTGCAAATGTTCTGTTTACCGTTTGGCAGTAACACACACTTGCTAAAACAGCAGAGTTCTGTTTGCTAAAATACAATATTTGGATGAGAGTGCTCCAAGAGCCTATATTCCTCTCCAAATTATGCATTTCAATTTTTAATGAGCTGTGCTCATCTCAATTATACCTGGAGCAAAGCAGACAAGATCAGCTTTCGACTTACCTTTGGGGTTATCCTGTCATAGTCTCAGGGTACTGGGAAGTTGTTTTCTACTGTGGTTGATTTTAACGACTGTACCTGTCTGCCCAAAGTCAAGAGCAGATATGCCAGGGAAGCATCTCTCGTACATAAGATTATTATCATTACCTATAGTATAATCCTCACTATAAGGGCTGCTGTAATTCATTAAAATTCAGTAGATAAATAATGAATAGATATGGTATTTCCTTACAGTAAATAAGCAGTGATGGTAAATCTGGGGCTGAAGGCGTAACAAAGCCCCTGCCTTCACCTGCTCCCTCTCCCCCTGTGCCTGGGACCAAATAGAGCGACACCAACTCTGCACCGGGGATGATTCTAGCACGTCAGGGCTCAACTGGCTTTACTCATCTTTATATCCACGGCAAGTGACAAAACACGATGTCACACCTACTGTGGGCATGCCCAGGGACTAACAAAAGGGATTAGTTTGGAAGTTCAGAAGAGAGGAATGGAAAGCGCTCACGCCAGAGCAAAGCAGAGAGCAGATACAGCACCAAAGGTCAGTGTTGTCAACTTCCTCCTCCCTTTCAGTCACAGCAGGATCAGGAACGTTCTATACTCAGGGAGATGAGGTAAGAGAGATCCTATCATTAGGAATGCGCAAGAAATGCCTGTCTTGGAAACTGGGATGAAACATCACAGTGTGTCCTTAGGAGCAGAGACCAAAACCAGACAGTGCTTGGCCAGCCCTGCTGACACCCAGAAGAACCAGATTCCCAGGCATGAGGACCTCACCCACCTCTGCTCATCCTGGCTGAACATCCTCCCAGGAGAGAGACACAGCAACCAGGTTGTTTTTTTAAAATTACTAAAACTATACAAAAAAAATTGAAACAGAACTGAAAACATAATACAAATTTTAGTTTTACTTAAAACTGTGTTGATTTGTACATGTACACTTTTGTATAAAACTTGGACAGTGTGGTTTATTTAGGGTAACTAAAACTACAAAAAGCCACTGAAAGCCTTAAATGTGCAAAATACAGATCATCACATTCTGATTTTACCCCAACGGCCGAACTTACACAGGCAGGTGCCACAGCAGGGCGAAGGAGAGAAATATTAATCAGGCTGGAAATAGTTCATTATTTCTACCTCCAGAGTCCAAAAATTAGCTCTTGACCTTGCCCCTATAATAGGTATTTGAGAAACACAGAGAGCCACCAGCACCTGTCTTAGTCACCTGTAGTATGGAACAAAGTTCCACAGCTGGAAACCAACAATTATTCACAAACGTGTCAAACTTTACTGCATTGGGCCTTCCTGAATCTGGTTTCCTGAAGCAAGAAGACAGGCTTGAGTTAACGGCGCTCAAGAGTGGTTTGCTTTTCTAACTGCACTCAAGAACAGAGGGTGAGTGAGCAGCAGCTCAAGGTGTGCTGCTGTGCCCCTGCAGAAGGGCAGTTGTCCTGGTATCAATTGCTCTCTCAGTTGTTCTGCCGCAGACATCTTGCCCACAAGCGCATCTGTGCAGCACAACAGAAGTAAAAGACTCGCAATGCTTTCTGTTTTGTCCATGATTCTTTCCCTCACCCCTCTGTGATCACCATCTCTCCACAGATCGACTTTTTGAAAAGCTTAAACCCAGTCCCTCTTTAAAGAGCTGCTTAATCCATGGGCCTTCAAGAAAGGAAACTTCCAGAACAAGGCTGCTGAAATACAAGTGTATATCACCTTGATCCTTTTTAGCATTTGTCTGAAGTCAGTTTATAATTGAATGTTTATGGAGATGATAACCAAAGTGGAACACAAGGGACTCCAGGGAGGGATTTCTCAGATTTAAACAAACTGGAAAAATATTCCTGAAGGATTTGGCAAATTACAGTTTTTCAAACATGTTTATGAATTTCGAGACTTCATGGTGAGTTGTGGTGCCAAGGGGGAGGTGCCTTAATCCCTGGAGAGAGATAAAAACATTGGTTAGCACACTAAAGTAAGGTTTATAATAAATGACACTGACATATGCCATATTTGATACAGAATACATCAAATGATACAGAGTCAGGAAATGGTCTGGATTGAAAGTGACATTAAAGCCTATCTAATTCCAACCCCTGCCATGGGAGCAGCACCTTCCACTGGATCAGGGGCTCCCAGTCCCATCCAGCCTGGCCTTGAACACCTCCAGGGATGGGGTATACACCACTGCTCTCGGCAACCTGTGCCAGGGCCTCTCCACCTTCATTGCGAACAGTTTCTTCCTAACATCTAATCTAAATCTTCTCCCTTCCAATTTAAAGCCACTCCCCCTCATCCTATCACTCCAGGCCCTTGTAAAAAGCCCCTCCCCAGCTTTCCTGTAGTTCCTTTCAGTACTGGAAGCTGCTCTAAGGTCTCCCTGGAGCCTTCTCTTCTCGAGGCTGAACAAACCCAACTATCTCAGCCTGTCCTCAGAACAGAGATGCTCCAGCCCTTGAAACATCTTTGTAGCCCTCCAAGTGGACCCAATCCAACCGTTCCATATCCTTCTCATTTCAGAGATTATATTCAAATATCTAGTTGATAAGCAATAGCATTGTCATTGATATGCCAAATTCTAAAAAACAGGAGATACTCACTGCACTGTGAATGAAGTTGCAAAGATGCTTTGCCCATGGACACCTGAAAAACAAGATGACTTAATCCATTTCCTCATAAAGACACACTTGCCCCAGTTTTTACTCTCTTTTCCATTGATCAAAGCTTTACAAGAAGCCTGATCCAATGATTCATGTCAACTTCTAAGAGGACATGACTTCAGCAACAGATGTACAGTAAAATAATTAAGACAAAGACAGGGTCATAAGAAGTGGGATTTCATCAGTTTCTCTTGATCACTGCTAGAGCATGCTGTAAGCCTCACAAACCAAAAAGGACAATTAACAGAATTGCAAATTTGTTACACACAGCATAACTCATAAAATACCTCGTTTCACTCATTGTGTATTTTCTCAGCTACATGCAATAAGCTAGAAAGAAAAAAAGACTTTCACAAAGGTCAGCGTACGTGCCCACAATTCCCACTGAAGATACCTGCTAAGAAGTGGATTCTCAACCTCACTCTGCTGCCTTCAGCTCTGTGTGAATTCAAAGTGCCAGAGTGTGCAATTCCTCTCCCTTCCGGTATTCAACCACAGAGTCAATTAATTTGAAAACTATTATGTCAATAGATTAAAGTCTTTCCCTCTAAAGCCTGTAATGCTTTACCACATAACACAGGAGAGCAAGGATTATACTTACAAACAGCTGGTGGTTTCAAAATCAACATATCATTGTTTTATTACTGTTCATAATAAAAATAAAGAACTTTAACTTTCTTAGAACTGTTTTTCCCACCCTCTGAAGCTTTGCGCTGTTGCAGAATGAGCGGCCTCTCCTTTTTAAAAGGGAATAAACCCAACAGGCACAAACCTAATGCTGTCCTCAATTTGCATTACTGTGCACATATGTTCCTGAACTGTCATGTTTGGGTGGGGATCTACTCCCTCACCACCGTGTGAAGTATTTCTTATAGGTTTAAAAGGAACACTGACATCCATACACCCATTGTACTGTTGTATAACAGACAGACAATAATATACTTTCGGAGCTACTTTCGACTATTTTCTGTAGGTAAAGTTTTCAGCAGTATTACGCCTCCGTAGAGCCAAGTAGCTGCTGTGCTCTAAGTCCTAATCAGAGTTTTTTGGTTGCTGTGGATGGTGACGATATCCAGGTAACAGAACCAGGCTGAACTGCATTTTACCTCAATGACTGCTCAGGGTTGCCAAGAGGAGATAACGTGTTTTCATAACAATGGGCACTGGGAAGTGAAAAGGCTGTCTGGTTGCAACAGGTAACACACAGCGATTTCAAGTTTACCACAATACATCACAATCAGTGTTTGAATGAATTGTGAGATAAGACTGTTAACTAAAAGAAAACTACCACTAGTGTTGCAACACAATGTCATAGCCAAATAGAAAATCAAAGATTCACACTTACACATGGAGGTTCTCCGTAATAATATTCAGAGTGAACAGTCCAATGGATTGCATCTTCTTGTGTCTGCAAGTCAGGAACAGGCAAACGAACTCACCCACATACTGGGGACCGAGGTTTTGCCATCTAAGCAACAGAAAAGCAGGGACACAGCTGTTCAACAAGAGACAGCTTTCCTGTTGATTCCTAGTAACTTATTTGCATTCTTGACATATCTAAAGCACTGGCCTGGTTGGTTGCAAAGAGTTCAGCTATCTCTGCTAAACACGAACACTGCAGGAGTGCTCCTACTATAGCCATAAGCTGACAGGCTTCTGGGAGCAAGTGTTTACTCACAGTTTTAGCATCGTTGCTTTCTGACAATTTAGATCTCTTGCAATCAGGTTGACAATGCCGTGGAGAATATGTTCTTCATAGGAAAGATTGTCCAATAATAGCCTCAGAGCCCAAAAGTTATTCTAGAGAAAGACAAAATAAGACTGGTGACTTAATCTAATTTCCAACCATTTATTCAAAGATAGAATAAAGAGCAGTAAAGCTTAAGCTTTAACCAAGTTAAATATGTATAAAATCTCAAAGTTGGTATTACAGATACTTTTAATATCATTTGCTTTAATCTCATAGGACAAAAATCAGTATTTAGGACTCACCCCAAAAGCCAGGACTATCTCTAAGAAGGAAGTCAAGTATTGAAGATCACAAAAAAGCATCTGTTGAACTGCTTGCACTGCGATAATAAGGCAAGCCTCATGGTGCAACTACAGAAAGAGATATCAATAAGAAGAGACATACTCAAAAGGCAACTTTCTCACTACTTGTGCATCATATCCAGTCAAATCAGCATTAAGTAACTACCATTCCAGTAAGGTGGGCTGGATGTCAGACAGGACATCCCCAAGAACCTTATGAAGATCAAAAGAAAGGAGGGTAGAACAGATACTTCTATTTAAACAGTGCATTCCACCTGGTACTCTCTAAGTCCCCAGAGAAACACCAAACACCTCAAACCATCCCAGAAGTAGAATTAAGGGGAAAACCAATCTGGTCTGAAAGTCACATATTTGGAGACTAAGCTAAATGTAATTCCCTCAAGAAAAGTAAGAAAGGATAAGGTAGCTCCTTGGACGTATTGACTGTATTTAATACAGAATATATTTCAAGGCATCTTTAAACATGTTCCACTGCACTTGAAAACATCATTCAAAACAAGTTTAGAAGTTCTTGGCTATTCCAAGTTTTGAGACAGACACATTGACAAGTCCCAAAGGGCAGCCTCCAGTCTGACCCGAACACCACAAGAGCACCTTGTGAGAAGTTAAGATGGAATCAACTACCAACCTTCTCACTATATAAATATTTATATTTGAACAGTGAAGAAGTAAGACTTGTCCTAGGATAAGGTTTCAGACCAAATGTAGTTTTCTCACCTCCAGGTATCTGCTCCAGCCTTTAGACTGTGATAAAAAACAGGCTTATGCTGATCCACCCTCAAAAAACTTCAAGCCTCCTCTTAAAAGTTTTTCATAACAATCCAAGCAATTTCAATCCCATTGTATCTCCAAGCACAATAAAACAAGTGGTGCATTTCCTTATTGCTCTGTGCACACTTACCTGAGAAGAAAAAATTGCAGGTGGCAAAGAAACATTGATTTTTGCCCTCAGCTCCTCCAGAAGGCCACGAGTGGCAGCACGCACTCCCTGCAACAGAAATGAGTCACAAGTAAAGGAAAAAGTCTAGATACTCCACAACATCAAAGAGTGTCCAAGACGGTTCTCTTCAACATGGTTTTAGTTACTTGTTCAGCATTTCTGACCAATGAAGTTGACTGTCCAACATCATATTAAAGGCTCTACAGCACTAACCAAACCATAGAGAAGAGAAGAGGAGGCTGAGAGGAGACCTCATTACTCTCTACAACTACCTGAGAGGAGGTTGTAGAGAGGAGGGAGCTGGGCTCTTCTCCCAAGTGACAGGGGACAGGACAAGAGGGAATGGCCTCAAGCTCCACCAGGGGAGATTTAGGCTGGAGATTAGGAGGAAGTTTTTCACACAGAGGGTCATTAGGCATTGGAATAGGCTGCCCAGGGAGGTGGTTGATTCCCCTTCCCTGGAGGTGTTTAAGGCACGGGTAGATGAGGTCTTGAGGGACATGGTTTAGTGTTTGATAGGAATGGTTGGACTCGATGATCCGATGGGTCCCTTCCAACCTGGTTGTTCTATGATTCTATACCACAACACCTGCTCATTTTAACTTCAGAAAACACTTATTTCTGTTCTTATGAAGAATATACCCAAGTAGTGACTCTTTAGGACTCTCTGAACACATTTTTCTTCAAATGATTTCCTGTCTGGTTTGTTACCTGATCCACCTCAACATTACAAGTTAAAGAACCAGTAGTAGGCACTGAGCTGCAAGCAGAGTTAAGCTGTTGACTGTTGTATTTAACACTCCTGAATCACAATATCTGCAAAGTGCTATGTTCACCCTGCACCACAGAAGTATTTGTCAAGGCACTGTAAAGCTAATCTTTGTATTTAGCAGAACTAACCAACGCGCACATCAAATGAAGTCTTCTCTCATATCGCGGTGTTGATTGTTACCTTTTGGAAGTCAAGCGGTGGCTCTTTCAGGGACAGGGGATGTAGGTGCCCATTCTTTTCCAGCACACTGCTGCTCCCCAAGACCATGATGAGGGAACTCCAGCATTTAGGCTGAAACACAGCAAGGCATTTGTTTTACAAAGTCAAATCCTTTCACAGAGGTGCAAACTCTTCAGGGGAAGGAGTTCTGACAGTAAACCCTCGCGTTAAAAACGCAACTGGAAAAACAGGTAATGGACAGAAACACTTGACAGGCCACAGAAACACAGATTATTAGAGACTCACATTCCTGTATAGCAATATGCTGCTGTAAAGGAGCTTGAGCGCCTCCTTAATTAGAACACTGTCTTTCATGGGAGGCCCTGCAAGAAGAAAAGAAAAACCCAAAACATCTGTTATAAGCCCCAAATAACTAGACAAAGGGAACACAAACAGGATGTTAACTTACAGATATGCCTCTACAAAAACATAACAGAATGGACAAACAAGTGTCTATAGTTCTTTAATAATGTTTTGTAGGTTCTGAATAGAAAAACAACATCAGTTGTAAGCAGTACCCAAGAAAGCTGCCAAGAACCAGATACAATTTAGGCTGAGCCACCACACCAGGTGACCCAGAACCAAGTCTTTATCACGTACCTCACAACACAGCACAATACACACTGTCAGTAGCTCACACTGCTGATTCTACTCGTAGCTGAACATCTCCAAAGTAAGCCTTTCTTTTCAAAATGACTTGAAAAGTAGCATGCACCAAAATGAATGATCAGTGGCTGAACTAATGACAGAATTCAACACAGAGATCATTTCCCTTACAATCAGGAAGCTTTTGCTATCAAGGCTGAGATATACTATGACAGGACTCGAGGGAACGGCAAGAAGGTGCATCAGGAGTGTTGGGTTGGACATAAAGACAGTAGCACTGGCCAATACCCTCAGACACAGGGTGTGAGTGTTGGGGTTGTCCTGTGCAGGGACAGGATTTGGACTCAATAATCTTTGTGGGTCCGTTCCAGTTCAGTACATTCTATGATTCCATGCCATAATGCTGTTCTATGCTGTCATTGGTGATGTCATGTGATAAGAAAGAGCTTTGAGTTTTCTTTTAACAGGCTCCTTTCTGCAAAACAACTTCACAGCTGACAAAACCAACACTGTGTGTGAAATGTGCTAAACAAATTCATACTCAGATATAAAGGTATTCTTCCTGCCCAGCACTATGCACCATGCTTAGTTTGGAGTCCTTATGAATGTCACTATATATAAAGAAAAATTAAAAGCTGTATTTAAAAAAGGTTCTAAACATATGTAAGCCATAAGTCACACTTGCCAACTGTAATCCAGGACCCAGTGTCCAGCATATCCTTTCCAGCAGGGACACTGCCTGTTCTGAAGATCTTCAGATAGACCTCAAACTGAATTGGTGTTATCCGGCAGGCAGTACAGCAGGCGAGGCTGTTGATGGGAAACAACAGTGAACGTGCAGCATCAAGGAAGTCTCCAGTTTTACACAAATAGAATGGGATTTTATCTCGAAGGTCTCTTAACCTGGAAAGAAGGAAGAAGTGGATACTTGTCAAACTTTCACATTAATGAAAATCAATGCGTATTTTTAGATCTGATTACGCTTGATAAGTTATATCCAATAAGGGAGAAGTTTGTTGCACTGCAGTATTACTTTTACTTAGCAAAAAGCCAAAATTTTACTGCTTTTCATAGAACCATGGAATGGTTTGGGTTGGAAAGGATCTTAAATATCATCCAGTCCCACCCCCTGCTATGGGCAGGGACACCTCCCTCTGGATCAGGTTGCTCCAAGCCCCATCCAGCCTGGCCTTGAACCCCTCCAGGGATGGGGCAGCCACCACTGCTCTGGGCAACCTGGGCCAGGGCCTCCTCACCCTCACAGCGAAACATTTCTTCCTAATATTTCATCTTAATCTCCCCTCTTTCAGCTGAAAACCTTTTTCTCCTCCTCTCACCCCTGCATTCCCTGATCAAGAGCCCTCCCCTTCTTTTCATTCTGCTAGTTTATTACATGTTGAAGAAACACAGACTGGGACACATTCTTAAGGCAAATAAACATTTAAAAAATAAAAAGAGCCATGTACCCTTTGATATCATTGCATTTCACAGCTTTCAGATAGCGAACAACTTCTTTAAATCTGGAAAGAAAAAAAAAAGAGGAAGTACAAAGTTATAAACAGGTCAAATATTTACCACAATTAACAAAGCAAAAAAGATTTTCCTCTGCAAGAGACATTGCACAACAGGACAGAAATAGAACTTGTTGACATGTACTGGGCATGGACAGTTTCAAACGTGTCTGCCATTACACAGAAACCTGCAGACACTAGGGACACACTACACTGCAGGCAATATCATGCAAAACGTAGAACCCAAGTTCATAAAATGAAAAATCAAAAGCAAGACCAAACCAATCTTACTTCTTTTCCTCTAACAATCTCCCCACTCGAGCCTCTATCACAGGGAGCATTTCCCACAGAAATACTTTTCTTCCTTTTTGTGTTCTTTGACCAGTGATGTTCTGGCCCTTTAAAACTGTGGTCAGTAATCCATGGTCCCATGGCACAACGTTCAAGCTGTAAGTACAAAAATAAAGCCACTTTTAAGCGTTTTACTTCATTTGTTTCCTTTAAGTAATATGAAGGTTTATGGCTCACTTTTGCAGAGGCAACAAGCGGTCCTGCACTTGGGGCACAACAATCCTATATAGCTACAGACTAGGAGAAGTCTATCTAGAAAGCTGCCTGGAGGAGAAGGACCTGGAGGTGTTGGTTGACAGCAACTGAACATGAGCCAGCAGTGTGCCCAGGTGGCCAAGAAGGCCAATGGCATCTTGGCTTGGATCAGAAATGGTGTGACCAGCAGGGCCAGGGAGGTTATTCTCCCTCTGGACTCAGCACTGGTGAGACTGCTGCTCGAATCCTGTGTTCAGTTCTGGCCCCTCACCATGAGAAGGATGTTGAGGCCCTGGAACGAGTCCAGAGAAGAGCAACAAAGCTGGTAAAGGGGCTGGAGAACAGGCCTTATGAAGAATGGCTGAGAGAGCTGGGGTTGTTTAGCCTGGAGAAGAGGAGGCTGAGAGGAGACCTCATTACTCTCTATAACTACCTGTAAGGAGGTTGTAGAGAGGAGGGTAATGGCCTCTTCTGCCAAGTGACAGGGGACAGGACAAGAGGGAATGGCCTCAAGCTCCACCAGGGGAGATTTAGGCTAGACATTAGGAGGAAGTTTTTCATGCAAAGGGTCATTGGACACTGGAACAGGCTGCCCAGGGAAGAGATGCACCTTCCCTGGAGGTGCTTAAGGCACGGGTGGACGAGGTGCTGAGGGACATGGTTTAGTGTTTGTTAGGAATGGTTAGACTTGATGATCTGGTGGGTCTCTTCCAACCTGGTGATTCTATGATTCTATGAAAAGGGGAAGAAAAGCTATATGGACGACAACAACTTAGACATAACATCAAATAACTTTTCCTGCAACACCAGAAAAGTACAAAGCAGCAAGAACTGAAATCTTCCTAGAAAACACTCACACTATCAGTGAAAGAACCATTCTATGTAGCCATTTCAAAACAGGCAACTGAATAAAAAGCATATTCTGTAATCAACCCCCAAAACACATACCTGTTTGAGAAGCCAAAACAGTGACATGGAAGTGAGATGGACTGAAAAAAATTAATGAACTTTTCATACAAGTTTTTTGGGAAGTCACACAACACCAGCATCTTCTGAAGGTGGGTTGTGATCCTGTGTTTTGGGAAGAAAACAAAAGAAAACTCAACATCCCCCTAGAATTAGAAGAATGACTCATAAGTTGTTCAGGCTTTTTTTAATCCTATGCAAAAACACCCTACAGGAGTTTGGGGGTTTTTAGTTACATGTCAGACAGTTTGCATTTTTATTTAAACTTGTGTTGTAAGATTGGTAGGGAATAATGGTATTGCTCTTTTGTTATTAAACACCAGTTAAATCAAAGTTCTGTATATTCAAGTTTTCAAATAAAGTTCTCCAGGGTATAGAATCATGGGATGATTTGGATTAGAAGGGACCTTAAAGCCCATCCAGTTCCACCTCCTGCTATAGGCAGAGGGGCACCTCCCACTGGATCAGGGGCTCCAAGCTCCATCCAGCCTTGCCTTGAACCCCTCCAGGGATGGGGCAGCCATGGCTTCCCTAGACAACTTCGGCCAGGGCCTCCCCATCCTCAGCGTGAAGAATTTCTTCCTAATGTCTAATCTAAATCTTCCCTCTTCCAATCCCCCTTGTCCTGTCACTATATGCTAGAAACCCTGTAGAAATGTATTATAAGCCTGATGAGTAACCTGATCAACCCGAGCTCCTAGCAACTTCAAAGCTAATGAAGCCATTTTTGTCTTAACTGAATACTGGAGATAATGCACTTACACAAAGAGTTTAATCCTTTAAAACTGGGGGAAGGAGGCAAAAAATTCCTATTCTTTTAAAGTAAGAAATTAAACCCATCAAGAATAGAAATTTAAAATGAGAACTGATATAGTATTTAGGTTATAGCTGTCATTAGTTTCAAATAAGAGATGAGAATATATAATTGTTTTTGAGTGCTCCTGAAAAAAGTTAATTCTTAATTCATTAACCTTCTGTTGCAAGTGAATTTCGGGTTAAAGGTGAAATACAAAGCTAAAATGAGAAATGAATTAAACCAAGTGAGTTAGATGTCCTCATTCACCAGCCTCAGGGGAACTCCACTATGTTACATCCCTGACTACTCTATCCCAGAGGAGCACCAGGCTGCTGTTTTGTTCTCCTACAGACACTATTTACGCTTTGGTTTAATAACCATGAGCAGCTGCCTGACACCACCTTCTGGTCCAGCCTCACACTGCACTCCTAGATAACAGTCAAGAATCATAGAATGACCCGAGTTGGAAGGGACACAAAAGAATTGTCAAGTCCAACTCCTGTCCGTGCACAGGACAACCCCAACATTCATTCATATCACAAGTCTGAGGGCACTGGCCAAACACTGCTCTGAAATACCACTCAGCGTGGTGCCGTGACTGCTTCCCCGGGGTAGCTGTTCCAGTGCTCCCCCACTCTCTATGAGAAGAATCTTTTCCTAACGTCCAATCCAACTCTCCCCTCCCCTAGTACACTTTCCTGCCATTCCCTTGGGTCGCAAGCAATCCATTTTTTTGGCTTTGAGTTTCCCATTGAGTTATTCTCCTTTGAGGAAACAAAGGAGGGCTTGAGTGCTTATGTGGCTCTAAATAAAGCAGATAATCACTGCCTTGTCCTTCACAGAAAAGGACTAATATTAAATAAAGCTTCTAAAAATCTTGATTTTTAGTGTGCTGCCGTAGAGTCTGAGAGCACTCTGAAGCCCCTGCTCATCAGGCTGATCAGTGCATGCTGTTGTTTATATACTCTGCCTGTTCTCACACTGCTCAGCTCCGGTAAGAGTTCCTGATACTACAGCACCATAAGGTTACACACCTCTGCAAGTTTACTTCTGGGTATTAAAAGCTAAAGCATTCACTCTTAATTAGTGCCTTTGAACAAAAGCCATTTCAAATGCATTTTAAATGCCAGCAGGATGTTTAGAGCCAGCAACGACTCTATTGCCATCTCAGCATCATAAGATGAGCCTTTACCTTTGCAACAGACAAGGGACAGCAATCTTCAGTGACGCAGTGTGACCAAGGTTCTGCCAGTTTCTAAGAGTGAAGGAAAAAAGCACTAATTAGTATTTGGCTGGATTTTCTCCCTTTTCCCCTTCTCTTTAGTCAACTGCTTAAGAAAACACTTCATTCTTGAAAGCACTGGGAACTCTCATGGTAATAAAAATTATTCCAAACAGATAAAATGAGCGCTCAAAGCCTAAGACACATTTTAGAATTAACATTGTTTTACTGCAGCAGTGAAATCTTCCCCATCCCACAGCAGCAGCAAACCTTCTAACTTGTCACATGAGACGTGGGCACACTTTGCTTTTACGGGGCTGTATATCACCATCTCATGAGGGCCAAACCGCATCTCACATAACTGCAGCGAATGCTGTGGGACTCTAAGCATACAAGAGAGAGACCTACCCAAATAATGCATCCAGACTGCTCCTTGCAAGCCCTGATAGTTCCTCAGAAAGGATTGCAGAGGAACTGCTGTTTCTGGCCTGTTAAACCAATCCAGACCACGTTTACTTCTCCGTTATAAAAAGCTTTGAATTTAAGCCCCAAGATATTCAGGTTTTGCAAAGCAAGGCTCTGGGACTTAGCTCAGGTTAAAGACTAATCAAAGATGAAACAGCCATGATATAAACATGAAAGTAATCAGCCCAAGTAGTAGAGACTGAAGTATTTTAAGTCTGGTTTTACATATCACCCAGCTCTCTCAGCTGCAGGCCAGCCTCCAGACTTACAGGAGGCATCTAAATCTTATTGCCCAAGGAACATCACATCCTCTGTTCCACCCTGGTCAGAAGCGGATGTATCTTAACACAATGTAGCTTGTGTGTTCTTGCCTGGAAAGCTCCCCTGCCCCTGAACCTTCTCCCAAGGAATCAGCTGCGCCTGCCATCATGTGCTGTCTTTCACCCTCCCTCCTCCCAGTTTCCACCTCAAATTCCTTCCCCTCGTTGGAGATTCTCTCCCCTTCGTGACTCAGTCCCACTTCTTCTTCTCATATCTAACTTTCAACCTGCTCTTTTCCCCCAAATCCCTCCCTGCAACCAATCTCATTTCTCTCTTAGGTGTACTCTTTTCGTTTTCATTGTGCTGCTGCCAGGGCAGTGATCGTCACAGTGTCCGAACACATAATAAATAGAAAACCAGAACTCTCTTGCTTAGTTTCCTCCTCTAAAGGAGCAAATGAAGATTATGCACTAGAGGTGGAACCAGATACTTACAAAGCAGGGTCTTTATGAAGTGCAATCTCTTTAGCTGCTCCCAGGAACATGACAGCAGCAGCTTTAGGACTCTCTTTTTCTGCCTGATTTAAAAATCTTGTTACCAGTGAAAAAACTCCAGAATACCTAAGAAAGTGAAGCAGTCAACAAGATATATGATGCCTGCAATGATGCACTTTGTAAACAAATTGCAATTGTGACCATTCTACAGTTTGAGAGCAAATTGAGTTGCTTTCCCTTGAAAAGCATCTATAAGATAGTGAGAAGGTATTTGCAGAACTGTTACTTTAAGCATTTTAAAGGCACACACCATTGAGTCAAAGCTGAACTCCATCCTAAAAACAAATGAGTAAAAAAAGAAATGTTTTTCTGTGAGTGTGGGAAGGCCCTGGCCCAGGTTACCCAGAGCATTGGTGGCTGCCCCATCCCTGGAGGGGTTCAAGGCCAGGTTGGATGGGGCTTGGAGCCCCTCATCCCATGGGAGGTGTCCCTGCCCATGGCAGGGGTGGGACTGGATGGGCTTTAAGGTCCCTTCCAACCCAAACCATTCTGTGAAAGTGTCTTAATATAGCACAAAACATGTATTTAAGGGGGCGTTTAAATTATATCCAAGTGCAATTTAATAACTCACTGGCCAAGTAAATTCTCTCAAGTATGTTTGTGCTATATCAAGTGCAACAATTCCAATTATCACTTGATATCATGGGTGGATGAGGTCTTGAGGGACTTGGTTTAGTGTTTGATAGGAATGGTTGGACTAGATGATCCGATGGGTCCCTTCCAACCTGGTTGTTCTATGATTCTACAATTCTATGACTAAAGCAAAGCAAACCTGCACTGACCAGCACGTACAGCCAGTTGCTGAGTTGTGTTGTTACTTACTTGTATACAACCTCCAAGTTTTGTGATCTGCAGGTATTGCATTGCCCAGGAGGCAGTTTTGGGAGGCAGAAGCATTCATGTTGTGTGGGAGGCAGTCTTTCTCCAACCAGATACTTACTATATTCCACAGAAAGTTCTTGGATAAACTTTATTAGCAGATCTCCTAAGAGGGCAGACAGATATGAAACCGTTAATACATTTCATTTTTTTTTCCTTCAAAACTAAAATAAATAGAAAGATAATTCTAAGTACCCCATGTAAAAAGTTTAGCAAGTTACTTGCACCCAATCTTACTGGCCAGGAAAGTTTGTTGCTTCTTCCAGAGGGAGGGAAGCAGACAAACAGGGCCTGCAGAGCTCTGTCTGGTCTCAGAACGGCCCAGAAAGAAAGCAGCAGCAGTAAGTTCTCAAGCCTTTGCACAAGGAGAGTTAAGGGCTAGACAAGCCATTCAGCAAGCCATAAACCCTGTAGCCAAAGTGAGCCACAGGTCTCCCAGGACTGAATGAGAGCACAACGCTTACCACCATGCCGAAGGTCTGCATCGATGTCCGTGAGCTCCAAATTGAACATTACGAGAACACCAGCCAAGGCAAAGTCGCGCTGTTCCTTCCAGAATTTGCTTTTATTGTGTGCATTGCAGTGACAGAGGGAAAGCGTTGTCCAATTCTGGCACTATTTTATAAAACATGAAAAAGAGGGAGAGGTTTTGCCTTTTTTTATTTTTTTCTCCCTTTTATTTACTTTTTTTTTTTTAGTTTCTAGTTGAGCAAGTCTAAAGTTCCTGAGTGAAGGACTACAACCTTTACTTGCCTAGGCAAAGCTACAGTGAAGGATTTTGACAGTCAGAGCAAGAGGCCAATACAGCAACAAAGCAATATCAAGGCAAAAAACAAAAAACAAGCCCACGGTCAACCCTGAGTATCTTACTGAGGCTCTCCAGGAGTCTGGTTCAGTAATTTGATTCTACGAATTACATTGTGTGCCTAAAGAGGTACTTTAGCTGATACTCGGTGAACATCTACTCTGGTTGGACTACCAGAAATAAACCCTGACAATGAATACCTTTTTCGCAGCATTGTGAAGCAGATATCAACAATTAAGAGAGTAGCTGTTAAAATAACCACTTGTCATGCATCACTTATTCCTTTAGCTTAACAGTGATTTCTTTTAAGAAGACTGGTTAGGAACTGAGTTAGTTCAAAGCTGTGCAGTTCTCAGCTACAGTTCCTCTCACCTCAGAAGCCAGCTTATCGCAAACGTAGCAGTAGCACTGATTACAAATATCAGCATTTTTTCCGAGGGGCGAGCACGTATCACATTCTGTTCGCCTACAGAGCGGAAAACCAGAAGGAAACAAGTTACACACTGAATTCTACTGCTTTTAGCTGTCAGAAAAACTCATGTAGTTACTTGACAAGGCAAACTAAATCCGGAAAATGAAACCCCCAGATTAACCTCCACGCCACTGAACGTACTCAAACGGGTGTGTTGTACAGTCATATCTTGCATGAGGCATCGCTTTGGGTTGTTTACAGAACGTAACCATTAGTTCGCATTCCTCATCCACAACTTCTTCAGATTTCTCCTCTCCCGAGGCAGATTTCTCTGTAGGGAAGAGAATATGCAGTGTAAATCAGTGTAAAGCTAACTACAGCTTCATGACAAGTTCAACAAGTTATTGGCATTTATTTTTGAGAGACATTTTAAGGTACAAATTCTCCTATGATTTCACAAGGTGCCAGTAAGAACGGCGCTCTCTTCTGGGACAAAAAAACTTCCACATGCTATCGAAACAGATGTAGTTTAATCAAAAAGGATCCAACGGACATGGAAAAATCCCACTCTCTGCTAGGTCTGTAACATTTTCACACTACACAGCAGTATCCTTTAAGGCAACTTAGTGGGGTCAAAGAAATCCCCAAAGTTATGAAATAACGGCAATTCCTCCTGGTTTCATTTATTTTTGAAATGCTTTGTTTTCCTAGCAGCAGAAAGCCACATTTCAAGCCTGTCATGTAACATTTCACCTCACTTTGCTTCAAGAGTTCTTTACAGATCTTCCTTGACAACAAGAACAAAGGACTTACCCAGTGGGTCTACCAATAGAACCGAATTCCCAAGAGTGCTCTCAGCTTCATCATCACTGATCAGGATGATGCTCTTATCTTCCTCTTCACTTTTTGGTGGCCCCATGGTCATTGAATTTCAAAGCAAAGGAACTAGTAGGCAGCAAGCAGGACACAGGGATAATTCCCACTTTGAAGGTCCTTTCTCCAGGAAGGGAAGAAAAAGACTTCAAGATCTAAACTCTTCCCTTATGTTGAATTAACACAAGAGACACAAATGTTCAACCCTTACTGCAATGTGCAGCTAAAAATACGTTGCAGCTTCTGTTCGGACCTGAGAGAAACCTAAAAGCAGGGAAGTGATGGGAAAGAAAAAAACCAATGAGACCATTTGTTCCTTTGGTAGGTTTGTGGGACTGTCCATGAAAGGACAATCTCATAACACCTAATATCACAGGATTATAGAATGGTTGGGTTGAAGGAGACCTCAAAGCCCACCCTGTTCCAACCCCTCCTAACACAGGCAGGGACACCTCCCGCTGGATCAGGGGCTCCAAGTCCCATCCAGCCTGGCCTTGAACCCCTCCAGGGATGGGGCAGCCACCACTGCTCTGGGCAACCTGGGCCAAGGCCTCCTCACCCTCACAGGAAAACATTTCTTCCTAATATCTCATCTAAATCTCCCTTCTTTCAACTTGAGACCATTACCCCTTGTCCTATCACTGTCCCTTGCAGAACTTGGGCACCAGAGCTGCCCAGGGCAGACCACCTGCTCTCTCGCTCTCCCCAACCTCCCCCATAGCCCTACCTCGACCCTCCTGTGACAGCCTCCTGTTCCTCCTCTCCCTCACCGTCTCACTTGCCCCACAACAAAGTGGATTCTCCCTTTCCTCAGTCCAAGCCCCATGAATCCCCTTCTCTCCTCCACTGTCCCAACTGCCCCCAACCAGCTGGATCCTCCTTCTCCTCACCCCAAGCCCCAGGAATCCCCACTCTCCACCTGTCCCCCAACCAGTTGGATTCTTCCCCTTCTTCCTCCAAGCCCCAGGAATCCTCTCCTCCATCATCCCCGCCTGCCCCCCAACCAACAGAATTCCCACTTTACTCACCCCAAGCCCCACAACTCCCCTTCTCTCCTCCATCACCCCTCCTGCCCCACAACAAACGGGATTCCCCCTCTCCTCTCCCCACTGGCCCCAACCCTCTTTCGCCCCGTTCCGCCCCCCTCACCGTACAATCCGCTGGGTCCCGAACGCTCCCGCCGAGCCCCTCAAACCCGCCACATTTTAAAGGAGGGGATCGCTTCCGAGGCGACGGCCCCAGCAGGGATCTCGCGGTGACGCCGCCGCCGCTTCCGCCCTGAGCACAAGACTGCGGGGCTGTACGGCGCCGCCATGTTTATTAAGGGCACGGAGAGGGC
>JAUMJK010001483.1:0-292395 GCA_033558105.1 Coccyzus lansbergi | reverse complement strand
GCCCTCCTAGTGACGTCCTCCGAGCGACCGCCTCCGGGGGGCGGGGCTGGCCTCGCCGACGCCGTCCCCTTAAGTGACGTCTCCCCGCGCGCCCCGGGCGGTGTCGGCCCCGGCCTCTCGTGACGTCATCACCGCCCGCCGCGCTCCCGCCGTGCCCCGCGGCGACCCCGTCCCGGCCCCGCGATGCCGCCCAAGAAGCAGCAGCAGGCGGCGGCGGGCAGCAAGAAGGCGGATCAGAAGAAGAAGGAGAAGATCATCGAGGTGAGGCGGGGACGGGCCGCGGGACCCGCCCCTACCCGCCGCCCCCTGCCTCTCCCCCCCCGCCTCTCCCCCCGGCCCAAGCGGCTCCTCCGCCCTCCCGAGACAGCGACCTCGCTGCTGCTCCCGCGCCTCTCTCCTGCCCCCTCCCCTCTTCCCGGGCCGCTCTCCCACCTCCCCTCTTGGTTTCCCCCTGGAGCGCGCAGCTCGCCCTCTGCCTGCTTCCCCCGTGCCCTTCTGGGACAGGGACCTCGCACCTGCCCCTCTCCCCGCTCCTTCCGCGCTGCACTCTCTTTGCTCCTGCTACACTTTTCCTTTCTCCATTTTCTCCCCTCTGTCCGCTCCCCCGCCCTCTTCCTTTCCCCGCCCCGGGTCGCTCTCCCCACTCCTGCCCTGCTCTTTTCTTCTCCCCCCGGGTCGCTCTCCCCACTCCTGCCCTGCTCTTTTCTTCTCCCCCCCGAGCCGCTTTCCCCACTCCTGCCCTGCTCTTTTCTTCTCCCCCGGCCTCAGTTCCCCCCAGGGCGGTTGGTTTGCTTTTGCCCCGGCCTGTGTCTCTGCCCTGCCCCTCTCCTGCAGGGGCACACGGGGCTGTGCTGGGCCCCCCATGGGTGTCTGTCCGAGAGGTTGCAGGTTCCCATGTCACCCCCAGGCTGTCACTGCTCAGCGACTCTCTTCTGGAAGAGCTGCCCTTGTGCTGGATGTGGTTCGGCAGCTGTGCTCCTCCTTCCCTTCTCAGTTTCTGTGCATTCCTGTATTTTCTGTCCCTCTGAGGTGCTCATTCCCCAATTCAGATGAAGCTGTGTTTCGTTTTGGTGGGGATTTTGATACAGTTTGGTCGAGGCAGCATTCCCTGGAATAACTGTTTAGTAAATCTGTCATGGGAGTTGAATAATTCAATGAGGACTTGATACTATTTCATGTTCTGTTTGAACTTCTGATGCTCATTTCTATGGCAAAATCAGACATTAAATAAAAACCTGCACCAGTAGTGGGTGTGTTAGTTATTAGGGTCGCCCTGCGCATCTTCCATTGGACTAAAAGAGCTGCCTTGAGAGAACAAGGGGAGAGCAGATACAGCAGGTTAAATGTCTGCCTGCACCTGTTGGCCAGGAGGTGAATGGCTGCTCAGCTGCCTGGGCAGAATATCCAGGTAGCAGAGGTGTTCCTGTAAATCCAGCCCTGCGGAGTTTTGTTCCTGTGTGCTTTGGGAATGTGAGGTGAGAGGGGTTCTCTCTAGTGGCTTTGGTGTTGCTGATGTTCTTGTTGAATCCATTGACACGAGAAGTCTGCTTTTGGTTACAGAGCAATACAGCTGAAAGGGGCAGAACCTGTATTTGTTATTAACAATGATTTGTTGCATAATTCAAGTACACAGAGATGATTTATTCCATGAGGCATTTGCCAGAGAAATAAAGCATGTGAGTGATCTATTTACTTTACCAGTCATTGTTTCAGCAACTTGCAGATGTCTCAAATGAGCTTAAAGTAACAGAGGATGAGCTGCTGGAGATAGAAAAGAGGTTGTTAATGAAAACAGTGTGATTATGGAAATTTGGATGGCTGTCACACAAGCTGCTTGTAGCAAGGACATGTGAGGGCTCCAGGTACCTTCCACACTGTTCCTGGGTTGGCTGGTGCTGCTAAACTAAGTGATCTGTGCTTAACAGAAAACCAGAGGGGAGCACAAGTCTGGATTTGGGGCTTTTTTGCAACAACTTAAACTTGGTACCAGCTTGGACAGTTTGGTTGATTTAGCTGTGTTTATCTTTTGATTTAGGATAAGACGTTTGGCCTAAAGAATAAAAAAGGTGCAAAACAACAGAAATTTATCAAGGCAGTGACTCACCAGGTTAAATTTGGTCAGCAGAATCCACGCCAGGTAAGCATTCATTCTGTTCTTCTTTCCCACTGCATAGTGGAATCTCCTGTTGCCGTACGCACAGATTGTCATGTAATGCTAAGGTAGGACAAAGTTCATTTGTTATATCCCTCATGTGCTCTGACTAGCACAGATGTGAGCCAATGGTCTCCTTGCAGAGCTTGTCTAGCTGTGAAAGCCCCCAAAAACCCAAATTCAACCAATAAGGGTGTGTATTTCTTTCCACAGTATTCAAATAGTCAAGTCAATGAACTAAAGGCTTACCTAACAGTAAATTGTAGAAACTGGATATCAGTGAAGTCTGTTTGTGCATTCTTTCCATTTTCTTCTTATGTTCCCACCTAATCAAAACAAGAAAGAAGAGTAATCGTTACTAATAGTGATATTGGGGGAAGATTATAAAATGTAGATACCTGTTTGTGTTCTTGTCCTGCTCCTGGAAGCATTTATTGTACTTCCATGTTGAACATATGGAAGCCTCAGTCTGTTTGGGGAACTGGTCAAACTGGAATTTTGAGCCACTACTGAGTCTACTACTGTGCTCTTTCCTACGATGAAGTAAAATCTGGGCCTGAGCTATGATGTTCAGGTTACACTTGGCCAGAAAGCACAGGTCCCTCCAGTGGAAGTGAGCCAGGTCTCCTGTTCCTGCAGTGCTGGGGAAGGTGGCTGCAAAGTGTTTGTGCAGTTTCCTGTTCTTACTGCATTTGCATCACCCCAACTCATGATGTCATTGCTTATGTTCAATTCCCTGCATAACATAAGGATGAGCTAAGAGATGTGAAGTGCAGCTTCAAAGGTGAAGCTGTTGTCTGGGTCATCAGACCTAACAGTTTCTTTATAGTAGTTAAGGGTGTTGCTCTAATAGCTCTTCTATACAGAATCCCTGAATCTGTAGCATTTACTGGGTTATCAGGATGGAAATTAATCAGCATAAAATAATTTGTTTCTCAGTGCTCTGAGTTATTGACTGGAGGATGTCAGGACGCATGATCCTACCTTTCTTAGCTTGTAGAGTGGTTTCCAGTTGGAGCTGTCCCTGACAAAGAAGAACACTTAGAGCAGTTATTGTTGTGTCCTGAGATACAAATGGAAATGCTGTAAGGGTTGGATGTGGGTTTTTTTTTTTTTAAAAAAAACATATATGTACCAAATGAATCAATTCCCTTTTAAAACTATTTGGCATTTTCCTGCCCAGTTCAGTGTAAGAACAAAACTCCTTTTCCAGTGTGAACTGTGAGTTATCAGCAAGGTACCCACACATTTGTGTAGTGGCAGTAGGCTCACTGTCTTCCTTTAGGATCAAAATCCAATCAGCTAGTCATGTTTCTCTTGTTCCCTCTCTGCTACTGTGGTAGAGACTGAGGCCTTTTCTGGGCTTATCTGAAAAGATCAAGGAAGAGTCACAGGGAGGTTTATACACAAGCTTAGCTTTTCCTAAGTGAGCTTGTTTGTCAGTCCTTTGTCTCTAGTACAAATAAAAAGTTTGCCCTTGTCTTATGAACCGATGGTTGTGGATGGATTGATACAAAAAGAGACAAAAGTGTTCTAAAAGCAGTGTCTAACGCCTACAGGCAGATTTCCTGGCAGTGCTGCTGGTGCGCATGAGGAGAAAGTCCCCACGTGCCATTCTGTTCTAAAGATAAAGAAGCTTTTTCTACAGGTCTCAAAGTAACTGTGCTGCTAACGTATCGCAGAAGAGCAGCTGCCTTCTCAGTCTCAATACCTTTAATTTTATTTTCCAGCTTAAGGGTGAATAGAGTTAACTGTTTTCTTAGGGCACCTACCAGCATCTCTTATCTCCGAGGGACTGCATGTGGTATCTCTGCAGGTGGAAAGGCCGGTCCCTCTAGATGGCTTTGGCTGCTTGAGCAAGGGCAGGAATTCAGAGACTTTCCCAAATGTCCTTTCCTTTCTTCCCTTACAGACTAATTCTAAAGGATTTGCCGTTTGAGTGTATGGTTTGCACCAAGTGAGTAATGTCATTTGAATTATATATGAATAACTTCAAATTTGGGGTCATTATAGGCTGCTCAAACAGAAAGTGAGAAGAAATTAAAAAAAGAAGATAAGAAAAAAGAATTACAAGAATTAAATGAACTCTTCAAGCCTGTTGTTGCTGCACAGAAAATCAGCAAAGGTACAAGTAACTGCATTTTCTTCATTTATGTTCTCACGTTAATAGATCTACTTCAGGTGGAAATAACCCATTCAAAATGCGTGTTCATTTTTCAGTTCATTAGATGTATCGGTTCCTTCACTGTCAAGTGTCTCAAGTGTTTATCAGTAGCAATTTGACATGTTTTAGGAGGTCATCAAAGGTTACCAAATTATTAGGCTATCAGAAGTGATATTGACAAGGCAGCTATAGATACCTTGCTTTGTTTGGGTTCATTAATTTGCAGGTTCTGGGCGACTGGTATGATTGTGTGTGTGTGTGTGATGGTATTTGTTTAAAGCAGCCTCTCTCCCCAAGAGAACAGGAATATCTAGGTATTGCAGGGAATGTTGTATGGTAGCTGTTGTCTCGATGGAAAACTTATATTCCAGTCAGGACAGTAACAATTCTCCGGTTGCTTCTTTCTCACCCCACAGCTGCCAAGTTTCAGAAATTCAGTTTTATTTCAACTCATGTATCAAACAAAACAAGTCTGTGATGAAGCCTAAGTGTGCAAGTGATGCTGTGAGGAAACTGCAGTGGGATGCCATGTGAGAGGGGAAATCATGTAGGAATTACTAAATATTATATTTGCTTTATGAATCCTTTGGAACTAATGAAATTAAGCATTTCAAATTATTTAGTTAAGTAATTTTTGACTAAACAAATGTGATTTCCAGATATGTCTCGACAGCAAACCTGATGGTTGTTCCTGCTGGTGGTGTGAGGAAGGCCAGTTTTTGTTCCTGGTCTGCAGTGGTTAGGTCTCTCCAGGTTCCATACCTTTTGACTTTAAAGTTATTTCAGAAGACTGATGTCCTCATTAAAGCTTTGGGTTTCTACTGAGATTGCCAGAAGGACAGTCCTGTTACCTGGATTATTTAGGGATCCCCTCAGCATTTGAGAACTAGATTTATAGCGACAATTTCAAATGGGTGTTGCTGTGCATACTCCAGTGACTCGCGCCAAGGTTAAAACCAGTATTTCTGGCTTACTTGTGTCTCAGAAACACATTTTACCTGCTTTGATTTCTTTTCTTGCCTCCTACTGCTCTAATCATTCCTTTAGCAGAGTGATAGTTACTCAAACTGTAATTAGGTTGATTGAGTAGTTCCTATTAGCACAACAGTCACTTATTTTGGGGGCTGTGAGCAGCCATCTGGTTTTTGTTATTAAGGAAAAATGTGGTCTCGTTGAGTTCAGGTTGGGTTATTATAATTTATTCCAGCAATGCTGTCAATCTCTTAAGGAAAAGAAGATGGAGAAGATGCTTTACTGTGCATTAGAGGTGAAAATAGCTTAAGTGTCCGGGGCAGAAGTTGCACTGAGTATGTCTTCTACGTATTATTTGGATGAATAACTTGGTCAGGCACACTGCTGTCCATGTTTATTGAGTTAATTGGCACTTAATGCAAGTATCATGCTGTACAAAGTAAATATGATGTGTTCAGGACACGGAGCAATTACTTGTGATGAACTTCACATTAAATAACTTTGATTTCTAAAAAGATGCTTTCATTCTTTACAGATTCTGAAGATTGTACAGTCCTAGAAATTGTTTTCAGAGCTTTGAATACGCAGGTTTTGCTTAAAAATATCATTAAAATGTGGAAACTCTCTTCACTCAGGTGCTGACCCCAAATCTGTAGTGTGTGCTTTTTTCAAGCAAGGCCAGTGCACTAAAGGAGACAAGTGCAAGTTTTCTCATGATTTGTCGTTGGAAAGGAAGGGTGAAAAACGCAGTGTCTACATTGATGCACGAGATGAAGACCTGGAAAAAGGTGCGGTACCTCTAGAAAATTATCACTAAACTATTCTGATTCTGAAATGGGGTTTTTAAGGTTAAGTTCTCCTGTGTTATGGTTATAATCCTGAGCAGCCTGGTCAGTGACCAAGATAGCCTGTACTGTGGTGTTCATATTATGAAACTTGCCTTAAAACTTATGTTCACAAGCGTTCTTCAGACCTTTTGTGGGAAAAGAAGCATTTCTTAGTGATACTGGATAACTGTTTTTAATTTGGACAGAGTAATTATTATGTTGTATGAGTACCAAGTTATTCAGTATTTGGTCTCCCATATAATTGCAAGTTTCCCCTGAACTCTATCATGCAGCCATGGAAAAGGAGGTGCCCTGAGCAGCCGTCATTGCCTTCCAGAACCATCCATAGTGTTGGCCCAGATGGGTGCCGTTCTAATGCTCAGGATATTTGGAATTTTTTTCTGTCACTTTATCTTTTCCCCAAATCATTTGTTGGCAAAACACTATGGATTTTACTTCTACGTAGCAGGGATTAGAGATTTTTATAGTCAAACTTATTTCTTTTTTTTTTTTCTACAACTCACCCTGTCTCAGTGTCTGAGTTTTAGCTTGCGTTGTCCTAACTGTGTGTGGCAGGAGCCCATGGATTCACTGCTGCTGTTAGCACAGGGGTCTTGTTCCTTTGGGTGGCAGCTTCTTTTACCTTGAGCGCAGAAAATCTGAGGTTATCCTTTTCAATCCTCCAGCTCCGTTATCTGTATTTCTGGACATCAGCCTCCAGCCTTCTCTTCTGTTCAGTCATCTTCCTTTTCTTCTCTTCCATTCTCTGTGCTCAGTAGTGTACGGATGGTGTGACATCTCTGTAGTCTCTACCTGAAACACACTTCATGCACATCAAGAATCAGATTTCTGAGGCTTTTGAGGAAATTCCCTTGAGAGGGTAGAAAAGCTTGAAAACTTTATAAAAGCCCGATTTCTTTTTCCATTCTGTGAACTAAAATGCAAAAACTGAATATTTAAACTTTCTTTAGGGAGAAAAGCGACCTGACAGTTTTGTTTGTTTGTGCTACTGTCTGTTGTCTTTTTCTAGACACAATGGATAACTGGGATGAGAAGAAGCTGGAAGAAGTGGTGAACAAGAAGCATGGTGAGGCGGAAAAGAAAAAGCCCAAAACTCAAATAGTATGTCTCTTTTTTTTTTCTTCTTTTTTTTGCGCTGTAGTAGAGAGAATTACTTGCAAATTGGTGTGAGGTGTGTGTATGGTTAACTGGGAATCAGAGTGGAATATTGTAACAATAATCTGGGGGTGTGGTTGGACTAATAGTATTTCTAATGATGTATTAAAAAAAACAAACAAAAACCAAAAACCCCACCACCTTAAAGTGCTCTGAGTGGTTACAAGGTATTTTCTCATGTAAAATATGAAGTATGGAGATGAAATGCTTTTAAAGCAGAAACCCAGAATGGGTCAGTAATACATAACATGTCCTTCTTGCATAGATTCAAGAGTTGTGACTGGTGACCAAGCAGGCAAATTTACCTTGTCTCCTGTGAGCCAAATTGCAATGATTGGGTCATTGGTAGTTCCTGACCTCTAACTTCAGGAATACTTTTAGTTTGTGCACTAAATAGTGTGATACCTTAATCCCTTTTTCGTTCTTTAGAGCTGTTGCACCTTGTGTTCAATACCAAGTGATTATTCTATTCGTTTTGTCTAAATTTGCAGCTAGACTTTGATGTGGTAATGTGTGTGCATGGGGGTAAATTGCTAGGATGGAAAGAGAAAATGGCATTAACACCCCATGTCTTACACAGGTCTGCAAATACTTCCTTGATGCTATTGAAAACAACAAGTACGGCTGGTTCTGGGTCTGTCCAGGCGGAGGAGACAACTGCATGTACCGCCACGCTCTCCCTCCAGGGTTTGTATTGAAAAAAGACAAAAAGAAGGAGGAGAAGCAGGATGAAATTTCTTTAGAAGACCTAATAGAAAAAGAGGTAAAGTTGCAGGCAGTAACCTTTTGGTGGTATTAGAGCTTGTTACTCTGAAGGGACAATTGTAAATAACTTCTTAATTAATAATTAATGAAGTACAGTGTGCTTTTGTAGCTGCATCGGCTAAGGTGAAGGGGGTGTGGTATTTGACTGATGCTTTTGCTTAAAAGCTATTAGGCTACAGCTGCATGCTCAGTGCAGATGTTGCTAGTCCTTTTCAGGAGGATTCCCTTCCTTACTGCTGGTTTTCGAGTAGCTCCTTTCCTCCTCCACTTCCCATCCTAACTTTCTTGTCAGCTCATCTTACTAGCTGGAAAATCACATGTTGAGTCAAGGTTGAGGTTGATTGTGCACATTTAACGGTTGTGAGAGTGAAGAAGGAATTGTAAAGCAATGTTTTGAAGTAGCTTCTGGGAGAGTAATTAAATTTCTAACTTGTTACAGCCCTTGGAAACCATTTCTAGTATTGATGGGTCTCTTTGCTTGACAGCGTGCTGCCTTAGGACCAAATGTCACCAAAATTACCCTAGAGTGCTTTATTGCCTGGAAGAGAAGAAAAAGACAAGAGAAAATTGATAAGGCTGAGCAAGATATGGAGAGGAGGAAAGCGGATTTCAAAGCCGGCAAAGCATTGGTGGTATGTTCTGTGCTCCAGTTCTTTATGTGGGAAGAGTGAACAAGTTGTTTTAATAAGGTGGCTGGCCTGGAATTGTGCTTGGCCTTGCTTTTGTTTGTTTTACAGTGTAAGTACCATCAAGTGCAAAATTAGGATTTCTTTTTCTGTGACTAGATCAGTGGACGTGAAGTGTTTGAGTTCCGACCAGAGCTGGTTGATGCAGATGATGAGGAAGCAGATGACACTCGTTATGTTCAAGGAACGGGAGAAGATGATGAGGTAAAGAACAGTATTAACTCAAATAGGGCTCCAAGTTATGTCTTGATTCAAAAGCTTTTGATTCGAGAGCTCTTACAGTGCAGTTAATATGCTTGGTTCTCAGTTTACCCCTGCTGCAGAGTGCAGCTTGTCACAGTGTTGGTCTCAAAACCAACCAGAAGCAGCTCTGTAGTTTAGTGTAGGAATGAGAATTTCTGTAACAAGTAATTCCCTTTGGTTTGTTTTTCAGACAGAAGACCCTGTGTGCATCAATGATGTTGATTTGAGCCAGTACATCCCAAAGGCAGTGGATGAGACTGGTATTACTGTGGCTAGCCCTGAGCGATTCAGCACTTACGGTTCAACAGAAAAAGATGGTGAGTCTGTTATGCAGGAATCACTGGCAGCACACTGAGTCCTTAAGAGCTTCCTGGAGGGCGGATAGCAACCAATAATTCATCTGCTGAAAAGTGTTTATTTACAAGGACTAGGAAGTGAAATGACCATTAGGGACGTGTGTAATTACTGAGGAAAAAAGCTTCTAGTCAATGCTCTTATTTCTTAAGTTCCAGTTTAAATAAAAGCTGATTTTTATGGCCAGTTCAGGTAAATCCTCATGTTCATGGTTTCCCTGTTTTCCAACTTAAAGAGCTAAGTGAATAATACCAACAGAAATCCAAGCTTTTCTTCCTGCTTCCTAGCTCCAGCCAAAGTCCACTTGTCACCTCTCACAGCAGAGTCTGGATTTGTGCGTGCATGGGGAAGGCATCCCCTGATATGACCCAGTTATCAAATCAAGAGTTAGAGGAGTTGGAGTTATCTTTTCCAACCTGTTTTGATAGTTGATGATCCAAGCCTGCCCACTAACCAGGTGCACGCGGTTTAGCCCATCCAAGTCTACATCAGTTTCAGATGATGTAGGTTGCTCATAAGCATCAAAACTATAAAGCCTGCATAGTAGGATTGTGAACTTGGGATTGAGGAACTTGTGACATGAAAACATGTAAGAATTATTTTTGTTTGCAGATAACAAATTAAGTGAAGCTTCTGGTGGTGACATGAACAGCAGTGAGCGAAATGACTTGGAGGAGAATAATGATGGAGATGGGGAGCTGGAAAATGGGGTAATTGATGCAGTTCCAGTTGATGAAAATCTTTTTACCGGAGAGGACTTGGATGAACTAGAAGAAGAACTAAGCGCTCTTGATATAGAACAATGAACCGAAAAGCTCGAGGGAGGATTAAATCGATGTGGCAAAGTGAAAACTGACTGTGCTTTTTCTCCTTTTTGAATAGAATTCTTAAGTGGGATGTTGATGGGTACCTAGGTGATTCTGATGGGCACCTCTCATGCCAGGGGTATTTCCTTTCTATCTCATCTACTCAGTCTTGACTCTGCTCACATTTAAAGTATTCAGAGTAGTTCAGAATTACCTGACAGGTGGCAGAAAATGAGGTTATAACTTTCAACTAAAAGTAGGAAGTCTGACAGCTTTGTCAGCGTACAGGTGAGCAGTTTGACACCAGGTACAACAATCAGAATATACATTCTTCACCAGAACAGCATTTTTATCAGTGATTGTGTTGATTTAGAAGCTGCCAGGCGTGTTCCTAGGCCATGTGCTCCAAAGGGGCTGCTGCCGTGCCGCTTTAGGTGGTGATTAGCTTTATTTGATCAGCTGGATACTGCAGGTGCAGATTGTAAATGGATACAACACAATGTGGTGCCCTCTGTCTAAAATGTTTTAAATTTTCCCACTGCCTTTTGCCAGTTAAACTGTAAATAAAAACTATCACATTTAAAAGACCTGTGTTTTTCCTCTGTTACCGAGCTGTAAATAGCTTCTTTTTCTAATAGAGCGGTAAATGTTTTCCTCTCCAGTCCTGGTACAGGAGGGATGTTGTTGGCTTCAGTTAACCTAGGGATAACTGCTATTGCATCTGTTTTTTCTACACCTAGTGCAGTGTAAGATTCAGCAGCTTCCTCCTCTGCTGTTTTTATCCCCTGCACACCCATTCCCTGGTTTACCACAAGCTCCACGTCATTCATCATTGTTTGAGCTGCATTCTTTCCCTGTTGTATTTTGTGTGAAGTCCTTGAGCTCTGCAGAGCAGGCATGTTACAGTCTGAAAGCCACTGGCCCTGTCTTTGGTGGTCACAAATAGTGTGTGGTGGTCAGTGTCCTCAGAGCAGAGCGTGCCATGCCCTGCCGGGGGCGCTTGCTGCAGGCACTAAATGGAGGCAGCACTGCCAGGACCATTTCCCAGCAGTGGTGCTTTCCCAGGGGCTGTAGATATGCCTCCTCTCCATGCTTCTAGCAGCATCTGCAGCAGGATCGCTGTACTGACAATACTGAGTGTATCGATCGGTCTAACGCTTTCATGTTGCTATTTCAAGAGTGCTAGGACTGGTGGCATTGCTAGTGAGCTTCTCGAACTGCTTTTGGGTGGTAATGCTGGCTTTAACAGTTATTTCTGGCACTGCTGAATTGACTCTTATATTGAATGCTGTTTCTAAAATAGTCAACTTGGACTTTTTTTTTCCCTTCTTGGTATCTTTGGAATTTGTTTCCCCCTTTGGGAACAAGCAGCAGTGTTCGAGGGAGGGCCCTGCTGAAATGGACTGCTGAGTGTAAGTGTTCAAGGAAATTAAAACATTTATTGACAGAGGTTTTTCTCCTCTGGCCATAAACAAATAGTGTTGTTGGATCATTGTTTTTCACAGGCCAGCAATGGCATACCTGGCTATCAGGACATTTAACACAATTCATATTTGAATGTACGATGCATAATTTTTCAAAGTTGTATATTTTAAATGGGAATAAAAGTAATTTAATCATTATGAAGGATGAAAATGGCTTTCTATATGTGTCTTAGACGCTGCTGTGTTGCATGTAATGCCTATTACTGTAACACCAACCTCTTTCACTGATCTAAACAGCTCAACTCTTAGCCACTTGTTCCTTTCACTTGGAGACTGGCTTGACTTGAACCTGCTCAACACCTTGACTTGAACCTGTCCTGTTCGTTGGGAGCTGACTGACTGAAACTCCCTGTAAGTGCTCCATTAAAAACAAACACCAAGGCTTTCCTGGGGATAGATTAATACTTTGGAAATGAGCACAGCGGTGAAGCGGAGCCCACTTGGATGTGACTTAGCACTGTGCTGTTCTGTCAATTCAAGTTTCCCAACACAAACCCCACATGAAGTGAATGTGTTGCTTATGGAAAAGAGATATGATCTGATCCCCTTTTCGAGCACACAGGGGAGCAACAGGCAAGCGGAAGACAAGCCTCTGCATTACTCAAGAGCCCTTGTCATATGTAGCTTCCGGCTATTTCTCGTCTAGATGATTTCCTGTACTAGAAGTAGCCTATGATGGTTTCCTCTTCGAAGTACATTCCCTCTTTTTCTTGAGTCCCAGTGTAGTTTTAGCATCATATGGGATCCTCCCCAGTCCCACAGCTCTGCTGCCTCTTGGTTTGAGCATGACTCCTGGTAGCTTGTGCTATAAGATCTCCAGGGAAAGGCACTTGGAGAAAGTGGGAGCTGGTGCCTTCCTCTGCTTTGTCCCAGTGCCAAGTAGGGAAAGTGGATATCAAAAAGCAGCTGATGTCTCTCAGCTGGGAAGGACCCAATCTCTTCCTGTATTTAAGTGCTAGACACAGGGGGTTTTTAAAAAGTAGAAACTTGCTCTCTCAAGGTGCTTGATTCTTCACAATGAGTGGCCCTTAATCAGCAAAAGCTGTAATGAAGCAATTAGTCTTTGTTCCTGGTTAGGTGCCGGATGTGTTTTATGGAGTGAGGTCATGTTCAGTGCTTTTACAGTGAAATTTGTAAATTGGTTTTCTCTCTGTCCCTCATGCTGGTGTTAGAGGTTTAGATGTGACCTTGGCGCAGCCTGCTCTTAGAGCCTCTTTGTTTCAATAGATGCTCTGTCCTGTTACAGAGAGCAGCTGCTGCTGCCCAAGATGTTTCATTTATCTGTGATGTTACAGTCCCAAAATGTAACCAAGGCAGCTAAAGCACTCAGTTCTTTTGAACACAAAATAGCAGCATTTAAGTTGTGTTTAGTGAAAGAGGCCTAGGGTGATGTCTTTATTTTACAATTGTGACAGAAAATTGCTAGTGTGTAATGCATTTGGATAAAATTTGTGCAAGGCACATGCAATGGACTGAAATTAAGGCAAGAGATAATGGAAAAGAGAGCATTGCAGTTTTGAGGGGAAAAAAACAAAGAACAAAAAAACAACTAAAACCTAAGTTGCTTTACAAAATGCATGTGAAGAAGTACGAGCTTACCTGGAGGGCAGAGAGGAGCAGTGAGTAGAGAAGGCTCTCCAAGCAGAGGGATATTCTCTGTGCAGTCAGCCGTTAGGACAGCCACAGCCTTGGACATGTGGTAGAGTGGAACTGTCTTGAAACACGCAGTGTGGTTGTAGAGCACCTCTTGTAGAAAATCAGTAGGGTGGGAGAAGTAGGATCACAGAGACGCCTTCCAATCAGAATATACTTGTTCTGTGTGAGAGGGAAGAGCAAAGTCAGCCTGTGATGTCCATGTTCCCTTCCCTCTGTTTTTCTCTCCCACTCCAGAGGCAGAACCCCAGGTCCCTTATGCTTTAGATGGACAAATACTGCCCACGCTCTTCTAGAGAGCCCTGCAGGACCCTTCCCTCCAATAGAAATGAGCCCCCGTCTCTCCCTTGCCCTGGTTAGCCCAGGGACCCAGGCTGGGTCTGGAGGTCGGTGTGGCAGCTTCCCGGGCTCTCCCCTCTGGGCTGCTGGGTTCCCACACCCCATCCCTTAATGGAACTGCCTGGTATTTAACTTTTTGTCTCTCTATTACACATCTGTAGGCACATATGTTATGAAAACATGTTTAAGATTGTGCGGAAAATATCAGATATTGTTTTTTTCCTAATGTGTTTCTCCTCTATTACATTATTTCTTGTCAATCCTTTCCTCTAGAGTAAAAATGCTGTTTGAAAACGTCTCTTATAGACATGTAAGTCTTTGGGGTGTTACTGAGTGACGTCAGAATGTTTGTTACATCTGCAGGAGTGCTCTGTGAAGCAAAAACTGAGAAACGTGTGATTTTATAGTGACTTATTTTGTCAGACTGAAGAATTATGAATCCTTTTGTAACTCCAGCAGAGCAGTCCCTGAATTTGTTGCTATAAAATTCTAATGTAAAAAAAGTCCCAGTGACTAATGAGCCTTCCATACAACACAAGGGAGATGGTGGAAAGATGCTAACACTGAGGTGATACATCTGTCGGTGCTGAATGAAAGAATCCCAGTTGTTCTGCCCACTTCCTAGTGGTTCACTTTCACCACTGAGTACCTTTGTTAATTATTGTAAATTGAGATAACAGGAGAGTAAACTCAGAAATATATACTTTGTTTGTGTATAGTCTGTGGTGTGATCTCAGTCGCTGTTATCTGTTACTCATGTGGAGAACTAAGCAAGCTAGTAATGAAAAACTGTACCTTCCCTGAAAGGGTGTTTGTTTCCTGCTTTAAATTCCCATAAACTCTTTAAGCTTTAGGCTTCCATTCCTCTGCCCATAACTCTGGCAGGCGTAGCAGCTCAGTGCAAGCAATGGAATCCATCACTCCGTCTCTTCCGCCACAGAAAATACCTTCCTTTTTTCACAGGAGGCTGGGCATTGACTGGAAGTACAATACTGAGCCTGTGGGTGCTGTTTTTTCCGATGTTGAGGCTGGGGTACAATGCCATGTAGGGAGATGCAGCTGTACTCTCAGGCTGTCTGGACAGACTCTGACTGTGCGCTGACTTAGGGCCAGACAGCAGCGACGCCACTGCTTCCGCTGGCCACTGGTGACGAAACGTCATGGGAGAGGAGCTGGTGCTCAGCGCTGAGTCGGGAAAGAACTGGCTGCTCTACCTTCCTCAACCCTAATGAAGGGAGAAAGCAGATAAGCACAGCACGGCTGTTGAAAAAGCAATTATGCTCCTGGAGAGAGGAAATGGCTTGAAGACACATTTCTCTAGGGATGAGTAACCCCTGTCTCTGTGTGAAGTTCAGGTTACTCCACTGGGTCGGCTGCGAGCAGCTGCTGACAACAAGCAGCAGCACCGCACAGCCAGTCTGTGGGAACCTAAATATGTCATGGGGTAAAACAAATCTAAGACCTTAAAATTGATCTGTCCTCCACTGCTTGTGTAATGTTGTCAAGAGATAAAACAAAGTGGAGAAAATAAATCCTCCTTTTCCCTGGGCTGCTGACTTACTGATCAAAGGACACACAATTCACTTCTTTCTTTCTTTGGTTTATTGCTCTATTTCCTTGAATTTGGGAACTTATTAACCTATCTACAGTTTTGCTTTGATCAGGTCTTTAGTGTAACAGCTGTGAGAGCAGTTAGTAGATAGCAACAAAAGCTCCTAATGTGGGGGTTTAACCTGTGAAGAGGCGGTCAAGGTAGGAAAATGAGCAGCAAGTATCACATCCAGGCATAAGAAATCTGCTCCTGTTCTTAATACAGTAGGAATTTTTCAGCTGACTTCCTTGAGGAATTGTTATTATCACTTGGTAGCAAAAACAAGTGACTGGAACACAGGATTACCTGGTTCTTTCCTCTGACTCTGCCATGGATTTATTTGCACAAACCACTCAGTTATGCATGCTGCTGTTTGTCGAGCTGTGATGTGTTCTGCTGCAGACAGGGAAGCTGTGGGGAAAAGAATGGAAATGTTTGGAGGGTTCTTCCTCTGCAGACCAAGAGATTGCTGAAAAACTTGCAAGTAAAATACACTTTTTGGAAGTATAAATATGAATAAAAATAAAAAGTGCACTTACTGCCCACACTGGAGGAACAGTGCCACAGAGTTGCGCAAGTACCAAGGCGACGCCTGTGTTTCTAGACAGAAGGAAGAGTTCAGACATAGAGCATATTTAAAATGGAAAAGTCCTAATGTGCAACTCCTTTTCAATGAAAATTATTGTGAAATCCTTTCTCACTTTCTATCCTTGTTTTCTTTTTTCACTTTGTATGGGTGAGTTTTCCAAACGAACTTGTAAAAAGTATTTAAGAGCAGGGATGTAGTAGCAGGCTTGTCAAGGTGTGTGATACATCCAGCTTTTCAAAGGTTTCTACCACTCAGCCTCATTCACTTAGTCTGTTGTGTTGTCTGTTGGCTTCCAGACTACTTAATTCAGCTTGCACATTAACATCAAACCTGACTGTATTAAGGTATAACAATATGGATGTTTTCAATGTATAGCAAGTTTCTGTGCTCACTTAGTGAGAAACTGAAATGATCACCCAATATCAGTGCTCACATCTTCCCTTGGAATCTTTTACGGGCTACCCGTTCTTTCTTGGAAGCCTCAACATTCATGATATGGGTGAGCGTAGGCGGCTGGGACATCACTTCAAACAAAACAAGGAACTGTAAACTTGCGCAAGGGCAAACAGGAAGCTGGTGCTAACTTGGAGATGTGATTCATCAGCTGGTGATGAAGAAAGCCCTTTTTTTTTTGTGAAAGGTCCTTGGGTTCTTAGAATAAATAATTCATTAAAAGGAAAAGAGAACAATATTCGATGGACCTGGGTCAAAATTTTCATATGCTACTTTCTCTCCTTAGAGTTAAGCCAGCTTCAGGAATGCTTAATGATTAGTGAATCCCATCTCTCTTCAGTAGTTCAGCTAGCAGGTCTTTTACAAGTGCAACGCCTCAGACTCTGTTGAATAAATCCCCTACCAGTATTCTTGGTTATTTTCATTATTGTCTCCCACAATGACTGCTCTCCATTGAAAACATTTTCAGTACGTGGCTTCTCATTTTTCTTACTGCAAATCTTGTTAGGTGCCTGATGCACCTCATTTTCAGAACCAAGCCTGCAAAAGTCCCTGCAACAGATTTCAAAGGAAAATCGTGTAAGGCCAGAATGTTACCTGTGGTTCCAACATCCACTTCAAGTGTTTGGAGCTGGAAGTTACACTAGTATTTTAGCAAGACACACTAACTGGTGCAGTTACTGCTTTTTAAATGGGTTGTTTAATATAAGATAGCATTTTTGAGTTCTTTTCCAGCTCTTGTGCTAGAAATCCATCACTGCTGTTAAAGCAGCCTCAGCATAACCTCTCTACAACACAATACAGGTTTGGAGGCTTTTGTTCTTGTACAGCTTTGTGGTATCTCACATGCTTATTTTGAAAATCACTTTCTTTCAGAATTCCCTTAACTCTGAATCTTTCTCTTGGTGAATACATATAGCATACTTTTAATTTGTATTTAGGGCTTGAAACATCATTATTTGTTCCTTCACTTTTTATTGTGTGAGGAAAGCGAAGCTGAAAGTTTTGAGTTTTAGTGGAAATAGTGTGAAACTGATTACGTGGTAACTGTGTTGAGTTTGGTGAATTAGTATTCCGAATTAGTATCAATTAATTCCACTTTATAGGTGTTCCAGCATGTTTTCTTTTTCCTGAAACATGGCTGCATGGGCTTGGAGCCTCCTGATCCAGTGG
Organism: Coccyzus lansbergi; assembly: GCA_033558105.1. Taxonomy (NCBI): domain Eukaryota; kingdom Metazoa; phylum Chordata; class Aves; order Cuculiformes; family Coccyzidae; genus Coccyzus; species Coccyzus lansbergi. The sequence goes on along the minus strand of JAUMJK010001483.1, from coordinate 274,968 downwards.
GAGGTGTCCCATGGCAAGGGGCAGAACTGGATGGGTATTGAGGTCCTTTCAAACCCAAACCATTCCACAATTCCACGACACAAGGTCTGGACACTGCTTCCCGGGATGGGCAGCGTGGTGGGAAAAGAGGCACTGGGATCTCTGTCAGGGGATTTCACAGGCTGAGCTCTGCCAGCCCTCAGCCTGTTGCCCACAGCTGCTGCTCTGCCTCACTCTGTGCCTTTAAACCAATTCATGTCTTAACCTCTTAGGTTGGAAATACTTGTTTTTCCCTTCAGGGACAGGTCCACACAGGCCCTTTCCCTGTGTTAATGCCCCCCTGAAGCAGGCTGTCCCCCAGGCTTGGTCTGCAGGGCATTTCTGAGGCAGTCGCCCCAGGACAGCTCTGCCAGATGGCGATGCACCTGCTTTCCCTCATTTCTTTTTAGCATCTCCATAGCCCTGGGCTGCAGAAAGCCGGAGCTGTGTCACCCCTCAGCTTCCCCTCTTCCATGTCACCCTTCATCTGCTCTTCTGCCATGTTACCCTTCAGCTGTCTGTCTGCCATGTCACCCCTCAGCTTCGCCCCTGCCATGTTTCCCCTCAGCTTCCCCTGTGCCATGTCACCCCTCATCTGCTCTTCTGCCATGTCTCCCCTCAGCTTCCCCTCTGCCAGGTCACCCCTTGGCTTGCCCTCTGCCAGGTCACCCCTTGGCTTGCCCTCTGCCATGTCACCCCTGAGCTGCCCCCCTGCCATGTCTCCCTTCAGCTTCCTCCCTGCCATGTCCCCCTCAACGTCTCCCCTGCCATGTCACCCCTCAGCTTGTCCCCTGCCATGTCTCCCCTCAGCTTCCCCTCTGCCATGTCACCCCTCAGCTTGCCCCCTGCCATTTCACCCCTGCTCTGCTCTCCTGCCATCTTACCCCTCAGCTTCCCGTCTGCCATGTCGCCCCTCAGCTGCCCCCCGCCATGTCACGCCTCAGCTTCCTCCCTGCCATGTCCCCCTCAGCTCCTCTGCCATGTCTCTCCTCAGCTGCCCCCCCCGCCATGTCACCCCTCAGCCGACAGGAGGGCAGGCAGGGAGGGCACGCAAGAAAGCAAGGAAGCAGTAAGGCTGCAGGGAAGCCATAAGGCTGTGGGATACAAACCGGGCAGTGACGGGTAGGAGAGGCTTAGGCGGGACAGCGCAGGCGGCCAGGGGCAGTCTCTCCGGGGTCGGGAGGCGGTGCAGGCAGCGCGGGGCCGTCTCTCCCTGGGCGGGAGGCGGGGATCAGTGTCTCCTGGGTCTGTGGGCGGGAGGGGCAGGCCGAGTGCCGCCTCCGCGGCCGAGGAAGCGTTGTGGCGATGGCGCGGGGGCTGCGCTGGGCGCTGCTGGCGCTGGTGGCGGCGAGCAGCGCCTTCAACCTGGACGTGCAGCGCCCTGCCGTCTACTCGGGCCCGCACGGCAGCTACTTCGGCTTCGCCGTCGACTTCTTCGCTCCCGACCCCTCCTCGTAAGTGCCGTCCCGCGGCGTCCCGGCCGCCGACTCCCAAGCGCGCCCCCGTCCCCCTCCCGCACCCCTAGTTCCTCATCCCTCTCCATGTTCCCCTTACACTTTCCCCTCACGTGTCCCCCCACCGCGTCACCATCTCTGTCCCCATCCTGTGTCTCCATCCTTTATCCCTGCCCCTGTCCCCCTCCTATGTCCCCATCCCGCATCCCTGCCCGTGTCCCCCTCCTGTGTCCCCATCCTGCATCTCTTTCTCTATCCCTGTGCCCCTCCTGTGTCCCCATCCCTGCCCCTATCCCCATCCGTATCCGTGTCCCCATCCCTATCCCTGCCCTTGTTGCCACCCTTGCCCCTGTCCCCCTCATGTGTCCCCATTCTGCATCCCTGTCTCTATCCCTGCCCCTGTCCCCCTCATGTGTCCCCATCCTGCACCCCTGTCTCTGTCCCTGTCCCCCTCCTGTGTCCTCATCCCTGTTCCTATCCCTGTCCCGGTCCCCATCCCACACCCTGCCGGTGTCCCCTGCCCGGTGGGGTCCCCGCGGGGCTCGGTGCTGGGGACCCCGGGGAGGGTTCTGCTCCGACACACTTGGCCTCTCTTCCTGGGCAAGTTCTGCTTTCCAGCTCAAGCTCAGTTGGGCAATGTGTGGGCTTCCAGCTGCTGCCTGCGCCGTCCCAGTGCTGCCGGAACGAACCGGGCTGTGTTCCTCAACCACAGCCTACGTGACAATCCAGCTTTTGCTGCTTTTTCCCTGCTTTCCCATCTTAAGAAGGGGCTACAGAGCTGGACAAGCCGCTGGCTTCCATCATGCCAAAGGCATTCTCTCTCTCTCAATTCTTAGCTCATAAAACTTCATAAACAAATTCTATAGCTATTGAGCAAGTCTTTCTGTAGTAAGTCATCTGGCCTGGTTTACGTGTCTTCATTGCCCACAGATATTAACAGCCGTCCTGTCTTAACTTGTGTGTGTTGCCCCATCTTTCTGGGCTATCTTAATCCTGTAAATCTTGGTGCTCAAAGAAGCTATCTGTGCCCCTTCTACTTTTAAGCCAGCGTGTGTGGCCGCAGAGTTACCAGCAGACTGGTAAATGCATGTAGTAAACTTCCTTCCTGATAAGGAATTGTGAGCCTGAGCTCTCGCTGAAATCACTGCTTGGAGTCTTTCCATTGTTTTTATAAAAACTAGTGACCTCAGAGTGCAGGGCTGTAAGAGAGAAGTGTTGGCTTTTATTTTATTTTTAAGCTTAGATTGTGGCTTTCTGACAGCATGGGAGTCTCCTTCATGTTTCTAAGGGAATTTTCTCCATTTCTGGGTGTGACTAGAAGTTAATCTGTATCTGCTGAGCTACACCCTGGTGCTGCTTTATCTTGGATTTAAGCTCACAATTGAAACAAGTTGTGTGATCCTTAAATGGGTGAGCTCTGATGGTGTTAAGGGTTGAGTTCTTGCCTGGGGAGGCTGATCCTTTGCCTCCTGAAGCAGCCAGCAGTGCTGGTGTGCTGTGTCCACCAGATATCAGCTTGTGTCTTCCCCATTGTTCCAGAAGGACGAGCACACACACAGGGTGGACCAGAATGCCCACATATTCCCACAGGCTGTTGGAGGGAAAGGAGAGGTAATGATGAGTGGTGAGCTCAGCAGCGTCTGCTGTTAAATGTTGGGTAGTTCACCCAGTGAACTGCTTTGCAGTGATGTTAGCAAAGGTGTTCAGTAGCATCAGCCTTGCTGTGTGGTTTCCTTGCGGTGCCGTGTGGGTCACTGGGCTCCTTTCCCTTTGCTGCCGCTTTGGTGCGGTTGCATTTTATCGCTGGTTCTTTACATCAGTCCTAGAGATGTAAGTAAATGTAGCAAGCTAAAGCTGTTTGGATTGATTGACCTTACAACAAAGTAATGTTAATTATTCTTGAACACTCAAGCTGCTGTTTCATGGTCTATTTTAACCTGCTGAGTACCAAAATAAAGCATATTTAGGAGTCCAGTGTGAAAGACCTATTCCTGGAGTCCAGGGTAGTCTACTAGTGTCTGTGTGGTGCCTGACATGGAAGTGTTGGTTGTAACACTGACCGACCATCACTTCAGGAAAACGTTTCTCACGCATATTGTGTAGTGCAGTAGTAAAATAACTGTATTGCTTGTCAGTCTGTCCGGTGTGTCATTTTTTTGGCACTGGGGAGTGCTTATTCCCAGCAGTACCCCATGATGTCAGCGGAACTGGTGAGGATGCTGGCATGTTCCCAGCCTGATCCTCGGAGCTGTGCTGGGGCATCAGGTAGGAGGCCTGGAGTATCAAACTATGACTTGAGAATTCATATGGAAATAACAGGTTTCCCTCCATGTCCCGTTCCCCAAAGGTCGTGGACCAGAAGCTTCTTGGTGTTTTGGTCATTTGTATATTAGGGAGACCCACAGTACAATTGGCTTGTTTGGTCTATGATGGTAAAAACACAAGTTTGGAGGTTTTTTTTTTTTTTCTCCTCTTGGACAAGAGGCGATGAAACCTTTGTGGAGTCCCGTAATGACTCTGTTATCGGTAATCTTGTTAGTAAACTTCATCGCAAAGATTATCTTAAGAAAGGCTTAAAATAAACCATTCCCATCCTAATAATACATATTTTTTTAAATGAGTATTTGATTTTGAGTACTTCTCATATGTGAAGTGATACAGGAGAAGAGTGGTAGGCAAGCTACCACCTGTCTAATAGGTGGCAATTACAATAATTAGCATGTTTCTTTACTTGGCCTTATGATGTTTATTTTTAAACGCTTATGCCCAGAGAGAACATTTTAAGTTGACTGGAGCATTTCAAATTCTTGTTTTTGGAATCTAGAGAGTCTGAATGGCAGCTAACAAATGCATTGCCAGACAGCCTAGGTTTTCTGTAAGGGTCCACAACAGGAGATTTTTTTTAAGACTGTACAAGTTCAAACAAGTTTAAAGCTAGTAGCCTGTGTGGGTCTTTATGAACTGAGCTTTGAGGAGGTGCTACATGTGTCTACCTGGTGTTGATATATTAAGAAATACAAACCTAGCTATGTGCTGAAGCAAGGTCTGGAAGCTGACTGTGAAGAGCAGGACAAGTTTGATAAGTCTCGATCTGCCTGCCTGTAGACATCCTCTCCAACCTGTTTTGCAGCTTGTTCAGCTAACACAGTTTCAAAACCAAATCACTGTGGTGCCTTATTTGGGGTGATAACACTTGCCTTTGGGAGCTATATTCCCTCTTAAACAGCGTAAGTGGACACAGCAGAGAAGATGTTGATGAAAGGTGGCATTTAGTTTTATGTCTTTGTGCATCAAATCGACTTCCCCAGGAGAGTGCTGATGAGTCAGCGTGTCTCAGAGGTGTCGGAGTTTCTGGAAGGTCTTAATAACCCTGTTGGAAGATGCTAAGAGCCTTGTCTGGTCTGGCATTTTGCTCAAGTTATTTCTTACTTTGCAGCTTCTGAACTTTACTCTGTGCAGAGGCACTATGTTGTAGCAGCTGCAGCTCAGAGTACACTTGATGTGTTCACACAAGCAGAGATGTGTAAAAGGATAACTGATCCTAATACAGAAACGATTACTGCATAATGACACTTGTGCACAGACTCGTGGGTTTGGGTACCGGGAGCTTCTTTGTAAAAGAGCATTTGCCAGCGCTGGGCTGACTCACCGCTTAGTACCCTCTGAGGGCAGAAGCACTGCTTCTTTGTTTACGTATTGTTTCCATTTTTGTCTGAGTTCCCTGAATTACTCTTGCATACAAAATTAACCAGAACTGATGCCATCTGATGACCTTCTTAATTTACAGAAGTGCATGACTTCCCATTCTGCTGCATACTTACTTATTTTAGAAAGGAAACAAATGAATAGTAAAGGTGTTTATTTCATTTAAAATGCCCTTTTAAGTAGGATAGGATAATTTTCTCCTACCTTCTTTTTTCTCTTCTTTTTGATAAATGGTTTTGGGGCTTTTCTGCCTGCTTTTGCTTGCAGAGAAGAGGATCCCAAGGCCTAAAACCTAATATGAATTTCTCTGAAACTCAAAGTAGCTCTAGTCAGATGTACATATGAATGGGCAAGGCCTCTATGGTATTAACTCTTGCAGTGTCTTGAAGTGTCAACATCTCTGCCTTAGATTTTTGAAACCTTTGTTTTACTTCTTCTTGCAGGACATTTCTCCTGGTGGGAGCTCCGAAAGCAAACACTACCCAGCACAACATCGTAGAAGGAGGCCAGGTGCTCAAATGTAACTGGAATTCCAACAGAAATTGCCAGCCGATTATATTTGACTCCACAGGTAATGTTCAGTTTGCTGAGGGGGCAGGTGGGGTGTCTGCTCTAATCTCAGCCAGTGAGTGCGGAAGGGTTTCTGATCCATATGGGGTTTTGTGATGGTCGATGTGGATGTTGCTGTTTCAGGACTGGCAGCCAGTCAAGGCTTGGTTGTGATTTGTTTTTTTCCTTTTCCCTCTTGGAGAATTCTGTTGTCCTTGGTGTGTGCTGAAAGCCTGAGCGAGCATACATTAGTCCTCTGTTGTTTTTACCTGTTTGCACTTCTCCACTGTACTTCCCAGCAATCCTCAAATATTTACTAGCCTAATTCCCAATAAAACTCACAGGTTCTATTGCTTATTAAGAACACGGCAGGCAAGGAAAGGTACTTCTCCAGCAGCGGCAAAGTTAACGTATGCAGAAATATTCAGAAGTTTAATCTAGAATTGGGAGTACAAACTTAAAGCTGTGGAAAAAATACCTTTTGTTATTTTTCCCCTCGGATGTGGCTTCATTGTATTTGGGCCATTTGTGACAGCAGCACTCGAGGTGCCTCAGGCCAGAGGCCATTTCTGCTTGTTCTGAAGTGTTCTGAAGCTGAGCAACAGCAGTGCTGGCATGAAAGATTTCATATGCTCTGCTACACACGGTGATTTCCACAAGCTGTGGCAGGTCACATGAGAACACACTGCATGTGCTTTTCTGCCTGAGCCATTCTGTGTTGAATCCTGTTTTCCACAGCGTGTTTCAGGCCAGTGGAAAAACCTTTCCGTGTCATGGGAGTGGATTAGCAAGACCCACATGGTAGGGCAGAGGAAACACCTGTGACTTTAAGGTCTTGTTGGTTATAATTCACTCTTGCCTCTGCTACTGTTTTGACTTGGCAGTCTGCATCCTTGTAAGGCAACAACAACTGGATTGAAATTTGTGATTTTTCTATACTTTGGGCTTATTGTTTATGAGAAAACAGCTGTGGATTTTTTTTGTTGGTTTTAAGGCAAGAATTCAGATGACTGTAATAATCACCACTAATACAACTACCAAAAAATTTCTGGTAGAGTAAGATGAGCCACCTGGATAGGTTCTAGACGCATCTTCCAATGGGAATTGCAATGCTTTTATCTGTTTCTACTATGAACACTTGCAATAGGCTTTTCCATGTGTCAGACAGAATAAATGGATACAGAGACCATGCTGTGTTGTGAGGTGTCTGTGCATAAGATACTTGCTGCTGGGCAAAGAAACAGGGTTTTACTTGTAGTTTGTTTTTAAGGGGCATGTTAGTTGCTTGAAATCTAACAGTGAAAATAGCAGGTCATAATGGCCTAAGAGGATTTCTTTCAGGCACATTTTAACTCATTCCAGCTTTGTGGCAACGGATGGGAAATAATGCATTTGTCAATTATTCTCTGGGTGAAAGGAGGCATTGTGTGTCAGAGCAATAAAATAATAAATACACCGAGACAAAATAAAAAGTCTTTTTCTTTGTGGATAATACAATGGTTGATGCCCTACATTGTTGTGACAATGTGTTACATCAAAAGGGTGTAAACCCCAACTCCTGCCTGCCCCTGCCCCCTTGGGTGTTAATGACGAGTTAGGGAAGACCTGGGATTCCCTTGGCAGGAAATAGGAAGCACTTTTGACCTCTGATGTCCGGTGCTATCACAAAAGTGCTTTTTGTAGATGATTAAATGCAGCCTCTGCGAAAATGCAGGTGCATCCATCCTTACTTCATTAGTTGTATAATAAGATTTGTAACTTCAGAGGTGTTGCTTAGCCCTGCAGCACAAGGCAGACTTTCATTGTGTCGTCCCTTCCCCCCCCCCCTCCCCGCAAGATTATTTAGCTGTTAATTAAAGCACAACACCAATTCTCTACAATTACTTAATGAGGTTTTTAGCAGTTCTTTTCTAATTCTTTACAGCTAATGAGAACCTGACCTATGAAAATAAGGAAGGTGTTTGCACTTGTGGCTTATCTCTGTTTACCAAACTCCCTGGATTTGTAAAGTTACCATTATTAGAAGTCTTGTCCCTATTTCTCCTGCTTGTCCAGAGCACACAGCAAGCAGATCCTGGGCCAGGCCAAGCTGCATGCCTGGCATGTGGTGCTGAGCGCAAGGAAGAGACTGCGCTTCTGTCTCATGAATGTAACCAGGGAATGGAGAAAAGAGTAAGCTTGTTCTGATTGTATGAGGCTGTGTTTCTCCACTGGTTGTGTGGCTGCATCACAAATGGATAGGAGAGTAGGTATTTACAACAGGAAAGGTCTTTTTCTTTATCAGTTTATTACTTTGTCTTACTTAACTTTCCTTGGTTTTGGTTGTTTTTCTCCAGCTTTATGGATGCTTTTCTCTTCCCCTTCTGTACAAAGGCCACCCTGAGCTCAGCTGCTTGGCAGCGACTGTGCAGAATTGGGGATTACTTTCTAACACTTGCTCTTGTCTCAAATACTGTATCGTTCCTTGCATTTGCCCTCACCCCAGGTCCTCCAGAGGAAAGTGCAAAGTCACTGAGCACTCAGTTCCTGGCAGCACCTTGTGTGTTGCTCTGTGCCTTCCTTCAGGAGGGGCGCTGGGTATCTCACAGTAGGAGTGTCCAGTCATGGAGCACACAAAGTTCCTGGACTGAAAATATACACATTCCCCTTCTTGTGTCCTCCCCCAACCAACCTACAACATAAAAACCTGGTAAAGCACATGACAATTTTTAAACTGCTGGCCAGCAGAAAATGTGCTCTCACTATTGCTCTGCAGTGTATTTTCTCATTTAAACCAGCCGTGTATCTGCGATGGGGCGAGTCTTCCCTTCTCCTGCATCTCCCAGCACAGTGGTTACACTCATGTGGAAACACTGGCAAATATTCTCTCTGTGTGTCTGCATGTGTGCGTTTCTGTGCATGTTATGATAATTGCTTTTGACATTCTGGTATACATGATGGCTTTGGGAGGCACAATGTTAATATCACACATTAACACTTCCCAAATGTAAAGATGCTTCGCTGCGGGGGTGCTGAGCATCGTAACGTTGACATCAGTTGGCTTTGATTTAACATAGTTGTGATGATGTGAAAACTGCATAACAAACATGTGTGGTGGAAAATGCCCTCGCATTCAGTGATGCGTAGAGCTGTGCTGCGTGTGCTTGTGTGCACATGGCCAGGAGGCCAGAGGGAATCTTTTAAAGGCTTGCAAGTGTCATCAGGCATGCATTTTTGGGCTGGTTTTTGCTCTTGGGAGCACATAAAAGTTAAAAGAACCAACCCCCAGAGAAAGCTTCCTCACGTGCAGGCTTTCCCCATCACTGTTGCAAAGTGATGCTGTGCTGTTAAAGGGTTATCCTGCAAATTGGGATAGATCTGGCTCAAAAGTGGTAGGTAAGCACTGAGATTATATTTTTGCCTTATTCCTGTTTACTTTGTTAATTCAGAAGCTCAGTGTGCCACTGCCACAAAACTGCGGTTGCTGGTATTTGCATTATTGTGTATCTTGCCTTCTGGCTACGGCTGCCCCAGCGTTACCACAATTTCTGTTGAACTGTTGTGTAAAATACTTGGTATTTTTTCGCCTCTGTCTCAGTTGAATTTCAGAGGTTCAAAATGCGTAGGAGGATATATTTCTTCTGGACAAGAACTGGGGGGGAGGCAGTGTGGGGAATTTACGTAGTCAGTTCTTCAAAATTGTTGTAAACATGAACAATGACCTTTCTTTTGTGAGGTGCTTTACAAGTCACATCGAAATCATCAAAACTTAGAAGTTACTGGTCAGGGTGGCTCAGCATTTATTTTCCTTCTTTTCCCTTCTCTGCACTGGATAATTCTGTGGTTTATGTTTTGGTTTAATGCATAGCAACAGGGGATGTTCTGAACCTTACACAGAAAGAAGAATCTGGGAAGGCCAACAGTAAAACCGCTTCTGCAGGTAGCTGAGCACTAGCACTGCTGCTTCTGCAAGGCTGACTGGAGAGCTAGTTCCTCTCCTAGAAAGCGTAACAGTGTCTAAGGAGCCGTTGGCTCCATCACCAGCTGCACAGCAGCTTGTTCCAGGAAAAACATATTACTTTTGGGTTAGCTGTGAAAGGAATGCACTTAATATAGCAGAGCCTTTTGTGTTTCTGATCAGTTTGGAGACTGACATCCAAACCCATTCGTTTTAGACCCATCTCTTCTCCCTGCCCTTTTCTCATTCTGTAGCCTTTGAAAATAAGCTTACACAGATAACACCAAATGTTACTGTGAAAACATTTCCTTAATCCTGCTCAGTGCAAAGGCTCTTGGAACATAAGAGGTTTTTCCGTGAGTTGTATTTATTTTGTGTACTTGTCTATTTCTTGTGCATAAAATTAAACGTGTTTTCTGTGCCAGAAGAGGATCAAAAGCTCCTTGAGCCTGACAACAAAATGGTGATGAGGAGGAAGGTGGTTGGATGTGCTTTTTAGGAAAATCAGCAACTTATCATCGTGTTTTTATCTGTTGACTAGATTTTACCGTTTGGCATACACTAACAACAGGGCGGGTGCACTTAGCTAATTGGCTGACACGTATTGAAATACCTCTGTTATTCAGGCATGGAACTGTAGAGAGCAGGATGGCTCTGGATTTTCATATTGACAAACAAACAGTAAATTCTTCAGGGACCCATGTAAGCACTTGGAGTCAATTAGGCTCTACACATGTCGTCAATATGAGCAATTAACATAAACTGAACAAGTTTCCTATGCGCTGCTTTTCCAAAAGAAAACAATCTTCATTATTATTCACATTATTTTACTTTTCACCAGTGGGGTCTCAGCTCTTCATCAGGCAAGAACAGCAAGAAGTGGGTTGGTAGAAACAGCCTTTTGTTGTGCCTCTATGGCTATCCATAAAAATGGAACAGAACGGGTTTGTGATGATCAGGTTTCTTCTGCAGTTTGTTAATGACACAGCTTTGAGAATGGTACCTATCTCTGTACGTGATGCTTGAAAGTGCAGCTCTTCATGTTAGCATCACACAACGAAGTACTGAGCCTCTTTCAAGAGCTGCTGCCTTGAGAATAATCTGATGAAATGCAAACAGCTCTACAAACTTACAAAAGGAAATACACTCACAAGAGCTTTGAACTTGTATGCTAACGAGCTGCAGGTTTTGGGGGCAGATTTCAATTTCAGCATAGAAGGATCTGCTTGCTCAGACTGTGCATTGTTTTGCGCTGCTGAGACACATCCTTTAAAAGACTGACGTGCTGCTGAGTTGTTCCTCCTTTTGGCCCAAGCCTTCCCCGCTGCTTGCATTCTTTCTATCAGATCTCAAAACTCAAGACTGGGCAAACCTCCCAAAGCTGCTGAAAAGCTAAGAGCATCTCAGCTCTGTGTTGTGTGTTTTTGCTGCTGTGGAAAAGTAATTCAGCGTAGCTTCTCAATATGTCAAGCGTTATCGCTTTGACAGTTGTACTGTCCCTCCTCTCCCCTCTTCCCATCTGTTTTGATGCACCAGGATTTTTAGAGCAATGGCTTGTTCTTACATATTTGTGGATGAAATTCTTTTAAGACTGGTTATTTTGATCTATGCTAAAAGAGGAGAAAGAAACTTTTGATAAGGAAAATATTTTTAAAACCTGTCCTGATTCCTCTTTGCATTTCAACTTTTTTTTCCCCCCCATCTCTAAGTGGGTGATTCTAAACAATAGAAGTCTTTGTTTGGAAGCCTAAACCACCAGTTTGGCATGGCTGTATCTCCCTGTGACCTATTTAGTTTGATGTCGGTATTTGAGCTGTCTCGCACAGCTCCATGCTGTAGCGTAGGGTCTGCTGATGCCGGGAAACTGTGACTGGCGCAGGTGTCAGGAGCTTATGTTTGCCATTGGGAGACTTTGATCACTTGTACAATTGAGTCAGTTGTTCATAACTCCATCTTTTCCACTTATGGAATAAAGAGGTGTGGGATAAGTCTATATTTTGTGAAAACAGCATGCTTTAACTGTGTTATTTTGATCTGATTGTTTTATTGGCTCTGCGGTGTAATCTGCATAGAGATTTCAGTCTCAAAGTCTGTTGGTTTAGTCAACAAAAACCCAATGATTTTGTGAAAACCATTCGTTCATTTGTAGTAACAGGAGTTGATTTTCATCTCAGTCTGTTATTCCATCAGTCCCACTCAAGTTTGGTTTTTGTATCTGGTACGTGCGTACAACTGCTGTCTGAATTTGACTCTGGGTCCTGCTCTGAACGTCAGAGAGGCCAGCAGCATGTATAAAGCCTCCTCCACATGTTGGTATAGCTGACAGTGGAGAAACTGCTGTGCTTTTGCGATGAGGTGGGCTCCCCCAGGAGTGCTGTTGGCTCTGTATGCGCAGCTGGATCACAACTGTATGACTAGTCAGCTAAAAAAAAGTGCCTTACATAGGCAAAGGGATCAGATGCTTTTATTCCAGCACTGCCCTGGGGAAGGAGCAGAGCTGGTAATTCAGAAGAGAGGAGGGCAGCAGTGGGAAGCTTTGTCTCCCTGAGTCATTAACAAAACACTGCGGCCAGCCCAGGACTGCTGCACCATCATCTGCCTCATGGCTGGGGAGTTCCCAGAGCAGATAAGGCTGTGCTCGCTTGCCCCTGCCTCATTAAGGCTGAAATGGAAAACATCAAGAGCTCTTCCACAGAACATTCTCCTGTTATGAAAACAGTGCTCTTGTGTGTTTTATGTGGTTGTTTTTTGGTTAGCTGCATGAAGTTTCCCTTTACCTGAAGGGGCAACATCATCTATTTTGAATTGGCACAGTTAAAGAGGTTTATTTTAATGGAAATTCCATGAGTTAGGTGAGTCTTTACAACTTTTTAAGTATTCCTGTGTGATGACATGACACCTTACCAGTTCGCTGCTTCTTGGCTTGTGCTTTTCCCAGTGAAACCTGGCACTCGGGATTGGGTAGATGTTCCAGATGAGCATTCTCATCACCATATGCAAACGGACAGGCAGGAGTTAAGACTCCATCCACTTACTGAACTGTGATTGCTTTGTAGGAATACCATTGTTTCTGTGACTGATAACATTTACACTGGAAAAAGAAGGCGCCAACTACCCAAATCCGACAGCCAAAAGAAATCCAACACTGAAAGAACCCTCCATCTAATTATTGTTATTATTTGGAAAATGACTTAGGCTATCTTTTAATTTATTTTTTTTTTTCTGCAATTTCTGGCTAGCATCCCTCCATGTAAGTTTCCATTACAGAATCACAGAATGGTTGCAGTTAGAAAAGACCTTTAAGATGGAGTCCAACCGTCGATGCAGCCCTGCTGAGTCCACCACTAGACCATTTCCCCAAGTACATCTACTTGTCTTTTAGCCACCTCCTTGTGCAGCCTATTCCAGTGCTTGACTTCTTTCGGTAAAGAAATTCCTCCTAATATCCAACCTAAATCTCTCCTGATCATTGATAAATAAGATTTATAGAATCATAAATCCTTTGTAGTGCAGCAAAGTGACAATGTTCAGTTGGTCCAGCAGCAGCACACCTGGGTAATGGACTTTTACAGACCCTTTGTTCCTGCCCTGGCAACCTTCTCACCCCGCTTGTAAAGCACTTGGTGAGACAACACTGTTGGAGTGGCACGTAAGCCCCTTCTCCCTAACGAGTGTGGCATGAGGTCATCTCTGATGTCTGCCGCGATGAGAAGGAGCAAAGGAAAAGCCACAACATGAGCTGCCTTGATGATACACACTGGTTCTCTGTGATCATGACCCATCACGTAGGAGTCCTTGCATCACCTGTGTTAGTCTGATAGACCATTGTGTGAAACCCTGAGTCTTTTCTGGTCAGAACACAGTTTGTGTAGCCTAGAGGTATAGGTAGGCACCCCTGTTTAAAATGTACACCCCTGGTGTAAAGACATTTCTGAGGTATTCTTGAGACATTCAAAATTGAAAATAATTGAGAAGCTTACCTATGGCAGTAAGGCTACATCAAAATGTTGATAGGGCTCGATAGCTCCCTGCATGTTTAAGTCCTCCCTGCTTTGTACTGGTTCTAAAGGGCATGGGGAAGGCTTTGGGGGTTTTTGTAACCACCACTGGAAAGTTATGATAAAATAATAAAGGTTCTTTATTTATACTAAAACACAGAAATACTGAAGCACCTTCCCATGACAAAATTACTTTATAGCTAAAACACCTTATTTAGTTCTGCTTTGCCTTGGTAAGGGCTCAGGTTTCAGTGTTCCTTGTGTTTGTTTCCCCCAGCCAGGAACAGAAACACAAATAGTTTCTTACTGAAAGCAAGGGGATTTCTGATGACAGGGTGATTTCCTGATTTCCTCATAAAATTAGTTTCTCCTCTGGACCTGAGGGAAGGGTTCATGGTCACTTTACACAGGGCTGTCCTTGGGACAGTTCAGAACAGGGGTGGGTAAATAAACATTACTTCTCTAATAGGCAGTTAACATTTAATTTGAGAAATCTTTGTTTCCAATCTACACACCTTCTACTTGGCCAGGGTTTTGTGACTTGGTGCACTTCCCTGCAATACAGCCAGTCTCACACTGAATAGGAGCTCCTCTCCTCTGCGAGACACAGACTGCAGATCGTGTTCATTTGCTTTCTGAAGAGTTTAGTTTTTTATACACTGTCTCCTAACTATCTTTTCAAGTGTAGGTGTTTACCTATTAAAATAAAATGGTAGAGAGGTTTCCAGTGTTATCCTCAGTTTAAAGCTGAGTCCAATACTGCATTAAAAATAATTTTGTCCCCTCAAGACTGAGGGAGAGAGAAGTTTTTGTCACTGCCATACTGGATGTGTAATGTTCCTTGGGTAGTGCCCGTAGTTTAGGAACACTGAGGGAAAATGGAGAGAGGGACTGTTTGGGCAGCTCATACCAGTTAAATCACTGGTTCCCTTCTTCTCCAGTGCAGCCAGCAGGAACCATGGGTAGATGGCACCAGTAGCAAGTCATCTGCCTTCTTTTAAAGCTTTGATTGCTTTATGCTGCCTCAGCCAATGCCTTCAGCTGCACCTTGAAGGAACTGATTCCTTAACAGCTGTGATAAACTCAGATTGCTGATAGTGCCGAATGGCCTTCCCTGGTGTTGCAAAGCGGCGTTCCTTCTGTGTGCTGACTGTTGTTTCAAACTTCAATGGGAACTTAATATCTTAGACACTTCTAGCACAATGGCATTCTGCTTTATGCTCTGAAATGGCAATACTGCATTTCTTTTTAGTCATAGAGACATTGCACTGTATAAACAATAGGAGAGAGAGAGGTGTAAACTGCCATGCTGTAACTATTCCCCAGTTTGGTATTGCTTAAAGCCTTGCTTGTCAATTGAAGTAGAGAGATTTCTTTGAACTTGAGAGTTTCTGGACAGAGGGTAGAAACCAGATCTGTATTTCTGGGCTGCATAACCCCAGGTGCAGTTATAAGCAGAAGGAACCCCAACTCGACCGTGAGTCTATGTAGTTCTAACCCAAATAGCAAAAGCAGTGCGCATCCTTGCTTGTTTTGTCTGACTCTGCAGTTGAGAATCACTTTTGTCGTCCATTCCATGGGATTTTCCTAATGATTTCTTGAGACAAAGAATTCTTTTCAAGGTGTAAGAGAAGCAGGAAGTTTTTGATTCAGGAGCTGCCAGGTCTCTGACTCACAGCTGGGTTGGGTCTGGAGTTTTCTACTCTCTGGGGAAGGATGCTTGGCTGTGACTTCATTGACTCCTCCAGCGTCCGGCACTGTGAACTGGTGAGGTAGTTGACTGCTTAAAAAGAGAATTGCGTCCATGTTCTTATGAGGAGGTTCTTGTTGCTGTTTTGAGTGATAGTTGGTAAGAAATAGTAACTGACTTGAAGACTTTTAAGACTCACACTTGCACAAATAGCAGTCATTGAATTACTTTTACCGGCCTTCATCACCAGTTAACACACACACGCACAGAGGCAAGTTATCCCTTACTTAACTTGATTTTTTGAAACCAAACTTGCTAACGTGTTACTGGCAGCTTACTGCTACTGCACTGATGCTCGTAATAGAGATGTCAGCACTTGGCAGAGGAGTAGAGGAACTTCTGACTTGATTCTAGCCAAGGGCAAAAGTCGCGTAGTCTAACCAGGGCAGCATTTCTTCTCAAAGTGTTAGTCCTCACTTGGCTGTGACCCTGATTCTTGAGCGGTGCCGTCATCGCACTCGGGAGTCAAATATCTCGAGTATGAGGTATTTACTGTGTTGCTGTAGAAGATGCTGTAAACAATGTGCTCTTAGTGGAAATCAGGATTGTAGAAATGCTTCATATGTAAAAATACCTGTTTGGCCCTGGGTGTAAAAATAAATAAATAAATAATAAATTCTTTCTAAAACATATTTCCATGGGAGCAGGATATCCTCCAGTGTTACTGTTCTCTGCTTTTCTCTGTACCCATCAAAATAAATTACTCCGTTGTATTATTATTATTATTATTATTATTATTATTATTATTATTATTATTATTATTATTATTATTATTATTATTACTGTACAGTTCCCTGTGAAATTACTCTGCCTTTTCATTTTCTTTGTAGGGAACCGAGATTTTGCTCCTGGTGATCCATTGGAATTTAAGTCTCATCAGTGGTTTGGAGCCTCTGTGAGATCCAAAAATGATAAAATTCTGGTAGGTTTTTGATGTCATTCACATGCCTCAGAACGGGGATATTGTAGCAGGGGAAAAACGTGGAGAGATCTGGATAACTCAGGATGTAAATGAAACTGCACTGATCAGTATAACTTGTCTTTTTTGGAACTTATCAGATCACCGTCCCTTAACTCTTCAGCAAAGGTTGTAGCTTTGTCTGCTGCTTTGCAGGAAAGTAGCAGAATGACTTAGCCAAAGTCAGAACATGTTATAAATTCTTGAGGAAATCTTTACAGCTGTTGCTTTGGAAAATATTATTTCTAAGATTCTTGCAATAAAGCAGCTATTTTTAACAATATGGACTGGTGCTACTCCTGCCCCAGTGTGGATGGTGTAAATCTCCTCTCGTAGCACAGGGTACATCTGCCACTGTTTTTTTTCTGGTTACTGTTCTGCAAAAAATAGGAATTCCATTGCATTATTCTGTTCCTCCAGCTGAACAGGAGCTTGTTTTCTCACTGCCCTGTGTTCCTCCATAGGCCTGTGCCCCGTTGTACCACTGGAGAACGGAAATGAAACAGGAGCGAGAGCCTGTAGGAACCTGTTACCTGCTTTCTGGATCGAAATCTGTGGAATACGCACCCTGCAGGTCCAGTAAGTGTGGAGCCCTCGTGTTGTTTTTCTGTGTTATCCTGTGCAACATTTGCAGTGGGATGTCGTGCAGGCGTTTCCCCCTTCCAGGTAACAGCCTTGTAGCAGTTAGAAAAACACCTAAGAGAGGTCCAGACACCTGAGGCTCCTCCAGCTGGTGGTCAGGATGCAGACCTTGCTTTCTAAGCTGCAAGCCAGAGGAAAATTTTAGATCCAAGTATTGTTGGAATTGAGGTTTTCAGTTTTTGGAGGGATCACTCCTGTAGTAACTGCGTGAGAAAGATACTGTAGTAAGTGCTTTTTCAAAGTCCAACTCTAGAATTTTCTGAAGCCTAATTATTCAAGTAAATCAAAGAGAAAGCTCATTTTACGTAACAAGGTTTTTCACAAGTAAGTTCTAATTTCCATGTATGCACATGTATGTAGCGATGCGTTGTTTTAATAACATATCGCTGCTGTTTTGAGTCTTGTTTTCCAAGGCCTTTGCATCCGTATCCTGTAGTTGAATTGGTAGATAGTCAGATGCTCATGACTTTTTTCTGAATAAAGATTGCAAGTGCTTTCCCCAAAAACTTTAGACAATTAAATACAGAGGAGTATGGAGTTGCTGTTTACTTGGACTGTGTTGGACTACAACATATGCTAATGTGGTATATACTTTAGGCCAGCCATCAATTTGTTGCAGCGTTTGATTGTGGGCATGATTAAAGAGAAAATACTGTGCTAGGAGCAAAAGATACCAAGGTTCAAGTTCAGGAGTTTAGTTACTTAGGTTGATGTGTTTGAAAGTATCTGCAAAATCACCTGAACTAGTACTGGTAATATTTATTTTATTTGTTTTTCTCTTTTTCTTTTCCACCCGTTCTTTTTTGTAGCCACTATTGATGCAGATGGACAGGGGTTTTGTCAAGGTGGATTTAGTATCGACTTTACAAAGGTATGTGGTTCTTTTTCAGTTCCTACGAGTCAGCCGACAGCCTCAAGCTGACCAGCACCCTGACAGGCATGAACAGGCACAGCTATTACAGAACTAAACATCAGCTACCCTTCCCGGGGACAGGGGGAACCGCGACCCAACATGTCCTTGTAAAGAAACAAAAAGAACTTCAAACCACTGTGGTGTTAGAAGCCTATTTCTCCTTACATCTTCACAGCAGCTCCCTCTCACCTTATGTAGGAGTCATGTCCTAAACAAATAACCTGCTTGTCCAGCGCCTGTGCCTTGTGCCCCTGCTGTGGCCAGTCCTGAAGTGAGATAGACCGTGGGCACTGAGTGCTTGAGCCCTTGTTCTGAAGTGTGCACCTCGTGTCACTTCTTGAGGAAGAATAACTCACTATTGATGGGAACTGACGGGCAGTGCTTTTGTGAAGTGTGGTTTGTTTTCTTATCAGGTGGTAGAAGGAGACGTCTTCTTTTGCTATCTGTCTGTTTTTATGTTCTCCCTGCCTTTTAGAGTTCTTTTTTTTTTAAAAAAAAAAATATAGATGACAATTACTTTTTAAATCCAAGCACAATAAAACTGTGCACATATGAGAATTGACTGGTTTTTATGTAGTACAACTTTCTTGTTTAGCACAATCTGGGCTTGCTCAGACTGCACAAGTCCTATTTGCCATGGTGGCAATTTTTTGGGTTCTTCGCATCTTAGGGCTGACCGTATCTCTTCAGTCTTCACCCAAAGACACTGTTGTGTTTCCTCCAGACGAACCTAGATTTTTCCAAGTGTTGAATGTGCAAGTTTTTAGGATTAAAACCAGAATAAGTGGCTTAATTGTGCAGCAAAGCCTATGGGCCAGTGCAGCACTTGGGGAGCAAACTCCTGGCACTGGGACAGCTCATGTGGTTAAAATTGTATGAAATGGTTTGTGGATTGTGGTTATACCAGAGAATCGTGAGGGGAACTCAGTCACAGCTTTGCTGAATTAAACTCTTTTACAAATAAGTTACAGAAAGTAGCAGGGGAAGATTAAATTAGTTTTGTGTACTGAACTAAAAGCAGGTTATGATTGCCTCGTAGCGACCTTAAAGATTTCTCCTAATCACATTTTTGTGGTTTTAGCTTTACGTGGATAGAATGGTCTCTTACAATAAAAGTTGAGTTCTGGCAGGAGTTTTAAATGGGTGAAACAGAGAAGCAGGCCACCGAAGGCACAGTGTTTGTCACCTTGGTATTGCACAGGAGCCATTGTTAATGAATCATTTATTTAAAAAATAAAATGTATTTGCGTCAGTGAAACTGCAGTGATACATGTGCATTTGTTTGCTTCCATAAAAACAGAATGTCTTCTCTTGTCTGGAGATGTGCTTAATGTGCTTTTTTTTTTTCTTTTCTTCTTCTTTGTTGGTTTTGTTCGGGTTTTTTTTGTGGTTTTGTTTGTTTGGTTTCGTTTTGATTTGTTTTTTACCCTCGAAGGGAGACAGAGTGCTACTGGGAGGACCTGGAAGTTTTTACTGGCAAGGTGAGATACATCATTTAAGTCACAGAGAAGTCAATGTCTTTGATTTTTCTCTTTATGCTCATAGCTATTTGTACCCATACTCCTCCAGCCATTGTCAAAGACATCATCAGAAAGAAAACTATCTTCATCTTTCAAAGTATCTCCTGAATAATCAAGGCAACCACAGATTAACGCTGAAATAATAATTACATAGATGTATCTCTTGCCTTTTAAGTAACTGTGGTCATTTTAAAGGCATTTCCCCAGGAAAATGGAATTTTTTTCCACCAGCAGGACAAGTTTCCTTTGGGCTATTTACTCATTTCAAATTCCGTGTGGTTTGTAATTTCTGACACACATATTTCCAATAAAAAATGACCCTGCCCAGGGTCATTTTTGTCCTGTGACCACAAGGATGCCTTGGTTTTTTTTGCATCTGTATGTGCCACAGTGCACATCTGTATCTAACTGCACTGCTTACACAGAACACACTGAAATGTTTTGCTAACAAGCACTGCAGGCAGTATTTGCAGCATCATTCAGTATTTATCTACATCTCTGGTTCAAGAGATGGTGCATCTAGAATTAAGCCACAGCTGCCACACTCGATTGTCTGGTGTTTCATGTGAATACTGATTTTTGTGGAAGGTTTTGTGTCACACTATCCTCTGTGTCAATGCAGCAACGCCAGCAGCTTGTTTCCAGTCCTGTGTTTGAAACTGAGCACAATGGATTGATTGAAACTAAAATGCAGATGCAGTATAATATAGATTATATTTGTATATTTATTTGATTGCTTTTAGGGAAAAGTGACAGCTCTTCTGCCAAAACAATGATATTCTTTTCTGCTGCTACCAAATGAAAGTCTCAGCTCTGAGTAGAAGACAGTAGTATACATGTGGAAAGTAGAGTTTTAACCTCTAAATTTTTATTCCACATTCTGGGATGCTGGAGGAGTAGTTTTCCATGTACTCCGTACGTGTATGAATAAGTATGGGAAGCGAGTGCTCTTCTGAGGAAAATGGTTTTGTGACTGAAGGCTTATTGAACTCATGGGAAGCATGTACCACAGTCCCCACCTTGTGGCTGCTGGAGTGAAACAGAGTGCAGTCATCTGCTTATCCTAGTGGCTCCTTGTCCACTATGTTCACTCCCTTGTGCTGGCACACAGACCAGGAATGTCTCAGTCCTGCCATACCATAAGTACATGCTTACTGTTTTGTAACTGAGCAGTCCTGTTTGCATCCTGCCCTTCATGGAGGAGCAGCTTCTGTTTTCAGCGAGAGGTCTCTTTGTGTTCTTTTTATTAAATATGTGCGTAAATCTTTGCTGAAGTAGGATCCGAATTTTCTCTTACATGTGCCTAGCACTGCTGTCTGTTTTCTGGTCAGTGTTGTGGAACAGCACACATCCTGTAAATGAGCCCTCTTGCTTATTGAATGACTGCACACACATTTTTCTGTGGTTTTAAGATGTTTTCTTTCTCTTTAGGACAACTTATTTCTGATCGAGTGACAGAGATTGTGGCTAAATACGACCCCAAGGTCTACAGTACCAAGTATGACGACCAGTTGGCAACCAGGCCTGCCAGTGCTGCTTTCGATGACAGCTACTTGGGTGAGTACTTTGAAAAGGAAGAAGACCCTGCTGCACTTGAAACGCTCCCTTGCAATAGTCATATTTAAGTCTAAATAGCACTATTAGTAGTTCAACCTTTGACAGGTAGCAAAAGAGCTACACACCTGAAAATGCATGAAGTTATATGTGTTGAAAGCTTAGTTATCTTGCCGTAGGCCTGACTAAAAGATAAATGGACACTTTTCCATGAACTTACACAGAATATGGGAATGGCCAGGGTATGATTTTTACCTGACAGGTTAGTCACATCTCTATTTTTTTAGGAAAACTGCTGGTTCCAACTAATTTGCTATAGCAAAATAAATATGTGAACGAATCACGTTTGGGAAGAAAACTAATGAAGAGTCCCTTAGAGGAGTGGGAAATTATCACTTAGCTTCCTCTATGTCTATCTGGATTCATGGAAAAGCAAGGATAGACCAGGACATTTCCCAGGGTGTTAATTTTAACATTCCCATCTTCTGATCTCACTTTTATGGATGATGGTGAATTCCAGGATACTCATGTGGCTGTTGTAGTCTAAGCTGCTTAGAGGCAGTGAGTATTCTCTGCATTTTAAGACAAAGTAAAAGGACTGTGCATAGAGACCTATAAAAACATAAAGAGAGATGAAAGTTTTAATAAGACTTTCAAAGTGATTTACTGATTTTTGTCTGTTCATCAGGTTATTCAGTGGCTGTGGGAGATTTCAACGGTGATGGCATAGAAGGTAGGACCCTCACTTAAGTAAAAAAGTCAAGTTAATGTGCTAGGCAGGTCTTTAAATAAATGATATACAACTAACGATAGAGCACACAGGAAGATGTGTAAAGCTCTAGGAATGAGTTCCTTGTTCAAGCAAAGGCATTTCACTTTGGGACTGGAACGTCATCTGAGTGTCTTGCGTTGTGTTTCAGACTTTGTATCGGGAGTCCCAAGAGCAGCGAGAACGCTGGGCATGGTAGGGAACTTGAAATACTAAACTTTACAATAAATAAGCAAGAGGAGCACTGTGGGTATGCTGTAATGTGTATTTCTTCATGTGCAGGTGTCTATTTACAATGGGAAAAACATGTCTTCCATGTACAACTTCACTGGAGAGCAGGTATGAAGCTTTATTCAGTGTGGTGGGTGACCAGGAGGCTCTTCCTATAGAAGGAGGATATTTCCAAACAAGATTCCCTGCACTAGAACATATACTTCCTGTATGTCGTTAGCTCATGTGCCAAAGAAAAGTTTTATTAAGTCTGTAGGAATCTTAAAAATATATGTATTCTGTGAGTTTTTGTTTGGTATTAATAGTTAGAAATCTTATTAAAATGAGGGAAATGCTGCTAGTTTGGGAACTGGGAAGGAAGACTGAATCGTGAAAGGGGGAATGTGGAAGTAACTGATCAGTTTGTAGCAGAATAAGGAAAAGAAAGAAAACTGTAAGGAGAAAGGAGACAAAAAGTCTCATGGTATGTATCATTGTCTCCCTGCTGTCTTTTCTGTGTTGTGTGTTTACA
The DNA here is from genome assembly GCA_033558105.1 of Coccyzus lansbergi. Taxonomy (NCBI): domain Eukaryota; kingdom Metazoa; phylum Chordata; class Aves; order Cuculiformes; family Coccyzidae; genus Coccyzus; species Coccyzus lansbergi. The sequence goes on along the minus strand of JAUMJK010001483.1, from coordinate 252,459 downwards.
TCCCTGTGCTCACAAGTCTGGTTTGAATTGTTTTCCAGATGGCTGCCTACTTTGGGTATTCAGTGGCTGCCACAGACATCAACGGGGACAAGTAAGTGCACTCTTCTTGCATCCAGCTTTTTTCTGGAAAGAAAAAAAGCAGCTTTTATTGAAGTGTCCTTCTTATAGTGTAGCTGTCTGCCTTTGTTTCTGGTTTAACATGTGTCTGCACCACACACTTTCTCACTAGCACTCAACATTTGTTTTAACAAGTGCATTTTTGTGCTGTTACTGAAGAACCTTGTCCTTCTTTGGTCCAGTTATACAGATTTGTTTATTGGAGCCCCTCTTTTTATGGATCGAGGTTCTGATGGGAAGCTTCAAGAGGTCGGCCAGGTTTCCATTTGCCTTCAGCGAGCCTCCGGAGGGTTCCAGATCACAAAACTGAATGGCTTCGAGATATTTGCAAGATTCAGCAGTTGTATTGCACCTCTGGGGGATCTGGATCAGGATGGCTTCAATGGTAGGACATTTATTGGTTGGTATTTTGGGTTCATAGATGAAATCTAGGGAGCGCACACACCATTAGGCATTCCAACCATGGCTGAATGTTGGACACCAAGGTCTAGACTCCTTTCGATGCTTGTATGGTACTCCCAGGAATGCTAACAGGAGTTACATGTATGCATCGAGCAGAGACTATACCATTTAACCTACAGCATGGATGATTTCAGCTGTTGTGCTGATCATTTTATTACTTTCTAAGAGATAAGAACAGGTGAATCTTTGATGAGTCTCCAGAGTAGCTTACTAGGACAACATCAATATAAATTCCCTGTTTCCATAAGTGCTCTCTTTGTAATGTACCAGTTTGAAAAAGAAAAAGCTCAAAATATTTTCTACCATTGCTTTCGATGAGGTTCAAGGCGTAAGTTTTAATTGCTAAAAGTATGCAGAATAGATGTGAAGGTGCAATACCACTGGAGCTCTTTATGGAAAGCCTGGGGAAGGTTACAGCTGGTATCCCAAAATGTAGTCCCTTTGACATGCACTGTAGGTGAGAAAATTACAGCAAAAGCTGCTTCTTTTTAATTATTTTGCCATTATTTGGTCTGGTTTTTAAATCTTTTCTTCCCTGCTCTGTTTCATTTTGGAAGTGTTGATTAAAATGCTTTCCTGGCACAGTGTGGTGCAAGATTGGAATTTCTACTGTTTTCATAAAAGTTGTAAAGATGAGTCAGAAACAGCAAATGGGGAACTTGCGAGTTCTTGTTCTTGTCACGAAACTTCCTCCAGTTTGAGGAAAGAGGAGGGAATAGTATGATTACTCTGCATGGTGTTAAGTAATTAAACATTTTCATGTTTGGTCTTTGAGCCGAGTGTGGAAATGTTGAGTTTAGATCACATGTACACTTCTAAGTCTTTCTTTGCAGATACTGCAGTTATCATTCTCTTTATTATTTGTTATTAGTAACTGGTAATGAGCATTTTCATATTTATTAAGCTCTAAGAGAGAGCATAATTGCAGTAACTGAAAGTTCTCCATAAAACATATTACCAAGCCATGATGAGGATAGATTGGAATTTGATTTTTACCATTGTTTTGGGCTGATTTAAATTTTCCAAAGTTACTAAAATGTCACACCCTTCAGAGGATCATGAGTGCATTAATGAAACAGACAGATAGTCCCTCCTAGCTTGGTGATGTGGTAACAACAGCGACTAATCCTGGAGGATCGGTGCTCTCAAAAGCATCTCAGATCCATATGATTTGGCCATAAGTCAGTTACTGAAATGCAGAAGTGTAGGCAGGATTATTCCTTTCCCTGCCCCCCTCCAAGTCCATGAGAGATGTCCTTGTTAAACATTGATACTTGCTAAAAAAGCCAGCGTCCAATTAAAAACAAAAGGCTGTTGATGAGCATTGTAGAGGGCAGCTGCATTTCCTTCCTGCTGACGCACACTGGACCAGCAGCATCGGAAATAATTGATGGGTGCAAGCACAGATATTTTCTCCTGTCTGTGTCTGAAGGTGCTGACGACTGTTTGTTTGGTTTCCAGACATTGCAGTTGCCGCGCCGTATGGCGGAGAGGACAAGAGAGGAGTCGTTTACATCTACAATGGAAGAGCAAATGGTTTGAACGCTGTGCCCTCTCAAGTTCTTGAAGGGCAGTGGGCTGCTCGTACGATGCCACCCAGCTTTGGGTACTCTCTGAAAGGAGCCACAGACGTGGACAAAAATGGATATCCAGGTCCTCTGCTCTGAATGTCACTTTGGAATAACTGCGTAGTAGCCCCGCTGTGACTAACAGCGTGTTTTAAAAGCTTAATAGCACTAAGTAATACTTCTCCTTTCTTCCTAGACTTGATAGTGGGAGCCTTTGGTGTCGACACGGCTGTTTTGTACAGGTAGGTGTCCCTCAGTACTTCTCCAGAAGTGTGAGCCAAATGAAAGCTCAGCAGTGTTCCTGAGGGACAAAGGAAAGTGGGATGAGGGAAGCCTGAACTTCCACCACTCCCACTTCCAAATTGTTGGAGGTTATAACAAGCTATACTGCTGTTTACTCCAAGTGATCTACAGTCTACTGTCTGTTATTTATCTTTGTCAGTAAGCTATAGCTAAGGGAAAATAGAAATAAACTGCAGCACCTGTGTATTGTCATCCAAACCTGCTCATTTGGGGAAAGCATCTTATTTGTTTGTGCTGAAATAGGTAGGACCTCCTCTTAATGCAGTTGCCCATGTTCTGACTCTGGTGTTAATCAAAGGGCGCAGAAAAGCCTTGTGTTTTTCCCTAATCCAAATAACTATTTGTTTTTCTTGCAGTTTCACTATTGTCTATATGTGTTATGTTTCACAGTTTGATGGGGAGGGCATTATCTAACGGAGAATGCTGTTGAAAGGATGTTTTCTTTGCAGGGCTAGACCAGTTATTAGAGTAAATGCTGCCCTGGAAGTGAATCCAACCATTCTAAACCCAGAAAACAAAGCCTGTTCACTCGGAGATGTAAAAGTTTCTTGGTAAGCAAAGGATCTTTGGTTTCCTTTGGGGGAGGAGGAGAACCACTTCGGTTTTGTTTTAATAAGCGTTCAGTTTTGAAAGGATTCAGGAAGTTATGACCTGTCAGTAAACAGCAATGCAAAGGTTTGGAGTTAGCACCAGAAAGGAGGACTGTGTTTGGGTAATAATAGTCCAGGAACAAGAACCAATATGAGCTTGCAGAGCAGATCATTTCTCAAGTACCATTGTAAGTCCACTCTCTTTTTCACCTAAAAAGTAATTTCATGGATAAAAACATTGCAACAGCCACATGGTCAAGAGTCAGCCTAGCATCTCTTGAGGACAGTGTCGGGCCTCTCACTGCCATCGAAGAGTTCTTATTTTATATTGCCTGTTCATACACAAAAAATGTGCGTTTGAATGCATTTTTAACTAGCAGCTTCTAATTGTAATGAAAGTTAGAAGAAAATGACAGAAAAAATGTGTGAAATTAACCTTCTGTTTTCCTCCAAAACAGCTTCAAAGTGAAGTTCTGCTTAAAAGCGGATGGCAAAGGAAAGCTGCCTGCTTCACTCAGTAAGTTCTGCTAGTTTAAAAAGGAGCAAGTCTTTTCACATGGTTAGCAGACGTGTGCACTAGTCATTGTTCTCTCTGATCACTGAAGCCTCAGTTGGCTGTTTTTTATGTGAGTCTGCACTGTATTTAAATATCCCTAACCTACGTGCTTTGGATTGGACAGATTTCCAAGTGGAGCTGCTGCTGGATAAACTGAAGCAGAAAGGAGCTATCAGGAGAGCTCTCTTTCTGCACAGCAAACAGCCGAGCCACTCCAAGAACATGACTATTACTAAGGGGGGAAAAATGAATTGTGAAGAACTTGATGCCTTTTTGAGGGTAAGGAGCCATTTACGGTTTAGGCAAATAATTTTTGGTGTATTGTGTATTATAAGTTCCTTATGTTAAGTGTTACAAAAGAAGAAAGAAAAAAGAAATTTTAGAGAAACTTTGTGCAATCGGAAAGACCTAAAACCACTGAACTCGTCTGTCTGTCCAGGGTTATTGCACTGTCAGGGGATAAATTGGTGATCAGTAGAATTGTTGAGCGCAGTAGGCTTCTCACCATTGCAGTTCTATGACTTTACATTTGTAAAACAAGGATGTTACTACTCAAATCGTCCATTTTTGGTGTTTACGGTGCAGGTTTTCTGACAGATTTTCTGCCTTGAAAAGAGGTCAGAGCTTGTACTGTTGTTTTGGCTTACTCCTTCCTCCTACAACATGAACAGTAAATAAAACCCTGCTGGGCATTGCTGGGGGGATGAGGGCTTGTTGCCTATGGAGATTTTTGAAGGAGATTTTGATGTTGCTATTGTTCTCCTTGCAAGTTTTAATTCAGATTCAAATCTTTGGTTTCCACAGGATGAATCTGAATTTAGAGACAAGCTAACTCCCATTACTATTTTCATGGAGTACCGTCTGGATTACAGAACAGCTGTGGATGCAACAGGACTGCATCCCATCCTCAACCAGTTCACTCCTGCTAACATGAGCAGACAGGTAGGCTTCTGGCACAGTTTGTGGTGAGAGAACCGGGCACATCGCGTCGGCTTTCAGTACTCACTCAATACTTGTGTCTGTTTCAGCAGTTGTGAACAATTGAGACACCAAAATATACATCTAGGCTTTAGTCTCTTAATTATGGAAATACTGATGGTTATTGCACGTTTGCTATTTTTTTCCTTTCACATTCTGTTAGATATTTTTCTTTTGACATGTTACTCCTTAGTGCAGGACTTTTCACACACGTTAGCTAACAGTTCTCTAGAGAAAAGCCGTTAGAGAAGAATTGAAGGTGTTGATCTTGAAGTACTGGAGCATTTCATCCATTGCTCCTGCTATGCTGCCTTATGTATTTTCTTTATCCCTGTAACTTTCTTAAGGTAATAAACATTGGTTTTCTGTTTCTACCCCTTTTTTTCCCCGATACTTGTTTGCAAAGAGGATGTTGGAGTTAAAACTCGAGATGATTATTCTAAGTGTGGAAAGAGGATAAGGATTTATAGATGCCAGGCCTAGAACTGCAGTGTGGTAGGATTAGGCACATTGACCCCCATCTATAAAAACACAGTTATTCTCTTTTCAGAGAATATCCCATAAGCAGCTATTAAGAAATCTTTTTATTTGATGGGGAAACAGTATTATTGGAATGTTTGTTAGAACAGATGAAGGAATTATTTAAATAGCATGCATTTGATTTTTGCATAGGCACATATTCTGCTGGACTGTGGTGAAGATAACATCTGCAAACCAAAGCTGGAGGTCTCCGTAGACAGGTAAATACATGAGAAAAATATAACAGGGAAAAGTAACTTTCCTACTTGACTTCTAAACTGCAAGCTTGTATTACTTCTTTTAAAAGGACATATTTGTTATAAAGGTACACTTGTACCTCTGCTAAGCAGACATGTAATTCAAAATGTACAATGACTCAGCAATTTGTAACCTCTCTTTGTTAAAATGGCAGTGGTTCCATGGTTTATTGTAAAGCTATAAAACAGCTTCTTACAAAACAGCTTGTAACATTTGCTCCACATCTGTGATTGTGGACATGGTTTTGTATTAAACAAAGCGCAGAGTTATCCTGATACCCTGAAGGCACAAGTGCTGCTTCTAGATTTCTCTACAATTTCAGAGTTTCATTTCTGCGAGTTCAGCCGGTTCAATACATTCTAAAGCCTGAATGTGGAGCTCATTTTTACACTTGCTTTTTGTAGTGATCAGAAGCAGATCTACATCGGCGATGACAACCCATTGACGCTAATTGTCAGCGCTCAGAACCTAGGGGAGGGAGCCTATGAAGCAGAACTCTTTGTCATCGTTCCACCCCAAGCAGATTTCATTGGCGTCGTTCGTAACAACGAGGTAAAATTCCAACAACGTTTCTCCTTTGGGTAGTTGTGTTTCAGGTGCTGTTGTGGAAGCCTGCAGGAGAGTCTGTCAGGGGTGAGGTTTGTGTCATAAAGCACCAAAAAAATGGTAGAGTCCTTCAAAGCCCTGGGGCTCTGGGACACCTGGGTGGATGGTTACAGGTGGAGAGTCTACTGCGAGCAGCAAGTGAGATTCATCTATGTGATGGAGCTCAACACACAGAGTTTATCTGCTCCAAGTCTTTATTTCAACAGTGCCCTAACAGTTTACTTAAATTTAGACTGAGCAAGTAGCGTGCTAGATGTAGAGCTGGGTGCTTGTGAGGCAATAAATCTTGTTGGGATTTCTTCCAACTACTTATATAGAAAGTCTTGTCTGTCAACTATCCAGAAGGACTTTCCCTTCTTTCATTACAAAATGTCCATGTAACGTCTATTTCTTTGAAGACACACGGGTACAGTCCAAATTTCATTTTGACCATTATATCCAAGCAATGCACTTTACAGTTTTCTTCCTACTTGTGTTCATTCACTGTGATCTATGAGCAGTCGATAGATCTAAAGTTGCAGAATGTTACAGAGTAAATTATTTCCCCCCCATATCAAAGGATTCCAGCATTGATACTGCTTCCCTCGGGATGCTGGACCATGCCTTAGTTTGACTCTCCAGTCTTGCCTCTGCCACTTTTGAGCTTTGTGGTGTGGCTTAATCCAAAATCCGGTATCTCCTCTAAGTATTCATCCTACTTTGCCTTCCAATCTTTTCAATAACTTTTAACCCTTGCCTGGTTGCCAAAGTTTCTTCGCTTAGGTTTTAAACAATCACATGGAGAAATACTGTAAGTCACAAAAGTCATCAATGCTACCCAATATAAGAGTACTGAATTTTTCTTTTTATAAACTTGGAAAGTGCATCTGTCTCATATCAAAAAAGTGTTTGCTACTCAGATTTTATTTCAATTTAGTGCTTGATTGTGTTGGAATTGAAAAATTATATGAAAGTTAATAATGCAACGTATCTCAAGTCTGTCTTCAGACTTTCATACAGGTGCCCAGGTGTTAAGAACGATGTTCCTTGATATTTCTTTCTGGTTTCTTGCAGGCTTTAGCCAGGCTGTCATGTGCATTTAAAACTGAGAATCAAACCCGCATGGTAGTTTGTGACCTGGGAAATCCCATGAAAGCAGGAACTAAGGTAAGGTTTGGTCCAACAGGTCTCTGCGAGCTCAAACAGGAATTAAAAACCAATTAGTGGGACCTGGCAGACAGGAAGATGATATGACAAAATAAGTCTTATTTTGTGAGGAAATAAGGCAAAATTCAGTCATAATTGCAAACGCTTTGATGGTACTTTTCTTCCAAGAGACATTTTGTACAGATGAAGAAATTCCAGTCTTTCAGAATCTGTCAAGCTGAGCTGTACAGACGCTGAAGCAAGTATCAAACTATGATGCACTGACTTAGAGTAAATCTTGGGAACTGAATTCAGAACCATTGGCGTGCCCTACTCTCTAGCCCACAGTACTTTTTGCAACACACAGGCAGGGTCAGTGATGTGTAAAAATGGCTGAAGCAAGGAGGGGAGTGTGATGTAAGCCTGATGTTTCTGTTTTGTGGCAGTGGCACACGGGCTGAAACCTAGAGAGATCGTGGCACATGTCTGATGTTGTGAACGGGAGAAGTTTTATTGCCAGTTCTCTGTTTGTGTTCTCTTACAACCACAAGCCTCAAGCGATTTCGCTGTCATATAATAGTGTTTAGGAAGCTTTAACTGTGTGTTTTACTGTGCTCCCACTGAACCGTGGTGATTTTTTTCCTAAAGCTCTTGGCTGGCCTGCGTTTCAGCGTGCACCAGCAGTCTGAAATGGATACCTCTGTGAAGTTCGATTTGCAAATCCGAAGGTACAGAACCCTATGAGTGTGTACCCTACACGGCAGATAATGTGTTAAGGGTGGGACTGTCCAGTGTTTAATTGAGAACTGGCTTGTATCTGCTCTCAAGTGCTTAGTAAATGTGCTTCCCTGCTGCGACTGAGGAGTTGGGATATGATGTTACAGTATTGTTTTAAAACACTCAGCTTATTTCATTTAAGAAATTAACTTCTCTTTTCTCTACAGTTCCAACCTGTATGACAACCTAAGTCCAGTAGCATATTACCAGGCTGACCTGGCTATTTTAGCAGCTGTTGAAATTAGAGGGTAAGCAGAGATGCTGTTTAACAAATGTCTTTCTCAAATGAGCCTTCCATGTTTGCTTCTTTTTACCCAGTGAACTTTATTTTAGGTCTGCAGTTTTCAGGAAGCCTTAGGGAATTTTTAATTGTAAAATAAAAATGGCTATCTCTAGCCGCCCTTTGGACTTTCAGAACTTAAATTATTCTGAAAAATTTACAGATGAATTCCGAAAAGGAATATGGTGCTGTATTACTAGAGAGCTTTTAGAATAAGAAAAGAAATCACACCTCATGTTGCAGTTGCACGCATTTCTGCAAGTCACCTTCCTTTCCTACAAGCTGACTGGGTTTTCATCCAAAAACCCCTGAAACCTTTTTTAAAACCAAAGGTGAAAATTCTATTCCAGATAAGGTTCCAATGGCCTCAGCTTCTTCAGTCTTAGGCATGGTAGTAATATCAAAACGACCCTGTTATCTCTTACTGCTGCCTACCCAAAGTCTGCACTTCTCACCTAACCACTGTCCAGCTCTCTCGCTCAGCCAGTGACTACAATGTCTGACCTAGAGGTTTTATAGTTTCCACTACATTTGCTCTTGTGATCTATTTTTGTTATTACCTGAGCGGCTGGCAAAACTGAAAAGCATTTCTTCTGGCTTCACTGTTGTCAGTGCCTGCTGAATTATTTGTATATCTGTACTGGTGAGTCTCTACAGCAACGATATTTGAAGTATTTAATGTTTTGTGGGTTTGGGTGACGTCTGTCTGTTAATTCTGTGAGTGGCTTACTAGATCATAGAATCTCCAGGTTGGAAGAGACCCACCGGAATCCAAAGTTTAGGATAGGAAAAGATATTTCTAAATACAAGGCTCATCTTTTCACATAGAGGAGAAAACTGAATACTTAACAGAAGCCGCTCAGCCTCTGTTCTTTTGGGTTTATGTACAGAGGATGAAAAAGTAGGGATGGTATTTTAAGCGTGTTGCTTTTTAGAGATGTTCTGGAGAAGTGCATATATCGTTTCATACTTTATAACAACGACTTGTCTGCTCCACTGTTTAGTGTATCGTCTCCTGATCACATATTCCTTCCCATTGCAAACTGGCAGCCAAAGGAGAATCCAGAAACAGAAGATGATATTGGGCCTCTCGTTCAGCATATCTACGAGGTTCGCAAGTACTTCTCATTTCAGTTATGCGGTTCTGTGATAATTGAAAAGAAACATTTTGGTGTCACTTCTCTCTGGAGCAAATTTATGATTTTTTTTTTCCCCTTCCTTTTGTTCTTGCATGGAAACAAAGATTCCATTTTCTTAGTGCTGGGTCTGTAATTGGTATCTGCAGAAGGGCTGGAATGACTGCAATTAGTGTGACAGGCCAAAGAGAAAAGACTGGGGTTTACATCATTACACATATTTAATTTTCTAGTCCTTTGAAGCCAAGATAAAGACATTCGAAGTAACTTGAACTTGGAGAATGACTCCTGGCTGTAAATGATTGAGTATCCTCATTTGTATTCCAACTGTTCTGAAACATTACTGTTAAGATGAAAGATTTTAAGTATTTAAAATCTCCTTAATAGAATGATCACAGCTTTAATCTAGATTGTTTAATTAAACAAAAATGTACTGAGCATACTGTGTGAATAAGAATAGCTGGGAGTTGTTCTAGAGTGCAGGGGGCTGTTTATCTAAGGAAACTCAATGGGTGCGTGTCCGTGCTTGGAGTATCTCGGCTGAGACACGTACAGCAGCTGCTGTAGGCTACCAAAAAAATTACATTTCTTCAAGGCAAAAAACCTAATACCATGTAGCTTTTCTTTCAAATAATTTTTATCAAATTACAGAAGTAATTTTCAGTCTTGCCTGTTGGGAGACTGAAGTTTAGCTTCCTGGTTTGGGTAAGGTTGCAGATGCTGTTGCTGGAAGTGTCTGTGGGCAGGGGCAGCAGCAGTATCCTTCAGGGCTTAAATATGAAATAACAACCATATACGCAGTAACAAAGAAGGTGACTTGGGTTTTCTTACCTCTGTTAATTTCATTTTCATAATCAGCTGAGAAACAATGGTCCAAGTGCGTTCAGCAAGGTGATGATGACTCTGCAGTGGCCTTACAAATACAAGAATGACACTCTGCTGTACATCGTTCAGTACGACATCGACGGTCCCATGAACTGCACCTCTGACATGGAAATCAATCCACTGAAAGTCAAGGTAGGCCAGACTTGCATTTTCTCTCAGAGAAATGACTGTTTGGTTTGGAAACACTCAGAATACCCAAATCCCTGTGAACATGGAACACTCTCCAGGTTCAGTTTCCATCTGTTGCTGAGCAGCAGGACTGCACTATAGATGGTACCCTTCATGTATACAGCAGGTGAAATAAAAGAAAGACAGCAGATTGCCAACCCGAAGATAAATTTGCTAAGTTTTTCTGTTGTTGTTTTTCCTTGAAGTCTGCACTGTGTGATTTCTGAGTCCAAAATAACAGAATTCTGTTGATTGTGACTGTGAACAAAAGCATTCTGGATGCTTCTGGACTTTTTGTGTAAATTTTCTGGAAGAAAACAGCAGTGTGTGTGTGTGTGTGTGTGTGTGTGTGTTTTCAAGGCCAGGCTGGACGGGGCCTGATCCAGTGGGAGGTGTCTCTGCCCATCAAAGAGGGGTTGGAACAGGATGATCAGCAAAGGACACATACGTATCTTTGATAACCAGAGAGCAGTGTTAGTGAACCTCAAAGTACAAATTTCCTGTGCTTTTGCTACACCTTTTGTAATCATGTATTTTTTACAGATTTCTTTTAGTTTTCTCATATACATGTTTTAGGCAGAGGACAAGTAGCAGGGCCCTGCTCAGTCCCTTATGTAAATTTGCAGTTCTACATTAATCTAAACCTGCTCTGTGCGTTTCAAGCTGCTCCTAAAATGTGTTTGTGTCTGTCTGTCCCGCAGTGGTATGTGGTACATCAGTACCATACTGGTGCTGTTTGCTCAGAGTTAAACACTGAAGTGGACATGGTTTAGTGTTTGATAGGAATGGTTGGACTCGATGATCCGCTGGGTCTCTTCCAGCCTGGTGATTCTACGATTCTAAGTGTTGAGGAAAAATACTTTTTTGAAGATTGCAAAAGAGAATTATTTGTTGCAGTCTGAGAGCGATTTTTTTTCTGTATTTGAAAAAGTTTTGAGTTAAAGAAGAATTAAGATTCTCAAGTCTCTGTGTTAGTTCATAGTAGGGATTCACATCAGTAATGTAGGAAAGACAGGAGTAACATTTTAATTACAGCTGGAGGTCAAGCCAATTTCTGCAGAATATCCCAGTAGCAAGAGAGAAACCTGATCAGTTACGTATTTTCTTTACCTTAGCTCTGAAGTCTGCAAATACATAAAAGTAAGAATCACTTATTGTTTGGTTTTCCTTGGTGTGTCCTAGATTTCTGCTTCTAAAGATGATGATAAGAATGAAACACTGAGCAGGGAAGATAATCGTGATCACCGCATCAGCCGAAGGGATGTCGCTGCCCTCGAAGGAGACGTGCAAACCTTGGTAAGCTCTCAGCACTCGTGTGGTGATGTAGACAGAGATGAGAGCTCCATACGATGAAGAATTATTGCAGAAAATCCATGTTCTGTATTTAAATGGCTAACAGACAAAAATGTTCTATGCTTTGGAGTTGGTTTGGTTTGATTTTTGTTCTGATGTGCGTCTGTTCACAGCAGGGCAGTCAGTCTATGGGACTTTATAAGTAATTATTCATTATTGGGGTTTATTTAATATGTTTGAACAGTTCATGGTGCTTTGCCAGGAAAAGGGTTCAGTGAAGTATGTATCTGGAGTAATGCCATTTAACTTTCAAGTATTCCCTTCCTCTGTTCATACGCAGGGCTGCGGAACTGCGGATTGTTTAAAGATAGTCTGTCAAGTTGGTCACCTGGAAAGGGGAAAGAGTGCAATATTGTATTTAAAATCACGCCTTTGGACCCAAACCTTCATGAATGTGGGTGACTGCGTATTCCATCCCAGCTTCTGAAACTTAACAACTGGTTTTTTGTATCCCGATTCGATACTGATTTTGTTTTTTCTTACACAGAAAGAAAATCAGAATCACTCCTATTCTCTCAAATCATCTGCTTCCTTCAATGTTATAGAGTTCCCTTATAAGAACCTTTCCTTTGAAGACATCCACAACTCTACAGTAGTAAGTCATTTGTGTTCAGCTTGAGTTGCTATGCATAGTTACTTTGAGATTAATACAAAACCAGTGACTGCTGAGCAGCTTTTTCATGGCTTGGTGTAACTGTAATTGTATCCCAATAACACAAAAGATCCCAAGCAAGGGGTTGAGACGGATTGTGATGGATTTATTTTTGAATATGGCTTCTAATGCCTATTTTTAACTGTTCTTTCTCTCCAAAGCTTTGTGAAGTTGGTTTTTGTTTCAAGGAATACTTCTTTAAAAAAAAAAAAAAAAACAAACGGGAAAAGCCTTGAACTATTTTTCTCCAACTCCAACAGTTTTACTCAAAGTCATCAAGCATCATAGAATACACGTTGCCATGGTATCACTGACTACAAAACAGCAAAACCAAACCAAACAAAAAGAAGCCCAAATTCTGTTTTTATTTAATTTTAAAGCCTTATTGAATTTGAGTCAGTGAAGGCTTTATGTCACAATTAGTATATTAGGTGTTTACTCACTTTGGATAGAAAAAGTAATTGATGATGGATTAACATTATTTTAAACGCTATGGAATAAAGATATACAGGACTTAAACTGCATGAATGAACTTGTTGTGTCACTGCTGTGCAAAGTGTGATTTGTTGTCTCGTTCTCTTAGGTCACTACAAATATTACGTGGGGCATTCAGCCTCAGCCTATGCCTGTCCCAGTGTGGGTGATAATTCTGGCTGTTCTGGCAGGATTACTGCTCCTGGCTGTTCTTGTGTTTGTTATGTACAGGGTAAGTTCTGTCTTTGGGGGGTCGGGTTGTTTTCTTTTTCCCTGCTTTTGCTGTATTTTCAGAAATAATGCCAGCACCTTGTAGAAATACTTCTGTCCCTGTCCCATCTGAATCAGTTAAGCTTCTGGGTAACTAAAAGCTTCTCAGCTTTGTCAGGAAGAAGCTGAGTAAAAAGGAGCATCTGATTATGTTGAATTCCGCAGTTTAATGTTTCATCTTATATTATTATATTATTGCATTTCAGGTCAAAAATAGGGAAAAAGAGAGTAGGAGGGGAAAAAAATCAAATAGCTAACCAGTTATGATCTGATCAAGAAGGAAAGAGGGAAGGTTGTTTGTACGTTTTGGAAGTCACCATGCAGTTTCTTTTTTGTGCTCTCCATGGCAGATGGGCTTTTTCAAGCGTGTGAGACCACCTCAGGAAGAACAGGAGAGAGAACAGCTGCAGCCGCATGAGAACGGGGAAGGAACATCCGAAGCTTAAGCAGAGTTTTAATCTGCAAGGCATTCTGAAGTTTTAAATACCTGGATCTTGATTACGAATATTGGTTCCCCCTCAAGGAAAAAGACGACTGCAGAGCTGCTGGTCTCAGAAGGTATCAGCACGTATAAAGAAAAATCAATATATTTAAACCCTCCTTTTTATATTAATTAAGTTCATACATGTGACTAATGCATCTGCACTGATTTGTGTGTGAAAATATTAAATAATATGTAGTGCTATGATTTTCTTACTGGGATGTAGGAGGCATCGCCCATCTTGACTCACGGACCAGTTTTACATGAATTGCTACACAGACCCTGTGTTTGTTTTTGAAGCCAACAGCTTCCATAGCTGCTTGCTGGATTACACATTGAGTTTCCATTGTTTTTTGTTGGAGTACACTACGTTTCATTCCCTAGCTCTGGAATGCTAGTTGCACAAGAAAATGAACGTGGCTCGTTTTGTCAAACCGAAGAATGTTCCTTGACCCGTTAACTCTGCTGCTGTTTTCCCTCCTGCTCAAATAATATGAGAGAGATTATTCAGTGGAATCATCCATACTTGATACCTGTTCTTCATGCCTGTTGCCCTTCCTGCTCAGCCATGTGTCCAGTTGTTTGCCTCTAGACTTCACAGGTACTGTTCTCCAGGTTCTAGGCCTCTTGTTGTAGGGACTGAGTCTGCAGAGATGGAAGTGAGCAGTAAAAAGCGAGGAGTGATGTACTTCCTGTGTGATGTAGTGAAGAGACTTGGGGCAAGGTCCAGAGACTTTGCTGTGTATATCCATAGAGTTCCTGGAAGCATGGATCCACTCAGGTACTGGCAGAGACAAGATGCTGGACTGGACAAGATGCTGGCAGCCAACAGACATGTCTGATGAGAAAACCCGTAGCCTTCAAGCTCACAAGTGAGACCTCTGCAGGGTTTGAAGTTAAGTCTGTGTGTTATGTGGGTTGGGTTTCTCTTTCTGGAGAACATGTTGGTTACCTGATGTGCTGTGAGGAAGCTGTTGTTAGTTCTCCCATTCCAGAGCTGACCATGTCCAGGAGCAGGATGGAGCAGTACAGGGACTGTTTAAACTAGAGGATTTGCCAGCCAAGTGTTTCTCGATTACATCACTCCATTAGCTGGAGGCTCGCCTGCCTTTCCACCCATCCTGAGAGAACAGAGAACTGGTCCAGTGAAGCAGAGTAGAGCTGGCAGTGCAGAAGAGTTTGAACAGAGAGGGTTGATTTGCCTTGGTTTATTTCATTAACTCACCGTTTCGTTCGTTGTACATCTCATTGCACACGGGACATTTCATTGCACGAGACATTTCATTATGTTGAATACATTTCATGACCAGAAATGACACTAAATGTTTTGTTTAATTGTTGTTTTTTAAACATACCATAAGCACAGAGGTTTAAAACCGCAGGTTTACGTCGGTCTTAGCTTATTTCTCTCAGAACTGGTTTGGTAAAATGAAGCTTCTTGCATATGTACCGGATAACACGAGAACATTGTCTGCATGCATTTCAGCAGACATGTAATGGCAAACTAGGAGGCTGTTTGGCTTGCAGCCACGTGTAGCTATGTTGCACAAATCTTAGAGTGGACTTAAACTGTTACAAAGGTGCCTTATATGTGATTTGTTTGTTCTCTATTCCAAAATTGGAATAAATTACATTATAAACTCCCTATATGCAGCCACGTACAGAAAGGAAGACGACTTCTGTACTAATACCACTGATATTTCTGTGTAGACAGGCAGTTAGATGGACAAAAACACTGGTTTGGTTTTGTGTCTTGGGGATTTTGTTCAAAGCCGCACCTCCCCCATAAATACTGCAATCCCCAGCACTGTGGTTTAACTCTAGCTGGCAACTAAGCACTACTCGGCCCCTTCCTCACTCCCTGCCAGCAGGATGGGGGAGAAAACTGGGGGGAAAATGAGGTGAAAGTCGTGGGTTGAGATAAAGACAGTTTAATAGTGCACAATAGGAAGGGAAAAATAATAAATGATAAAACAATATCTACAACAAATGATGCAGGAGGCAGTTGCTTGTCACCTGCTGACTGGCACCCAGCCTGTTTCCAAGCAGCGGCCACCACCCCTGACCACCTTGCAGTTTTATTTCAGCACTAGTATGATGTGGAACATCCCTTTGGCTGCTCTGGGTCAGCTGTCCTGGCTCTCCGCCTGCAGCTTCAGGTGCACCCCCAGCTCCTCACTGGCAGGGCAGCATGAGTATGATTTAAGTTTGTTTATATGAGAAGGTACAGCGCATAATTCTGCTTTCACTGAATTTTCAGGGTCGTCAGCGTGGCCAACATTAGCATTTTTGTCTGTACTTCCAGCAATACAGCAATACAGTAAAAAAAAAAAAAATCAGGAGTCAGGCTTTCATCCTGGCCTCAAAATGTGAGTTTTATTAAACACAATCTCAGTGACTTACATAGGCTTCTCGTTCACACGCTTTGCCAGCTGATTATCTCTATGCAAGGAGATTGTTTTTACTCAGTCTTAATCTTACTGGGTTAAGAGGTTTAAGAGACTGTCAGACAGATTACAGCTCTAATTCTTACATGTCTGCTTTCATTACATGTACACATGGTGTTGACTTGAAATTTATTGGACTACTTGTGTGTCTAGTATTATAAAGAGATAAAAATTAAAGTAAACCACGCTCAAGATCCCTGCAGCTGACATGGAAGGAGTACTGTAGCATTGTTCATGTCAGTGCATCTTTACCGTGGCAACTGGAAACTCTTATTTTGCTGATTTTCAGCATGAAAAGGTACTTTTTATTGGTACAACTACTGTAGCTACAGAAAGTTTCTTCCGTTTGTTGAAGTTACAGAAAGTAAGACTTATTTAAGTGATTTTTGTTTTCTTGCATTCTGCTGGAGAATAAACGCAAGCAGTTGCTTCTCCCATGTGCACTAAGTTCCAGTTTGGTTAAGAAAACCAAAACAGTAGCATGGGTAAGTGGAGTGTACAGGTTACCTAGTGAACCTCCTTAGAATACCCCAAATGCAGCAAGAGTCTGAAGAGGATGTTTTCCTGACCAGGGGCGCAGGGTATCACTTTCTAGGTTCAGCAATAAGACTACAGACTGTATCTGTACCTGTGTTAGTATGAATTTCATATGGACTTACAGGCATCGATCCGTTCGTACAGCAAATATTGTAGAATAATGTTAAAACTTTTAAAGATACTTTTACGATGTATTTTGCAATTAAATAAGTGCCTACGAATTATAATTGATGTGCATAAGATGCATGCTGCAAGCGTTAAAAAAAATAGCAATATGGTAACAGAGAATTAGTTTTCTTTTAAGAATTCTTTTTCAGAAGCGTATTTTTTATGAAATTAACAGCTGTGTAATTATTTAGATGACGGAAACAATAGCTTTATCTTTTGTAATGAAATATTAAATTCTTTAAGCACTCCAGTTTGCAGTTATCGCAGCATCTCATGATCAATATTAAAACCAATTTATATTACAAAACTTGTATTATCTATCACTGTGTTTGACAACATCTGGAAAACATAAAGCAAGGAAACTATAGGCTTACTTGTCTTTCAAGAAACTACCAAATTGCGGAGACAGCTTTTGTTTGAGTTTAACTGCAAAGTCCAGTATGGGACACATTTATCAACAGAAGTTGAAATCTTTTGTTTGCATTTATCAGTGTCAAGCTGATAATTTTATTTGTCCTGTATTTCTGCTTTAAATTTTTATTTACATGTTCACCTTTGATTCACATGATGCTTGTGGAAACTATTAAGAAAGCTTATTCTACGTGCTCTGTCTTTCCAAAACATTTGTTCCAAGCAAAGGTTTTTAACACTTAGTTGTTTTTCAGCTTATGTCCGTGCTTACATTGCCTTTAAGGTAAACTCTCACGGGTATTTTGAATATATTTCTGCTATAATCAGCATGTTCCTGGTGATCTGAAGGATTTGTGTTGCACTTGGGTTGTGGCAGCATTCAGGTTTGCTGTTCCTTAGCCCGGCAAGGGCCCTGCAGGGTTTTTCCTGCACCCTCACAACCAGCAGCGGAGCAGCATGACCCTAATGTAGTCAGGTTTTGTCTTCAGTCCAGCCTGTGGCTGCTCTGTAGCCAAATGAAGTCACAGAAAACCTGACATTCGTTGCAGCTGCCTTTGGATGCCACCCTTCGCATTCGGTGCTGCTGGCTATCAGTGAGAAACAAATCAAGTTTTATTAAGGAAAATGGAAATTAAAAACTAAAAAGGTGGTGGCAGTGTGGTCACCCACAGGGCGTGAAAGGCGATGTATATTCTAGAGTGTGTGGGTTCCTGGGAATTGGTACAATGTTCTGTAATCCTGCTGTGGGAAATCTGAACGGAATCTGCAGCAATGGGTTGGAGTCATTGCTGTTCATGTTTCACAGCATGATGGCATCCAAGGAGACCTTAGAGTGACCTTCCAGGACCTGAAGGGGCTACAGGAAAGCTGGGGAGGGACTGTCCACAGAGGCTTGTAGTGATAGGTTGAGGGGCAGTGGGGATAAACTGGAGAGGGGCAGATTTACACTGGACGGACGGAAGGAGTAATTTCTTCGTGATGAGAGTGGTGAGGCCCTGGAACAAGTTGCCCAGAGAAGCGCTTCCCACTATACAGATATGTTAAAAATATAACATTTTAGTTCTTTGTAATTGTTTTTGGGTTTTTTTGCCTTTTTTCGTTTTGTTTGTGGATTAAGTCAGTAGAGCGTCATTTACCCAAGTAGGAAATTAACATACTAACATGAATGCTGCATTTTGGGTTTCTTATTTTGTAGTAAATGCTTATAAATTGGAACATTCTCCGTAATATGGTCTTGTTTTGAAGGTGTTAGGTACACTTACGGAGAGCGAGATACATTTCAGGACACCCTATTATTATTAAATGATAAATCTTGGAAAGGTGAGGGGGTGATTGCAGGGCCGTGGGTTGCTTCATCTCGTTCTCATCCCTACTCCAATCTGACGGATTTCCTTATGTTGTATTTTTCTATACATGTGTACAATTTGATACTGAAAAATGTAAGCATTGAGTCCACTCGGATACTTAGAACTGAAAAAGGTTAGCCATTCAATTCTGATGTTTAGAATTTTGGAATAAAACACCTCTTCATGAGCAGAGATTCTGTTTCTCTTTTACGTCAGGGGTATTTTTAACCGTTTGATTCGTCTGGAGGTGAGTCTGGCCCCGCCCCTGCCTTGGCCCAACCAATCACAGCCCTCACCACAGCCCTTGCTGTAGACTGTCCCTTAGCCATGCTCATCATCCTCCTTTAGCCCCGCCCCTCGTCCCTTAGCCCCGCCCACAGACGCTGTAGCCCTTAGCAACCCTGCCCCTTAGCAACGCCTCTTTAGACCCCGTCCCTTTCCTTTAACCACGCCTCCGCCTCTTAGTACCCGCTTTGGTTCTTAGCCACGCCCCTTGTCCTTAGTCCCACTCCTCGCCTCTTAGCCCCGCCCATTATCCGTATCCTCGCCCCTGTAGCCACTCGAAGCTTCCCTTAGCCCTGCTCCTTAGCCCCCCCTTCTCTTAGCCCCTCGCCCTAACATTGCCCCTTAGCAACGCCCCTCTAGTCCCGCCTCTTGCTCTTAGCCCCGCCCCCTACTCTTAGCCGGCCTTTTTCTTCAGCCTCGCGCCGCCTTAGCCCCGCCCCTTACTCCTAGCCCGCCTTTTTTAGCCTCGCGCCGCCTCATAGCCCCGCCCCTTACTCTTAGCCCGCCTTTTTCTTCAGCCTCGCGCCGCTTTGGCCCCGCCCCTTACTCCTAGCCCGCCTTTTTCTTTAGCCTCGCGCCGCCTTAGCCCCGCCCCTTACTCTTAGCCCGCCTTTTCTTTAGCCTCGCGCCGCCATGGCCCCGCCCCCCACTCTTAGCCCGCCTTTTTTTTAGCCTCGCGCCGCCTTAGCCCCGCCCCTTACTCTTAGCCCGCCTTTTTTTAGCCTCGCGCCGCCTTAGCCCCGCCCCCCACTCTTAGCCCGCCTTTTTTTTAGCCTCGCGCCGCCTTAGCCCCGCCCCTTTTAAGCCTCTCCCTCAGCACTCCTTAGCCCCCTGGCCCCGCCCCCTCATTCCCGCCCCTCGTCCTCACGCCCGCCCCTCCCCTCTTATCGCCGCCCCCCGCTCCGCCGCCGTTGCCGCCGCAGCCCGCGATGCCGCCGCTGGCCGGGGCCGCTCGCCATGCCGGGGCCCCGCGCTCGGCGCTGCCCGCTGCTCCTGGCGGCCGCGGCGCTGCTGCTGCTGCCGCTCACCGGCACCCCGCCCGCCGCCGCCGCCGCCCGCCCGCAGCTCCAGCACCAGCAGCAGCAGCAGCAGCAGCCGCGGGCAGCGCTGCCGGCGGGTGGTCCCCCCGCTCCCGCAGGTACCGGCACAGCGGGGCCGCCCGGGGATGGGGAAGGGTCCTGGGAGCGGGGATGGGAACGCACCGGGGCGGGGAACGACGCGGCTCGCACCCCGGGAGATGAGGGGAAGAAGCCTCCTGGGAGCGTTCAGGTGTCTCGTGCCCCAGGGGGAGCGGCTCCCGCGGCTCAGGGCGCAGCCTCTGCGGGTATAACATCCCTTATCCCTCATCCCTGTGTCTGTATCCGGGCAGCGAGCGGTGATCCCCCTCAGAGGCCGGGGGGGGGGTCGGTCTCCCCCATCGGATGAGGGCATCGCTGCCTCCCGCGGCTCTCGGAGCTCGGCGGGAGCGACCTCGCTCCTCATCAGGCCTCGCGGTCCCCTCGCACCTGAGGTCCCCCCTCCCCGGGCGGCACCGCCTTCGTGCTGTCACTTGCCTTCAAAAATCCCTGTGTTCTCAGCATTAAGAGGATTAATTTGGGGTAAAACCTTGATACGACGCCTTCCAAAATGGTTTTGAACGTGAATTATTTAAGCCTGAGGCTCCGTTTGGGCCTTTTGCTAGAGCATTTGCTTCGTTTTGAACATTGGTGCAGGTTTCTATTACCAGCTGGCTCCGGGGTGGTATGAAATGTTATTAATTTCAGGCATATGGTTAATATTTTGTTGAATTGAAGCCAGTCTACAAGCTGCCAAAGAACGTGTGTTAATTAGGAAATACAAGCAAATATCTCAAATTATGGTTTTCACTTGTCACTTCTGAAAGATGTAGAGCGAGAAACTGGACTTGAGACAGTATAAAAACACTCAAATTCTGAATCTCTTTAAATGCTTTGATTTGCTTTTTCATTTCCGCCTTGTGCGGGGTTGAGTTTAAGGTTTTGTGGTTTTTTTTCTCTCCTTTTCCAAATGCTTAAATTATTAAAAACCAGCACCGAACAGCTTGGCTCTTGTTTTTCCCTTTGAACTGCTGATTTTTTGTTATTTTGTTATCTTAGCTTGCTTTTGGAAGAATAGACCATTAGTCACCAGCAAACCCCACTTAAAAGGCATTGGCAACATTTCTGGCTTCTGCAGTGAACATTTTGCTCATTAAAAATTGAGTGAGAGAAAAAAAAAGAGGGCCTGTTTTTGTAATTCAACAATCCTCCTTGGTTTCAGGTATTGATTTCTTTCAAGAAGCTCTGTTAGCAAATCTCTGTCAGCCCTGACCAGCGTCTCTGTTGGTACCAGTTTGGTGCCCGTGCTCCCAGTTTGCCGCTGTTGTTGCAGCCCCACGTGCCTGATTGCTGTCGCTTTCTTTTATTTGCCTGTTATGGCTCATGGGGCTTGAGATATGAGAGTCCTCGAAGCATCTTCCAATGTGCAGGTGGTGTGGTCCCTCCGGTTCGTGAGCACTGACAGTTACCATTTGGGCTGATCCTCAGCACTTGTTTATGTTTGGTTTCAATACAGGTCAGGCTTTATTTCACTTGCTGGCCGGCTTTCTGAATTATTTTGATTTATTTCTTTCTTGCATAAAAATTTGAAAAAATCTGATGGTGTTAATCTTATAGAAAGACAAGCTGATTGCTGAACTTCCGTTATGCTGAAGAAGCTGTTGGACACCTTTGTTTTTTCAACAATATTCCTTTTCGATAAGGCATCTAAGTAATTTTTGCCATACAGACGTTTCTGAGGTTTTTGAAAAGGAGGAGCCTGACTCCAGATACTGCTGTTGTTTTCCACGGAATTGCATTCTGCTGGCTCACAGCCAGGAGGGAGGCAGGAGGAACGGCCGCAGCCGTCCCAGCAGAAGCCTGGCAGCAGAGCCATCCCTAAGGGAATGCTCCGAAGAGGCCCCTCTGCAGCAGCTGCAGGCTCTGCGCTGGGAACCCAGGCGGGCAGCGGCTTCTGGAAGCAGGGAGGAGTCTGGCTGAATTTGGATTTACGCTGTGTGTGTCGCCCCAGTGCTGCACGAGCAGCAGGGCCTTATCCTCCTAGAAGAGGGCTAAGGTTGGAGTTCACAGCCTCTTCTCATCTGCTGTTCCTGTATCGATGTCCCTGTTCTGTCGAAGCTAATTATACAGTTTTAGAGATCAATTCCCTGCTGGATTAACCGACCTCTGCCAGAGTAATTATTGCGCTGTCTGAGAAGAGATGCTGCAGTCAGCACAGCTGGACAGAGGTGTGGCGCGCAGGCAGGTGCTGACGTGTAAACGGAGCAGTGAGAAGGCAGTTGTGCATCGTGACCTAATAGGGTTTTCTGTTCATCTCTGATTTCTTCTCTCATAAAAAATACAAAAAACTTACCATGGCCAAGAGCGATGAGCAGCTTCTAAGGACGAGGCAGAGGAGATGTGCACAAGAGGCACTCTGTTCATGGACCTGCTCTGACTCGTGTTACCTGATGGATGCAGATCCTGTCCCAAATTTTAGACCAAAATACTGAGAGAGAGAGTTGTGCCTCTCTGGTTAGGGAGGTGATGGCTGAAGTAGAAAGACTATCTCGGTTTCTTGTTATTCTCAGTGAGGTTTTCCATGTTTTGTGTGGCCTTCCAGAAATCTGGACTCTGGTGCTTTGTAGCAATTGAAGAGAAGTCGCTGGAGGCTTGAAGTACTCAGCACTGAGGTCAGCAGGCTTGAGCGCAGAATTCAGTAAATTTATAGTCCTGGCTTTGATCCAGGCCAGTCAGGCTTTGTTTTCCTTGCTCTCTGTTGTTTATATTTATTGAGATGCATTCTTTACTGGAGGTACGGCTGTGTTCTTTAATGTTCACAAATTCTCCATGTGGCGTGTTGTTAATCTCTTTATAAAGCAGATATGGGGCAATAAACAGAGCAGATCCCGCTCACTGCATAGGTGATACTCCACTGCACCAGTTCTGTGGCAATTCTGACCTGCACTGAATGACAAGGATTCTTCTGGGAGGGACAGCAGCTGTGTAAGCAGAAGCTGTCGCATTGTGCATAGACAGCACGTAGGATGACAGACACCATCATAGTGTGTTTTTCCATGTTGAGACCTTAAGTTACACTTGAAGACTTGATTAGGCCTTACATTAGTTAAAATAGGTGTTATTTCTTCAAGTTTCTGTCATATAACTGTATGTTCTGCGCTGTGGATACTCTCCATACCTTTTATAATCCCACTATAAACACGAAAACACTTGCCATCGTGTTTATTATAGACCATTCCCAATCTGCCTTACGTTCCAGAACTCGGGGAGAAAGGAATGTACTTTGCCTTTTTTTATTCAGGCAGGTGGCTAAGCGTACGATGGGAAGGTTGGGTTCATTTTTGCAGGGTGAAATTACAAAGAGGTAGCAGCTCATGGTGATCCTGAACCAAGGAGAGGAAAGAACTGGAACCACCATGCATAGTCATGCGGTTTTGTTGGGATTGATAAGATAAATATGTGGTTGTTGGCAGACCCAGAAGAAAACAAGAAATTATTTTGTACCTGTTGGAGGCGAATAAGCTGTCTGCATGCTGCCTGTGGAACTTGATTGGGTGCCCAGTTCTCAACACTGTCTGCTCACGCGTGATGATGAGTCGCTATCTGACGTGAAGCTGTGTTCTAGACAAGAGGTGCCTGGTTAAGGTTTTTGTGAACTCTTGTACGCAGTCTTATTCTTACTGGTCATTCGAGGAGGAGATAGCTTCCTCGTTCTTCCTTTTTGTTTGAGATACTGGAACAGAAACATTTCTCTGATTCGTCTTTGTGTGACTTTACTGCTTTTTTTAATCTCTGGGTTTGGCATTTCTAGCAGTGGAAGATTTTTCCTAATGACTTGTATATTGTTGTGTAGGTGGTATGCAGCTATTTAAAGGAGCGATTGGTTTTGATAGCTCTTAATCTGGGTTTGAATTTGAGTGATAATACATGGTTATGCACTTTTAAAATGTAGAGAGAGTTGTGTGACCGGCTTGTTTGTGGAACAGCCTTGATGTTTTACTGTCTCCAGTGTCACTGGATGGGGAATTAGCAGGGCAGCAATACCTCCATTTCCTCACTGGAGCCTCAGTTGCAGGCAGATACAGACCCCAAGAAAGGGAGTGAGGAGTTAAAAACTGCACAGGAGATTCTGTAGCATTCCTGGAAAGAAGGAAATTCAGTAATTCTCATGACTGAGGGGCCGCATAGGACACAGTTCCTGCTCAAGGAGTCAGCTGTCTAACTAGGGACTGCTGATCAGCACTGGGGTTAATTGTTTCATACGACCAGTAACACAGCCTTATCAACTCCCAGGTTTTGGAATACAATCAGTGTCAGGGAAAATGTTTAAGTTGTCAGAGTTTACGGGTTAAATTGTAGGGGTTGTTTTCTAGTTGGACATGTAGGACGTGGTTTGCCATCATTAAGAGTTCTGATTTGCCTTAGGCTAGATCACATGTAAATATCTGGGAATCTAAGGTTTTTTTCTTGTATGAAAATCTTTGTGAAAATTTGGTAAGCAGAATTTCAGTCTTGTGAAAAATAATTCGTTATGAAATAGAACTCCGGAAGTATTATGTGCACACCCCAGCAAAGTGGTTTAATGGAAACAACCCTACCTGTGGAAATAAGCTCAGAAAATGGCCTTTGGTTCGCTGCTCAGTTTTCTTGGGATTCTCAGCCTCTGGGGTTTGCAGTAATGATTTGTCAGATAGGTGAGAAAGGAGAGAAAGAATATAAGACTTAGACTTGTCCTGATTTATCGGAGCTGATGTTCTTAAGTGACTTAGCTTTCTGTGCTGATCTAAGGCTTAGCAATGCAACAGAATATCAGGAAGGGCATTAGGACACTGGGAGCTGGTAAAGCATCTCCATTTGGAGGCAGAAATGAACGATGAAAAGGTTATTCACAGATAACTTCATTTACGTGCCCCTGCATTCCATTATTTGGGTCACACAGCTGCCAATACATGAAAAAGAGGAGTTTGGAGTTTTCCATGGTAGAGCACACATGAAAAAACCTGTACTTTTTAATTTTTCAGGGAGAGAATAGCTATAAACAAGAAGTTCCTGAGGAGTTCTGAGGAGACAGCAGCTCTCCTGGGCTGAAAACTTGCTTTTATGGAAGCTTGTAATGTATTATACAGCAGCGTGCTCTCTGCTTCAGAAATTTTGATATTTCAAGGAACTTGTGTTCACAGTATGTTTCATTATAAAGAACTTGAGAGAGTGGGGGGCAGGAATGTTTTCTAACCGTTCACAGAAACAGGACCCACAGTTGTGGGGCGAGGAGAAGTGGTGGGAATCTGCCTGTTGCAAGGTGGTAGCGTTAGCAGTTCTTATTTGTTTTGTTAAAGTGTCATTACATCTTGTCAGTCCGTTGGCAGACGTACATCATCAAAGGCCAGTTAAGATGTAAAAACATTCACAGAGTTGCTGTCAGGCTGAGAAAAAGACAGTTTTGGGTTTTGGAATGCAGCTGCTATCTGGGTCACTGGGGATCTATAACTTGCTTTCTCTGTGAACTAGTTCAGTAGATGAAGTCTTTGAAGACAGAGGCAAAGATCTGAGAGTAAAGCTTATTCAAAATCAATTTACTTTTTGGCAAGTCAAAGCTAGAAGAATAGCGCAGGTTACTTTGTCGTTTTGAAAGTTACCCCCCTTTTTTTTTAATTTACTGTGTCCCTGTCTTCTGGCTGAGGATTTTCAGGCACAGTGTGACAGAGCAGAGGAGTCTGCTGTGTTACTCCTGCTGCTGTCTTCAATTCCTCATTCATAGATCTAGCAATCTGTTGTGTTGTAGGAGCACCCATGATCCTGTAACTGAGCATTTCCTTTGCGCCACAGGGGTTAGTGCACTCTTGAATAGCACTCTGTGTTCAGTAGGATGGAACTACACAATCAAGCTCCTCCTACCTAATCTGAGCTTGCCTGAGGTGCATATCTCGTGTGCACTTCTGAACTGTCATCTTCTACACATCTACAAAAAGGTGTGTGCAGCTGGCTGAACCTTGTGACCCTTCTTACTTCGGCATCCTGCTTTGACTGCCAGGCACTTCAGACAGCGTGGTCCTACCAGTGGAAGAGGCAAGAGGTGGCCTCTCATTGAGATTGCATGGAAATAAATGGTGGCTGTGGTGGACTGGAGAGCAAAAGAAATCTTGTCCCTCTCCTGTTCAGTGTTCCTTGTTCCATTTTGACAAGTGTGGTGGTTTTGGTGTGGATCCTATCTGAACTGGCAGCTGCAGCAGGCTAACATGCAAGTGGGGAGCAGGATTTTGCTTAATGGACTGCAGTGGTTACAGATCGGAGCGTGAGGCGCATATTGAGCTATGTCCATTAGGAGGTCATGAAGCAGCAAAATACAGAGAATCTCTAGCCCTCTTCAACACATCCCCAGCATCCTCTCATTGAAATGTATTATTGACATGGCCACTACACCCCAAAAGCGCTCTGAGGTCTGTAGAATGTTGTTCAGTTAATGAGTGCTTTAGCCTGTACAGATGAGTGTTCGCTCAAGTTGCTTTTACTAAATGCAGTGTAGTTAGACCGAGATGAAGTGGGGCACTGACCCATTATCATGCAGTTTATATTGGAGGAAGAGGTTGAATTTAGGGTAGTTTGGATTTTTTTTTTTTTTTTTTTTTTTTTTTTTTTAGTTTCTAAATAATAGTTCATTAACAGTTATTCATAGTCATTAATAGTTCTTCTACCTCTTCTGAAATGCTTTCTTCTGTCAGCATACTTTTATTTCTTCACTTCTCTTTTATTTCTTTACAGTTGGACTCGATGATCTGGTGGGTTTCTTCCAACCTGGTTGTTCTGTGATTCTCATCTTTCTTTTACCCAAATTCAATGATTGGGCTTTCCTGCTAGAGAGTGTGCGAGGCTTTCAGGTTTTGTATTGTAGGATTAGTTGCAGGTCTGAGCAGCCCTTTCATTAGTCAATGTTTCTGTTTCATTGGTGATGTTACCGAGCGAGGCCATGAAAGATGCATGATCTTCTCTGTTAGCTGTGCTCCTGTCAGTGCAGCGTGGTGCGCTCTTAGCCTTCAGGCTGACCTGGTTTATCACGCTGCTCACCAGGACTTCCTCGTGTTCCCAGCAGAGCTACTCACCTACCTGTCCATCTCTTGCAGGTACTGCTGGAAGGGATCAGCTGCATCGTTTTGTGTTTGGCCCAGTTGGATTTCATGAGGTTCTCGTTAACCTGAATCTCTGTCTAGGCCTCTCAGCTCCTTGCCATCTAAAATGTTTGTCCCCTCCTCAGGTCACTAATTCAGGCTTGTACCTGGCTCTAGGGTCTGTCGGCTACTACTTCAATCTTGTGTGTTCTGTTTTGGGTAGCCTTATTTTCCCTTAATGCATGTGTAAATTAGGAGAAAGTGGAGTCGTATCCTCTGATGCTGATTTTGGGCTGGTTTATGATTATGATATATACAGCTGGTGGGGTCTGAAATAAATAGTGGTGTTCAGCATGGGCTTCTGGGTATGAAATGTGACAAGACACTGAATTTATTTATTAGTAATTCTTGTTAACGACTTCATATGGACAAAGCTGCCAGATGAAACTGATTGGAATGTTGTCATGTAAGTTATTTTCTGTGAGGTAGCAAATCTGTTTGATAATTTATCTGTGCTCATGTGAGCTAACTGAGAAAAAAGGTCAACGATGTCAAGATATCTGAATATATGGTTGGCTGGAATGAACAAGGAGGTGCTTCCCCTCTCCAGCTATTACAGGCACTAATGGAATTACAAGACTTTTCAGGTCATTGTGGAAAATATTATTCCTCTGTTGTGAAGCCTTTAATTAAATAACTGAATAGTTTTATGTTGGGTAAATGCAGGACATGTGTAGGGCTTGTGTTTGGAAAAGCAAAAGCTGTTAATAACAAGAATTATGCTTTGTGATAAATGTTGCTGGAGCTTAATTCATTGTGTGTGAGAGCAGTGGAGAGAACTTACTCTCACTGGGCCGGATGAGGGATTTTCTTTGGATTATGGACCACTGATGTTGAGAAATCCTCTAATGAACCTGATGGGGAATAGAGACCCAGCAAAGTGTTTATGTGGTGCTGCATAGCTTTGGTGCAGTGCTGGGTAGAAGAATCTGTCGTGGCTGTTTGCCTCCTAATTAGTTATATTCCTTTTCCTTTACCCTCTTTGTTTGCTTTCTAAGCACAAACCTAAGAAAACCCATCCCTCTACATTTCTGTCCCTTGGATCCTTGGGTGTTTCATGGAACAGATTGTCCCTGAAATACTGAGGTGGATTTGTTTCCCCCCTCCCTCCAATCCAGCTGGCATCATCTCGGAGTTCCTGAATGAATTACAGTATTTTTGGGGGGCAGGAAACAGTGTTTAGAGTCCCATTTTTAGTCTTGATGTCAGTAAAAAATGTTTCCACTATCACAGAAAGGTTTCCATGGTGCTAAGTTGTTTTCCAGTTATTCCCTACAGGAGCTTGGCTGCTTGCTGTGAAGGGAGAGCTTGTGTGTGTGTGTTGGTGGTGTCTGTGTCGGAGACACGGTTGGTGGGCCGCTGACCTTTAGCTGGGTCCTGGAGCGCTTCCTCCTGTGCTGAGCTGTGCAGAGGCAATAACGATTCATTAATGTATTCAACATTGCCACTTACCTTGATGCACCCAGGGATGCAGAAGAGTTATATTATTGTCTTGGCCCAGTTGCTTTGCTTTATCCTGTGATCTGATTTGACAGATCTTTCTCTTTTTTAAACCCTTTCTTTGGCACATGTGGAATTTTACTTAATTAAAATTAGTAGGAATTTGCAATCAGTTTAATCTGCAATCAGTTTTTCTAAAAACTGTCATATTTGGGTTTTTATGCTTTTTTTCGTTTTATGAAACCAAACTTTAGTAAAAATAGATATATGTAAGAGGCAGTAGCTTGCTGGAGGCTCAGTAGCTTGTTGGAGGCTCTTGTTATGTTGCTGCAGTGTGGATTTCCCAAGTAGTGCATTAAACAAATCTCTGTGCCAGACACAGAGGATACAGGTAGGAAATGCTGGCCTGCAAAGTTGCAGCTGTGTTTTCTCCATCGATGTCTTTACACACTGGCCTCTCCCAAAGGGTTAGAGGGTCTGGTCCTGCAAACATTACTGGAACATTGCAAATACCTTTCTTAAAGCAGTAGTGTGAGATTTTGCAGCTTGGGGGGAAGAAAAGTGTTTTCAGCACAGAACACTGCCCAGGACATTGTTAATACCATCACTGAACTCATCGGTGGTTTTCCCTTGTGACCAGTGGGTAACATGCACTGATGCTTCCCTTACCAGTTTGGAGGCTACACCGCAGCACTGTGATTTTACACAGGCATCCCTGTCCTAAGGATGGAGCCTTCAGAGCATTACATGTTGTGTTGGAAGAGGGCATTGCTTTGTTTTCCTGGGATTCTTGTTTTGCTCAATCACAGGCATGTTTGAGCTCTCACAGATTGGTGTCGGCTCGTTCCACGTGCTGCCTGCCACCACGGACTGCGTGGGACAGATCCGGTACCGAACCTCTTCATTTAAAAAAGATGATCCATGGCACAGCATTACTGGAATATTCTTCTTCTGTCCGAGTCCATTTACTGCTAGAGGGTTGGTTTGGCAAATCATTAGAAATGCACTCTAAGAAATGGCCTCATCAGGAGATGACAGTGAATGATATCTTTTTTCTCTTTAAATAATGAAGGTTTGTTTGTAAAGTTCACAAGTGGGGAAAAAAACCATTTGCTTATTGCTTAAGAGGCACTCACCTGTCTTTCTTGGGGTATATAATATAATGAGGGTTTTTAGCATAGTGTATTTGAAATAAAGCATTATGCAGGCTTTGATGTTCCCTTTCTATACTTTCCCCCCCAGTATTTTATAACAAAGTCTGAATTTTAGTACTCATTCTTTCATTTTCTCAACTCGGATGCAAGGTAGAGTGATACAGGCAGTCATTTTAAAACATGAGCGAGCAGCACTACAGGTTTAGCATTGACCAGTGAGTAAATTGAGATTATAAAAAAAATTTTATAATGGCCTGTGGAGTGCAGGGGCAATGGTGTCCCTTTTTGTAGGCTCAGGAGCTCTATTACCAGTGTTTACTGGCTCATTTACATCTCTTTCACTTGCGGATTTATCTTTATTTGCTATATGTTTAATTTAATATTTTTGATGCTGTAACATTAATAATTTACCTCACTTATCCAGGTTTACAGAAGATGATATTTTAAATAAATTAATCCTAAGTAGGTGACGCTCTGCAGAGCGCAGTATTTCATCTTGTCTGCTGCGTAGCTCCCTTGCCTCGGGAAGGTGAATTTCTCAGCTCCCATCTGCCATAGTAACCAGAGTTCTGAGTCCCAGGGTGGCTGATGCAACAGAAAAGCAGCAACTAAAAATGCAAAGTTGCTATGGTAATTGTAATTGTCATTCCTCCACGACCAGGTGTCAGTTAGGAATGTTACTGAAATGCTTAATATTTATGCCAGTATCCTGGTACAGTGAGACATGAGATATAATTCTGTAATGAAAATTCTGTTTGTTGTCTTCCTGTGAGTGCTTGTAGTCCATCTTGGGCAGTGAAACATTCTGATTTTAATATGTAAGTTGAATGAAGAAAGGATCTTTAGGTGAATAAACATCATGCAGTTGCTTGTCAAGTGAGTACCATGCAGCAGATTGGTACTTAAAAACATTCTAGTGGTTTGGGGTTTTTTTCAGTGACATACATGTACCACGCAGTGCAAAAGGAATACAGGGAGAAATTCCTGTCTGAAGCTCCTGGCTGATTTCATGCCTAAATTTCATAGCTCTGCTTGGGTAGTCCGTGTGGATATTTAAAGGGGAATGCCTGTTTTCTTTCTCTTTTTTTGTATGTGTTTGTGTGCACTTGGCAGCGTTTGGGGTGTGTTCCCTCAGCAGAGGTGAGGCAGTCGTTACCAACCCTGTGGATTAGCCTGCTGACCTTCTTGTGGAGTTCTTACAAGCATGATCGTTGCAGGAAGGTGTATATTGATTATGCAGCTGTAATCATGAAGAATACCGCCTATAATCATCTGTTTTGTTTTAGTGATTGTGCAGGACATTAGTTTCATCAATATTTGGTTTGTGTCCACATCTGTAGGGTGGATATTGTGCTTACTCGGGTTCTTTATGCAGCTGGTCTGAGCTCTTGGTTGGGCATGTCGCCACTTTCAGTGGAATTCCTCAGCTGTTGTGGAGAGGGTTTGTTTGCTCGTCGGTTTTATTTATTTCAATAACTCATTGAATCAATCCACTCTTGCATAAAACAGAATTTAAAACCGAAAAGGCTGAAATGTTAATTTAACTCAGCAATAGGACAGATTTTGAACTGTAAGACTGTCTGGATCATAAAGTAGTCCAAATCCAGTAACATCATTAAAAGCAGTAAAAGCCTGCATGTTTGAAGCACAGCAATTTGTTTTCAAATGTGAACTCAGGGCATTGCTGCAGCCTGTGTCCGTACAGGGGTGTTGCGGATGGAGATGGCTGGAATGTTGGGTCATGTCTCCTTGAAAAACCCTTGGAGGGTCTAAGCTGTCTCACTTCTCAAAGAGTTAGCTCATGCAAAGCGAGCATATCTTCTATCAAAATGTGATAGCTTGAGTTTGCCATGGATGTTGATGGTGTTTAGTCCTCATTAAATTTATTTTTTCTTTATGTTGCTTCTGAACTTGGAGGAACAAGTCCATAAGTTGTGGGGAAATCAGTTTATTGATTGACCTAATGACTGTTCACTGCTCTGGAAATTATTTCAGTGCCTAGGTACTAATAAGACATAAATTTAAGCTGATATTTGAGGGCAAGGTTTCTATTAAGAATGTTTTGTAATTTTATTTACCTTCCTCTTTAAAAAAAAAAACCCAAACCAATCTGCCTGTCCTCTTGCCTTTTTGCTTCAGGTTTGTGTTTACATATGCTCACACAGACATACAGAATACAAAACTACAAAATATGTTGCTATAAAAGGAAAATAATTGTGCTAATGAAGTGAAACAAAGTTGTTGTAAGTAAATAAATTCAATTAACAACTTGTTCTGTAGAAGCAACAGTAAAAATTCAGTGTAAATTCTATGTGAAGAAATGATGTTAAGCCTATAAATAGTTTTGCTGGGAAAAAAGACTAGAATGTATGACTGAGAAAAGAAGTCAGTTTCTGAAGTAGTGTCATTTTTTAATTTACTTCTCTTTGCTACCAGAATCCCTTTCAGAAGGTACAGAGGCCTTGTTCTTATCTCTAAAGCAGATAATGCTTTTCCCAGTATTCCAGTAGATGGTCCGTTCACCGTACCATCTCATATGGTTTTATTGTAACGTGGAACTGGATTTGGGGCCTGTTTTGAACTGAGTGAAATAACTGTAGTCTTTGACCTACTGGTATACTTGGACCCTTGAAGTCTGCTCTGCTTCTGTACTGAGTTGCCCCAGGCAGGACCCTGGAGTTCTTCTCCCTGCTGGATTCAGAGTCTCCGTTTAAAGTGCATGACCTCATAGGTTTGTTTCAGTGACTTTCTTTGTGTCATGCATCACTCCTGCTTTAGTTTATGAAGCCTGCGAAAAACCCTCACCTTTAGAAAAGTATTGATCTTTCTTCATGATCAATGATGTCAGGGGCTGAAGTATTACAGGGAGTCGTCATCACAGAGATTATTGCAGGGTGGGTTGAATGCTGGGAGAAGTGACTCAGAGCAGAGCTCCGCCGAGCAAAGAGGATAACGTGAAAGGCATGGTGAAATAGGAACTGGGAAGGAGTTTTCAGAAGACAGTGAATGAGCAGAAAGCAGTGGGAGCAGCATGAGATGCGTTTCTTTGAGATTGCAGTAGATGGTTGGGTTTACAACCATCCTACAGTAAAGCCTACATCTTTCCTGTGTTACTGTTTTGTTTGACTCTTAAGACAAAACATATCAATGGGTGTCAAGATGGTGCAGCCTGCTCTTGATGTGGGACTGAGGAATTGGGGCAGAGCATCAAATGTTTTCTTCAATACTCTTCTTGTTTTGCCCAGTAAGTGGGCAGAAGGGCCACCTGAAGGCTCTAGTTGTGCTGGAATAACACATCTGTCAGCACAAATGAGCTTTTAGTAAATAATGTCAGGTTTTTTTTCTGACCAGCATATAGCGCTGATACTGTGGTCTGCATGCACTTGTCTGAGCATATGCTGCCGAAGTGAAGAAGTGCTGCTCTGTGTCTGAAATGATGCTGTATTTGGAGCAAATGTAGAAGAAAATGTTCTTAGAGTTAGAACACAAATGAGACACAACTCTTAGAGTTAGAACACAATTTTTTTCCAGCAAAGCTCACCAGGGCAGCTTGATGGGTGAGAAATTCCCTGCTTAAGTAACAGTGTGTTCTATTCCTTATGATTTCTAATCTGTTACGGTTTCTCAGGAATACGAAGCCTGATGGAGATCTGACTTAGTTGGGTTAAACAACCTTGTAACAGCCTTCCCTGTGTCAGAGGCGACGCTTGTCCCCTCTGGATCAAGCCTCAGCTCCTTCTTTTTTTTATCAGGGTTTTGTGGATGGCCCCTGTGGAAATGGGTTGCCCAGAACTAGGGCAGTGGGAATGCTGCGGTGTCCTACTTTCTCAGACCCTGTTTGCTGCTTTGTCCCTGGAAGCTGGTAATGTGTTCTGCACCACTGCAGAAACATTTACCAAGGCTATTCTGATCAATATACATCTTAGTGCTCAGTTTTGCATCTCGTGGTGTTTGAAGGGAGTGCCAAGCGGCAGGACTGTACTGTACCCACTTGACTGTTGGTTGTTACCTTCACAGGCTGGCTTGTTCACACACAAACGGAGCACGTGGCAATGAGCTCTGGGCTCTTGTCTATTTAAAATTTGATTTTTGTTGCAGTATCTTTGCATTTACTGAAAGTAGTTCTCTGCAATACTGTTTAGGTGAACGGTATTGATAAACACCCTGATGCAGGTTAGGAATAGGTCACTATCTTCTTTTTCCAAAGAACTTTTAAAGGAGCAGCCCATAGTTATCCTAAAATCAGAGTAATCGTACCACCCTGTTGCTTAAAGTCAACCTGAACCAGGGCAAGTTTTAGCTGTGGCTGTAACCCAGGTCGGTCCTTCATCACCCACGTTCTTCACCAGTCAGTTGGTGGTTATGGTTAGTTACACGGCTGTTGACTGACTAGGTGGACAATTTGCCTCCAACAGTGATTCTGGAAGTGGTGGTGCAACTTCTAACCTCGTGCCAAGTGCAAGAATAAAGCCATCTCAGTTCTGAAGGGTTTCCTCTTCTCTGCAGGTGGTATGGTGATACTTGTTATCCTACCTGTGTGGTGTTCTTAACCAAATCTTATGTTCTCTTTTCCAGAGAAATGGATTTTTACAGCTGCTGAGGTGCTTGCTGAATTTCCTCACGCAGTTTACAAAAAGGCAGAGGTTCTTTGCTCCTTGGTTCAGCTATGATGTGTGAAAATTAAATGTGTAGATTCTACTTGTAACTCATTAATAAGGACAAAGTTGCACAGGGAGAAGCGTTTGTGGTGTATTTTGTAATTTAGTAGGGTTCCTGTGCCATTTTAGGAAGGAAAATTAATTTTCTGCATTTATTTTATGCTATTATTTTAAATCAGAGGAGCAGCATATAAATAGCTTATAAACATCTTTATAAAGAATCACGTAATGTGTTTTTAAATGAGATATTCAATTACCAATTTCACATATATAGCATTATTTGTGTTGCATTAGAAATGTTTTTATACATATATGTGCCCATTTGTGTATCGGGTATATAAATGTCTGTGTGGAGTACGACTGCTAGCAAATGAAGGGGTTATTAATGAGATTCGTGGGGTTTTTGATAGCTACGAGAGGCATAATTGAAAATTGGTCAGAGAGCGTACCCTGGTATGTGACAATAGCTGTCAGAATACAGCTATAAAACAATTACTGGAGCTTAGGGGTCACCTATTATGTCATTTTAATACACTATGCAAAGTGGAAAAATCTGTGCTGTGGCAGTGCGATGTACGTTAATACAGAACAAAAGATAACGGCAGAGTGATGAGCGCTGCGGTGAGGAGGGCTTACTTCAGCAGTAAAACATTCCTCTGTCAGCTGCTACCACAACTCACCTCCATGCACATGGATTTTTAATGAGCTTTAAAGGTATGATAAGTTTTACCTGTTCCAGATATGCTTCTGTGGTTTGTCACTGGTGTTACTGGAGTTTTAACGAAATTTTAAGAAGTTAGGATAGTTTCTTGGGAGCAGGAGGATTACTTTTGTATGACTAAGGCCAGATATGTGTTGGCTCTGTAGATTATGTTTTCCACTGATCCCCCTGATGGTGATATCCATCACAATACTGCATGTGTACTAAAACCTGATAGCGTGAGAACATGTGACTTATTTTTTTACAGATCAGTGCACCTTTCATGTCCCTGATTATATTAAGCCAGAAAATATGGTGTTCTATGAATGCAGAAGATGGGAGAACAATTGTTCACCCAGCTAAGACCCAGAAAATTGCGCAGCATACATTTCATCTGTCTGGTTAGCTGGGAGCATGAGAACACAGTGCGGGCAGTTCCACAAACCATGTCTGTGTGAGCCTTTCTGGCACGGGTTTACACATCTCCAGGCAAGGATGAGAAAAGTGTGCTCTGAAGGGAGGAACTAATGAATAATTTAACTGTGGTTGCTGTTCCTTCCACTCTGTCAGAGAACTACTTAATTGGGGAGTTGTGTGTTTGAGAGCAGTGACTGCCTGCTTCGAGTGTAGGAGCTCTCTTGCCATGGGCTCTTGGTGAGAAATTGGAGAAGGAGTGTAGGGTGGAGTGGCAGGATGGGCAGGAATGCCGCTCAGCCCATACCCTGCGCGTGTGCTCACTGCCACGTCCCTCAGTTAGTGGTACAGGTAGTTAGATTGGTGCCTGTGAGGTCTTTGGCCGTGACCGTGTAAATTAGCACTCAGACAAATGCAGTAACCAGACAACACACTTACCTGCAGTTACAAATACAGAACAAGTCACTTAGGGGTGTTATAAAGAATAGTTTTTTGTACCCAGCTTGCAATTCCAGCAGTTCTTTAGTTTAGTGCTGTGATACGATTTCTGGGTTGGGACAGGGATGTGAAGCAAAATTCCAGGCACTGGATGATGTTGCCCAGAGAAGTGAGGTGTGATTTTCCTGGCTGTGACATTTCTGAAGTAGATGAGTGTGATAGCAGCCCTTGTTCCCCTTTGTCTGCTTAACTGCGGCTTTTGTGCGGATGTTCATCAGCAAACGTGTAAATGTCGTGGAGGCTGCATTCCCAGTGGACTCGCCAAGAGACCAATCTCTCTTCCTCTGAGGCGGCACAAATCAAATTAGCTAAGACCGAGTTCTCTCTTCTAATTGCAGGAGTTCTGTCAGATCTGTTTAATACAGAGATATAGCTGACCCACTTGTGTTTGGCAAGTGTCAGTGTCCAGGGGGAGGCACAACTTTCGTCTGTTGTTGAATTTATCAGCTTTGGTTTCATTAAATAGTTAACCAGCACTTCAGCTTTGCATCCAAGTGTTTCTCAATACATTTTATTGTGATTAAAAAATCCCACCACAGTCACCATCATATCTGAGACTTAAAAGTGTCCTAAGGCCTTGGGCATTAAGATTTTTGTAAAGAAAGAAAAAAAAAAAGAAAAAAGGGTTTTCGTTGGAAATTTGATGTCATGAGTGTTTATATGGCATTGTTAGTAACTCAGTGCTATGAAATGTGTCTGATAAATGTGCACATTAAATGCATGAGAGGTGTGTGAAGGAGCTGGTTTGGAGGGAGTTGGTCACGGGAGACCGGGTTTGAAGAGATGCAGATCAGCTGCAGGTGCTGTCCCGCTGCTGCTCACGCTCCGAAGTCTCGGGGCCTCGAGGTTCTTCTGCTCTCACACAGCCGGTGCAACTGGGTGGCCACATCCCTGTGTTTTCATTAGTCTGGAAATGGGAAAATGCACATTAAAAGCATGGAATGATTGGAAGAAAGTGTCTTTCTGACTACATTGCAGGTTTTCATTTTTCTTACGACTTATTTCAGCTGGTAATACTCGGCTCTTGTTCTCCTGACTTGATTCCTACTGTTAAAATGCCAGTTTATACTGGGTGTTTCTGAGATTGGCTCCTACTGGCATGAGCTGGAATTTTGTCCGACTGACTTATTTATTTTCCAAATATCATTTCACAACACACTCCTGACTGTCAGGATCAGAACATTGTATTCCGTGTTCTCCCTGCTTAGTAGCCTTCTCAATAGCTACTGGCCGAGGGCAAATGACCTGTATTTGCAAACCCCTGGAATCATCTTAGTATATCAGTAACTGGATCAGCGCCTGGAAGGCCTGTTTAGTAGCCATGATTTGTTTACATGACACAAGTATAGTTTCTAATCATTATGTGAATTAAAAACCCTGTAGCAACAGCAATTTAAAAGCAGTTTGTTTCTTGAAATACTGTGCATAAGGAAAAGAAGGCAGGTTACATTGTTCTCAGAGTATTGTACATAGTCTGTTTAATTCCGTCAAATATGTTTGAGTACCACTGGGACCAATTTTCTGGTTTTGAAAGCAAATATTAATTTGCACAAGGAGATGCAGGCTTTTTGGTTACACTGTAGAGAGTCAGACTGGCATGGCTGTAGGTTTTTGCTGTGTATGTGATAAATAGTAATAAATTGAGGCCACTGTAGCTTTTGGCGTGTGCAGGTCATTTTGTGCTTCAATATATGGCGTGCTCCATACATACATTAGATGTAAGTAAATACTGATTTCAGAGAGGCTGCCGTGGATGTCTGCACTGCATACTGGGGTTTTGATGGACTGTGCTCAGCTTCTCAAGGCCTTTTCATTTAAATTGAGGTCAGTGCTAGTGATTTCTTGGTGCGATGTCAGTCTCAGTTATAGAAGAGAGAATATCACGAAATTTAACTGTGATTTTATATGGATGGGTTTCAAATAAACTTAGCCTGACACTTGACCTAAATCAAAATGCTTTTTCATAATTAGTATATTTGGAAATATTTGGGCATAAAGCAGGGCATTGGTGTGGAATAGTAGTCAGTCTGCAGCCAAAATACCGGGGAATTGATGTTAATTGAAGTATTTTACCAGTGGTTCATAGGCATTTTAATTGTAACACGTAATTCTGTCCATTTTCATGTACCTGCTCTCCCTGATAAGACTCTAATAGTTTATTTACAGTTAAGATGGGAGAGAATGTTTATCAGAGCATCTTCAGACTGTTGTTGGGGCTGTCTTAGGTTTTTAATGTATGCCCTGCAATTATCTCTGCAGGACACTAGGTATGGAAAAGAGCATCTGATCCTGTCATTAGCAGCAGGCAAACACTGGTTAGAGGTTGTGATACAGAAAGGTGAAAACCAGACCAGAACTGTGAATCCAGTGGGAGATGAAAGGTTAAAACAGTTAGTGTCTGAGTGCGTTTGGTTACTTTATAATGATTTACACATGTTAAAATGAACTTGTTATCCCACAGTCTGGAGATACTGGATTGTCTGTGTTTGGAAAGTCAGGGCACACCTTTAAATGTGTGCCCCATCCCCAGGTGTTTGTCTCTGTGGTCTGTCCTCTTTGGGCACATGTCCTTCCCTATGGTGTGTCCCTCTGTCCTTTCCCTTCCCTTTGGCCAGAGCTCTGCTGCGACAGATCCACCGTCCCATGAATGAACACCCTGCGATACATTCCACGGCTTCCTTATAAACTGCAGTTATGGTTCTTAGTTGTGTTGTATTATGACCTCCTCTTTTTTGTTTATCTTAACAGGATCTGTTTTTATGCTGAAAGTTCAAGTAAATGACATAGTCAGCCATCAGTACCTGCAACAAGCGGTTGTAGAAGTGTTTGTTAACTACACCAAGACAAATTCCACTTTTACTGGAAATGATGGAGCAGTATTAATAAAAGTTCCCTATAAATTAGGATTAAGCTTAACTATCGTATCCTACAAGGATGGCTACATGTTAACACCTTTGCCTTGGAAGACTGGGAGAATGCCAAGTGCGTAAGCATCTTACGATCCTATTATTAAACTGTATCTGTCAGTAATTTAACTTCTCTCCTCCTCAGCAGTCTGGGTCGTTACTGCCAAATGAAAATGTCTGAACAGAATCAATCAAGGGAGGTGGTGCCCATCAGTGCAGATAGAAGGGTGAATGATCTGCTAGTCATGTCATAATTCTTATTAATGTAAAACAGAAAATAGCTCTCGTTAACTCTCAAGTAGGTTACATTGCAATATCGTGAATCCTGCAAAGGGCTAGTAATGTCTTTTGTCAAAAATGATGTTGTCCTTGGTGATTCCTGAAGTACCCGTGCCTTGAGTCCTGTTGGACAGGTATGACCTGTTGTTACAGCTTCCTTTCACCAGTTTTTCCTCATAAATTTTCCTGTTTAACTATTGCACACTCTTCAAAGTTATACGATTTTTTTACTAAAAAGAGACAGACTCTTAAGAATTCTAGCCACTTGTTTATTCATAGAAGGCATAAGACAGTAGCGTACCTACAGCAGAAGTCTTCCTGCCTAACCAGTAAAAGTCCAGCTTTGGACATGAGGACTGATTTATTTATCCAGTCCTCACAGACTCTCTTTTTTGAATTGCTCTATTTGCTGTTCCTGCAGAACTGGAGGCCTGGCAGGACTTTTTGGTTGCACAGTCTAACAGATATTATCC
Organism: Coccyzus lansbergi; assembly: GCA_033558105.1. Lineage (NCBI taxonomy): Eukaryota > Metazoa > Chordata > Aves > Cuculiformes > Coccyzidae > Coccyzus > Coccyzus lansbergi. The sequence goes on along the minus strand of JAUMJK010001483.1, from coordinate 212,967 downwards.
GTTTCCACAGTTTACTCTTCTGTGACGCTTTCACTATTCCCGCAACGTCAAGCTAATGTGTGGCTGTTTGAAGATACTGTCTTAATAACCGGAAAGCTATCTGGTAAGTTCAGTGGATGCAGACCATAATATAAAGACTTTGTGATAACCATCAGTACAGATGCAGAGAAAACCTAAGCATATCATTTTCCCCTAAAATACCTATTTACTCAAAGCCAGATCTTCAGTCAGCTGTGTGGCTGCAACAAATGCTAAACTAGAAATACACAAAATAGGTGAAAACAGGTTGTTATGCTAAAAGAATTTCTGAGCAGCAATAAAAGCATTGTTTGTGTGTTTCGCCGCCGCTAAGACTAAATATTACTCTTTTGCAGATGCCAAAGCTCAACCAAGTGTTCAGTTTCCAAAATCTTTAATCAAGCTTCCAACAAATCAATATATTACAAACGTTACAGCCTATCTGACAGTGCCAGAGCAGTTTCTGAAAGTCGACAGCTTTTTCTATACAACAGGAATAATTCTAGATAAATCAGGTATGTAAATATATTGTTCAAGAATACTTTTTTTAGAGAAGAAATCTTCAAATTATAATGCATCTGGGTGCGCAGCGTTTAAGAAAATCAAATGCTTAAATTAAAAGGACCCGAATCTGCTTCCGTTGCATCAAATCACAATGCTTTGTTGTATAGGAGTGAGCTATAACCACATCAGGTAAGTAATTGATGTCATTCTTCATCTTGTTCCATGTAATATGGGAACATGACACATCTCACTACACTGAGATACTCCTTCATAGTGTGCTTTTTATTTATGTGTGTTCTTGTTTATGATCAGGATTAGCTGGGGCTGTGGAACTGGTCTTGTAAAGCCTTAGAAATGTGGTTATGGCAGAGCGTAAGCTAGACGAACCAAAAGAAATAATTGAAATGGCAGGGGCTGACTTCAGCTCTGGGGTTTCCTGCATTTTTACTGAAATGGTCAGCTCCAGGAGCTTTACCCCTGTCATAAAGATGGAAACTCTCCTTTGGTTCACACACAGTAAATCTACACAAGCTATGTGGTTACTGTGTATACGGAACACAAGTATTGTTTTCTGTGCATCTGTCTCACTGGAGAAGCAGCATGAAGTTTTGTGAGTCATTGGAAACCTGCTCATGTGCAATTGGATCTTTTGTTGTTTGTCACTGTCAGATTTTTTTTTTTTTTTTTAATATAAATCCAGGAATCTCTGGTAGACAGTACTGTGGGCAGTTCCATCTTTCTTTTGTTCTTTCTACTCCCAGTGGACTTGAAGACATGAGCCTCTTAAATTCATTGTAGCGTGTGAGGAGGCCACTGCCTGGCTGATTTGAATTTATCATGTTCTCCTCTTTAAGTTTCATTGTATTAAAATTATCGGATATTGATATCTTGAGTTACATATTGTATTACCTTTTTTCACCTATATTTCACCTCTTTAAATGTAAAGCATAAGACAATAAGCAGTGTTTCTCCCCTTCAAGTTTTCCTTTCAATCTGTCTGGCGTGTGTTTTAAATTATTCATATACTCCTAAAGCAATAGGCTTCCTTTTAGGGCAGGTGGAAGCTAATTGATATCTGATGCACCAGGAGTTTTCTCACAGCCAGCTCCTAACAGCTTGCATAGATTTAACCTTGTTCTGGTACTTAGTAATTCTGTTTCAGCTCCTTTCACCATCCTGTCATGTCGTGCCTTCAGAAATATTTGCAAAGCAGTGTAAGGGAAACAAAGGAAACAAACTTGGAGGCTGTGTTTTAAAGCTTTGTTTATGCAACTTTACCTGTTAGTGCTTTGACAAGCCTCAACATTAAATATTCTATTAATTATAGCTGCTAAATTAGAAAGCTAATGCTTACAGAAAAGTTTGAAATTACTATTCAGCTAGGGAGAAATGCTGCAGTTGTATTTGCATGTGCCTTCAGTGTGATTCGATTTTATATCAGTTGCAGTTATTCTAAGATTGTTATCTGTATTTCACCTGAGTTAGCTATTTTATGATCAAATTATCTGAGGGGGAGAAACCCTTCTTCCCCACCCCAAGCCAGGTTTTTCGTGATCATCATTCTACTGTCAGCATTGAACCGAGACGTGAAAAGTATCTCTTGCAGATTTAGTATAGAAATGACTGTTTTTTATTTGAATCACAGGTCTAAAAGTCCAGAAGAGATTATTTTTGTTTGACCAAGCTGGTGACTGCTGCCTGTGTAGCTGGGTGTCGTGAGGCCTTTAGCTGTAATGAGGAGAGATTCTGAATTCTGAATATTTTTTATAAGACGTACTCTATGATTGGAGAATTACAGACAGGATATTTTTCCCACTCAGGTTTCAAAAGCATAGACTTGCCTCCTCTTGCTGCAGTATGCGTAAATGTTTTTCTGGCTGGGAAAGAGCTGAAAATAAACGGTCCAATTCAGATGACACTTCCTCTTACTACAAGTACTGTGAAGTCAGGAGAAGCTATACATGCCTGGACATTTGATATGAAAAGTGGTAAGTGGGACAAATTATTTATTATTCTACCTCTTAGCACGTGTGTATGTGTTTGGACGCATGACACCATGACGTGGGACAGTGGCTGCTCTAGTGTGCGAGGTGGTGGTACATAGTCACACATTCCATGAGGGGTTCTGTGTCGTTGGCTGGCCTGAGCTGTTTAAATGAAATTCCTGCTTTCATTACTTCAAAAAGCTTTGGTAGAATGCATTAGCTTTCCTGTTGGACAAATTCTTTATGTGATGGATTTTCATTTTCATGGCAGGCTGAGGACTCGGGGAACATACTTTTTAGGTAATGTATTTTAAGCCTGGTAATTTCGTGAATTATTTCTAAAAAGAAAAAGAAAATCATAATTGAAGAGTTAGATGCTTTGCTTCCTAGAGTATTGCTGTACAGATCCTTTGATACTGAAACTGGAATAGATATTTCTTCAGTTGAAAACAATTCAGGAAGAGAAATGAAAGGGAAATAAGAGCTGTCAGAGGGAACAGCATGGTCCTTACAGTATGCATGTCAAGAGGAGGCTGGAGATTAGATGTTCTAAACCTTTTGTCATCCCTTCGTGTCTAATTTTAGTCAGGAGTGAGTAATGAGCTACGTATGCTTATCCCATTTAGATGTCCTGTAGTAGGTGTGTGCATTAGTGTTCTGATCGTCTTACTGTGTACCTTACACTTTCCATCACACTTGGCCTTGAAATATACAGTGTATGAAGAAGTAAGTGTAGCAGAAGCTGTTATTCAACTGTTGGAAGTACAGGAGGGGATACCAGCTCTAGTAAAGTGTTGTTTACCTGTTCAAGAAAGAAACTGATCATCTGTGTCTGTGCACGTGCAGTGTCAGCTCTCATCATTACTGGTAGACAGATAGTTTTACTTTGCTGAAAGAAGGGTCTTGGAGGAAAATTGATATTGTAGGGCTTACATGAATTACACTTTTTGCTTGCTTTAGTCATGATTGTTTCAGTTCTCTCTCCTTCTCAGTATTAGCTGTTTGAGAGTGTGAGGAGGTTTATATGAGGTTTTTTTGCTGTCACAGATGGCCCATAATTACTGTGTTCAAGTGCATTAGGTATATTTGTCTGTTATACTGCAGGCTTTATTAATTGTAGGAGCTGGCATACCATAATACCTGCCCTTTACACTGCCAAACAGATGGTGTGGAATCTGTGTCCTGACAGAGTGTCCTTGGGCCACCTGAACTGTTACTGACTTGGGGCAGGGATGGGGAGAGAAACATCCTGGACAAACAGTGTTCATCCTGTTGGACCTTCTGAGATGAAAATACTTTGCTATTAAGTGCTGCCCCTTGAAGTGAAACATGTACTAATACGCCTAAATTACCTGCTCCTTAATTGTTTAGTCTTGGCTGTCATCTATATTTAAGTTTACGTAACAGGATTTTTCAAATGTTTCCTGTGCATATCGGTGGATGCTTTTCTCTTTGCTACTAGAAAATTAATTGCATTGCATTAATTCCAGAAAGTAATGTTGATGCTGCGCAGGGGTATTTGCAATGAGACTGTAAGGAGATAATGTTTACACATTTAGGTAAAGCTGTGTAATAAATAACATATGGATCAGAAGTCTAGGTGTCTCTTGTGGCCCGGCTTTTGCAATGGTTTGTGGTATAGAAGAATCCTGCATGGCACGTGCAACATTTTTTTCCTTTTTTTTCCAGGTGCTTGGGTGAGTCGAGGGCGGGGGATGGTGAAGGAAGCAGATGGTCAGTTCATATGGACATACACCGCTCAACACTTGGGCTACTGGATAGCAGCTCCACTGCCAGGAACAAGAGGTAATGCAGCAGCTGCCTTAGAAATGAGTGAGTAACCAAAGTGACCGTGTGTCACAAGACTGTCAGTTTGCTTTATTCAGAAACAGACAGAGGAAAACAACACGCAGTTTCAGCAATTGTATAACTTTGACTTGAATCCTCCCAATGTGCCTTTGGGCGTGTAACCATTCCCTAGAAGTTCAGGTGCTGCAGGGAGGAAAGCCCAGACCGTGTTTGAACTTGGATGTTTGTGCTATTGCCATCTTCCGGAAGGAGCCTGCAAGGTAACTATGACCGTGGAGAGCTCTAAACCAGCAGAACTGCACCCCTTATGGCTAAGGATTAAGTATGACAGGAAGAAATGCAACAAGAAAATTAGTCTTCAGTAACACGGTCCCAGGAGATTCTGTTTTACAGAGACCTGTTCTGTGTTTTGCAAATTAATAGGAAGGGTTTCTTATCAGAGAAGTACGATGTCAAAATTTAAAAACAAATAGCACTTTCCAACAAAAGCACTAAATAAAAAATGCAGTTTGGGCAACTAATACAAGTGTAGTCTTACTGCAATTGAGCAGATGTCATGGTCAGGCTTTAGTACCTGAGATGAATCTTTGAAGGTTCAGTATGTTGTAACTATGGTTTGTACATCTTGTGGTTTGCTGAAGTAGCAAGGTAAAAAGGGAAGGATAAAAGTAGTACAGTTGGAACACAAGATCACCAGAAAAATGCAGTTGAATTTATTAGCTACAGCTCCACGTATCAAGCAGAATTATTTGTGTTTGAGAACTAATTCTTGTCTCGTTTTGTTTGACAATCTAGAATCCATCATTAGTGCGGTTTCCAAGGACATAACAACCTATCACACGATGTTCCTTACGGCCATACTGGGAGGCACTGTCATCATTATTGTTGGATTCTTTGCTGTTCTTCTTTGTTATTGCAGGTAAGCAAGAAGAGAGTCTCTGGTAAGATCAGCATGGATGCAATTTAAGGCTAATAAAAGTCTTTTGAAGTTGAGACTAGTTTCTGTAGCTGAACTGTGATGCATGGCCTAAAGGTTCTTCAGAAATTGTTACAGAACTTCATTGTAAATTCGTGATGTCATGTTATGCTGTCACTTCTTAACCAAAATCTAACATTTGGCTCTTGTAGTCAGCAGTCAGATATTTTCTAGCATGCTTTATAGTCACCTTGCATCTCTTTTGTGTAGGGATAAATGTGGTCGGACGCAAAAGAAGGAGAAAAATACAACTAAGCTGGAGGTGATAAAAAAAGACCAGACAACATCAACGACTCACATCAATCACATGAATGCTGTCAAAGGTACTTTAAAGCTGGATGATAAGTCACAGTTGTATACACCGAAGATTGCTTCATACAGCCCTCAAAGAAGGACGTCTGTAGATACGGAAGATGGAAAATCACGAGACAATTTTAAAATCTATACCGAGGATGCTTCTTATCAGCCGTCCTGTCAGACCAGTCAGTCCAGGAATTCAGCCCATACGCTGGAGCCAGCTGCTGCAGTCAGGCATTTACCACAGCCGAAGTTCAGCAACAGTATGATTTCGCAGGCTCCTAGGGACGTTCCGGACCAAACCAGATACCTTTCACTGAAAGAGGAGATATATGGGCTTTCTCATATCCCTGAACATCTAATGCATATTTATAATCAACCTATTGCTATTCTTCAAACCTCTGACCTTTTCCAATCCCCAGAACAATTGCATCCTGCTAAATCGGCCACTTTGCCAAGAAAAGGGCAGTTAGTTTACAGCCCCATGATGGAGCCCATGAATCGTGACGGCTACATGCAGACATTACCCAAAATGCCAGCGCACTCTCACCCTCAGCCTTCTGCCTGCAGGGATGAAAATGGGACATTAGACAGCGAAGAGGGCTTGCCGGCTCAAACATCAAACTGGAGCCGGTACACTAACAACTTACTGGAGTCTATCTCTGTTCCTGGGACGCTGAACGAAGCAGTGGTAATGACTCCGTTCTCATCTGAACTTCAAGGTATTTCAGAACAAACATTATTGGAACTCTCTAAAGGAAAACCATCTCCGCATCCTCGAGCGTGGTTCGTGTCCCTGGATGGAAAGCCGATCGCCCAAGTGAGGCATTCTTTCATAGATTTAAAAAAAGGCAGAAAAACAGAGAGTAACGATACCAGTCTGGACTCTGGTGTGGACATGAATGAGCATCATCCTAGTAGGAAACTGGAAAGAGAGAAAACTTTCATAAAAAATATGCCGCATTCTAAGATCCTGTACTTAGAAGATCTGGATCTGAGCAGCAGTGAAAGTGGGACCACTGTCTGCACCCCAGAGGACCAGGCTGTGCGGCACATTCTGGATGGAGGGAGCGGGCCAGTCATGGAACAGCACGATGAAGAAAGTCTAAGAAGAAAAAGTGTGTCAGGAAGTCATGAATCTGGTATCCCTTCTGCTAAAAAAAGGGATAGACCACCTATCACGAAAAAAGATAGCAAAACAAATATCTGGAAGAAAAGAGAGGAGAGACCGCTTATTCCTATAAACTAAAACACAACGTGCTCTGTGTTATTGCTCTTCCTGCTGGTTATTCACCTTTTGGCTGCTTCTGTAATTCCGCAGTGTTGGGTTTACATGGAAATTACATGGGAAATGCTGTTTTCTAGTATCCAGACAAGTTACATTTTTTTAATACACAGATCGAGTTAACTACGCTTCAGCTGGGCAATCGATATTTGATGTGAATTGAAAACGGGGAAATGCTACTGTTAAAATTTTCCAGTTCCTAATATTGCTAGCAGTACAGGGAAGACCCATGTTTTAATTAGCCTGTCATTCTTGGACACGCCTCTGGGGATGCATGGTGAGAAATGTAGGCGCGTGTATTAATTTTTTTACCTGTTGCTGATGCGTTGTTAGACCAGTTTAAACCCATCCTCAGCTCGATTCCTTATCAATGTGACCGTCTGTACAGGATTTTATATGTGAATTTTTCTAGGAACCTGTTGCTACTCCTTTGTACGATGTGAAATGTTTCAGCAGTTTGTCCTACAACACCAGCAGACGAGCTCTTCTGGATTTGTCCCTGGAGCTCTGCGGCGTCGCTGCCCTCCCCGTGTGCAGAAGGTTGCCATTCCGCATAGTGGTGGCAGAAGGGATTGTGTACAAGCTTGGTGGCCACTGCAGTTCACGGTCCCTCCTCTCCTAAGGTGTTGCCCGTCTGTTTTGTTTTCATCTGCTTCGTTACGAACTGTGGACGTTCCAAGATTGGCACCTGCTATGAAGTGTTCACAACCAGCAGGAAAGGACTGGTTCTGGTAGCATTCAGAGCTGCTGCTGCTGCTGATCCCAGAGTCTTGTTTTGGCTTCACTGACAGTTTAAAGTCTTCTCTCCCGCATGCTGTTGGGCCAGTGGAGTGAGATCTGCAATGCTGTCTTGAGTCCCTGCAAATCTATAAGTTCATTTGGCTCACAGGGAAATAGTCTGCAGGTTTAGAGAAATCACACCTTTGAAATAGGTTCCTTCAGCAGGCAAGTTTAGCACTGTTACTTTTTATTTTATGTTCGGTAAGATCATTGGAGGTTTATGTGCCTACATTTTGCCAGCCTGAGCTACTTTTGTCTACGTTGTGCATTGCAGAGGGGTTAAACAGGCTTTAAAAGTCAGGGAGATTCATGAGCATGAGAGCAGATCGCAAAATTTGGTCTGTAATGCAATATAAATAGTACTTATGACTCACCTTAGGGTTAAATTTGCCAAAAGTCATGAATGCATGAAATGTAACTAAGATATGTACAGAGGAAGGAAAAGGCCATCAGAATATTCTTTATTTTTCATGTTCATCTTGTCAAAGCGATCATTTCAGCTTTGGCTAACAGAAAAGTAGATGCATCCCTTAATGTGCTTCATAGAATATCTTTCTGTGGCTTTGAAGCTGTTTCCCCGATGAAATAAGTTGCAGCAATTTGGCTTTGGCAGTTTGATTATAAATCATCCTAAAAAAGCTTTATAAATATTTCCCTTAGAACTCAGTTCTGGTTCTTCTCCAAGACCAAAATACACAATGCATGTGTCTGAGTTGGGGGTTGTCTACCCTGTAGTGCACTTGAGATCTGGGGAATACCCCGTGCAGCTGGGCTTCTGGGAATATTTACTCAGGAAACGTTACTGTGAAATATGTCTGTTACGTTAGGATTGTTAGTTGTCTGGTCCAGCTTCTAGAAGAACATGTAAGGTAACCAGAGTGGCACTAGCAGCACGTCAGTCCAGCTTCTTCTGGTGTGCAGTGGCTTCGCAAACAATATACGATGTTCCTGTGAGGTTCAGAAATGTGGAACTGCAAAATGAGCATTATAGAGGTGTGCAAATAAGTCTATAGTTAGAATTGGCCGAAAGAATGTGATTTGATTATAGGATTCACCTGTTTGAGAGGTGGAGATGGCTTGTTGTATTAGCACGCCTCTGATATTCTTTTGGGTAAATGTTTTTCTGCATTTTTCCATCTGCAGTTCCGCTCGATTTTGTGTATGGTTAACTCCCCATCCCCACATCTGATGTTTGCATCCTTTGCTTTGCTGTTTACATCGGTGGGAAACAATTTATATATTTTGAGTGTAGATAGACATTTCTTCTGAAAGCTGCTTCGACTGTTGAAATTTAATTTTGTCCTGCTCTCAGAGATGCATCAGTCCTCATGTTCCAGCTGTATGTGGCAGTTAACGCACTGGAAACTTATATTACCTGTTAGCAGCTGGAATGCTTTTGCGTTTAGGCCATTAAAAGTAGGAATTTATTACACTGAGCTCTAAAAATGTTAATTTCAGAGATAACCATACACTATGTGTCATGTGGAAGATGTTGTTACCATGAAATTTATCTTTGTGATCAAAATAATGCTTTTCTCTATTTTTTTGTGTGAGTTCAACACATGAATTTATAGGAATCACTGAGTTATTGAAGGTTTTTTCCTGCTGACTCACTAGTGCAACACTCACAAATAGCTAAAATACCAGTGTTCAGACTCAGTCTGTACTAAAAGCTGGTGTTGATGGGCCACTGTGCTTGGGAAGGCCAGGGGAGCATCCAGAGGTTTTGACTTATCAGAATCTAGAGGGTGATCACCTTGAGAACCAGAAGCAGGTCACACCTAAAGCACCTTTAATATGAGCCCCCTCTGGGGCAGGCGAATGAGGGGAAGATAAGAAAGGACATGGCTTCTTTCTGGTATTTGTTTACAAATGGAGATGCATTTGTGCATCAGTGGAATCAGTTCTTTTTGAAGAACTCTAAAGTTTGCAAGAATTATGTCTCATTTCTTCACAGGACACTTTGAGCTGTCATCCTCTGCAATAACACCTCCTGAACAAACAGGCAGTTTTAAGAGAAAGGTGTTAGGTGAATACAGAACACTCCAGACCAGATTTTGTCACGTACCTAAGGTGAAGGAAGGTGGTGAGTAAGCTTCAGGACAGCTTCCCCTCTACTGTGACTGCAATAACTGGTGCTTGGATTCTTCTTACAGAGGGCACACCAGCTCCAGGCCTCACCTGGCTTTGTAAGAGGTTCAGTGGAGTTAGCAAGCTTTGTTTCTGCAGGTCAATCCAGTTGTCTTAGGTCAGCAGTTTGATGTATTGTAAATGAAGAGAAGTGATCAGGCTCTGTCTTGGAGCTGTGTGGACATCAGTCTGGCTGTTAACTGGAAAAGGTAGGTATTTTCAGACTGTGACCAAATGTCACGTATTCTAGATTATTCTTTGTTAAAGGGGGAGGGAAACACTTTAAAATTAAATTTGATTAACAGGAAAAATCTTTATGGTACTATCAGAAAATAAAAGAAATCTGGTACCTTACAAACCTGAAAGCACAACTGATGTGATGATGAGGGACATCAGTTACCAAGGTAGAGCTAGAGATGATGCACAAAAAATAATCCTGGGTGTAGGGTTGAAACTCTTTAGTTGTCTGCTTTGTTTTGATGCAGTAATTTGTACCAAAGAGGGTGAAACGAAAGGGCACCGGTCTAAAGAGGAAACAGGTTAATGATATTGCTGATCTAACACTGTGCAAATGAAAAGGCAGTACGTGACGTCTGATGTCTTGTACTGCATATTAAAAAAATGTAAGATAAATTAGCCTGCTGAAGTGCCTTTCTCTTTCATCAGACTTATTTGATCAGTGGGACGCCTGACTATCTGAAAAGCACATTTTGGGATTTTTCTGTTAGCCAAAACCCCCTCAATTCATACTTAAAAAGATGTAGGTTTTAGAGTATTTTCAGAGGCAGATGTAGTGTTCTTTTATGTTGGAATACTGACTCCTGCATGTTGATGATGAAGGTAATTGTTGTAAAGCCTGGGGGTTTTGTATTTTATGTTTGCAAAGAAATTTTTAAAAAAATTATCTTTAGCAATCTGAACAGTAGAATCTTTTAAAAATGCGTAAGTGGGATCTGATTTAACTTCATGAGTAAGCACCTCAAAGTCACTAGATTTACAGGCTTGAAACTGACTGGTATTTTAACTTCAATAAAGAAATTAATATATGTTTATAGATGAAAACTCTTATAATGATAAAAAAATCCCTTTTTCAGCTGCTAATCTTCCTTGCCAGTGGAAGCAGAAAGGGTATGGATATAGATACTTAATTATTATTTTCTAGAACCAAGTTTTATCTCCACCGGGATCCCAGCCTGCCTTGTTTATATGATCCAAGCTTCTGCTTTTTAGGATTTTTTTATTATTATTATTTAGTGGAATTAAGCAAAACACAGTGCGATGCCTACAGAGTAAAAAAAAAGAGCATTCTTTTACAGTCATTTTCACTAATTCGTGTCACAATTCCAACAGTAGGCAGCCAAGTTTGCGTTAAAGAATTTATGCAAGAGGCGGTTTAAATTACTGGAATCTGAACTCCATTTTCTTTTAAAAGCAGTATTCAATGTCTTCTGATGACAAAAATAAAAAAAAATGGCTTCAGTTTGGGTTTTTTTTTAAGACTGGTAGGGGGAAACTGTGGGTTTATTTTTAATATCAGCACTCTCACCTTGAAAATTGTTTTCCCAAATGAATTTTTTCTATCAGTTTAAGACTTACTGAACATTCCTGTATCCCGCTCCCCAGACACTGTGGTACTGTAATCCCAGGTAACCAGTTTGGTTCCTGTGCAGCACTTGTTGCTCTCAGTTAGTACAGTGATATTCTTACACCTTGTTACTGTGTAGAAAGGCACTTTGAGTGCTCATTAGAGCAGGGAGTTCATGGAACGCCCAGCTCTGAGGTGCTAAAATATCCGTGAGCTGAGGGCACTGCCTGCGCCCACCACCATGGAACCTCACGTTCAACAAACGCTTCGTTACCTTGGCAATCGTTTTCAACAACGCCCCGGTGTGTATATTGTTCGTGTAAAGCGTTCTTGATATTCGGCATCCTCGGTTTAAGTATTTCTACCTTTTTATATTTTGTAGCAGGTGTCTTTTCACCTCTGCATTTACTACGGTATCAGTGTGTATCTGTTGCTGGAAGTGTAACTGAGATTTGTAAAATGGTACAGCTTATGCAATATAATAAAAGGTTTAAAAAGTCATCAGTGCCGTAGCTATTACCACAGCACTTTTGGACTCACATGTTGTTCAGGAACATACCTCTCCCACTTCACACTTCTCCACCAGCTGTCACTAAAAATGGGTATTTCTGTCACCGTAATTCTAGTGTCAAAGGGATGTTGTCATCCTTAGGTTCACCGGTTCCAATCCAGTCCATTTGCTGGCCCGTTTCTACTGAAGAAACTCTTCTATATCCGCTTGACATCTGATTTGGTTTGTGCATCTGAGAGTATTCCTTGTGTAAGTTGATTTTGTTGCAATTTGAAAGGAGTGTCCAGAGAAGAGAAGAATATTGTGTCAGATTTTGTTCTTAGGTCTAACCCCCGTTTTCTTCATTCTTCTCACATTCAGTGAGGTTGTTCCTGCGTGTCTGAGACTTCACTTTGTTGTAAGAATCGGGTGTCCAGGTCGTCGGCTGATCTATACGTGCTAATAACGATACCAAAATTGACTGAGGTTCAGCTTGTTCTGTGTCATCATAGAAAACACAGAATCCAAACTGCACAGGTTACTCATTTAAATAACAGGTAAAGTATATGCGAGTAGATTGTATTGTTTATTCTAAATAAGTTGTTGTTAGACAGGCTGTCATATTCTAATTTCTATTAAAACATAAGGAAATATAATTGGAAAAAGTCAAGTTGCAGGTCTAGTTAAGCTGCAACAAAATATTCTAACAAATGTTTAATCAACAGCTGTTGATTAAAATAGATGTGTGTCTCATGCAGTTGGGCTTTAGAGTTACATTTATTGCATGTCTCTAGGTTTAAATGTCACTACACTTTCTGGGCATCTAGACTTTAAGGAAAACGAAAGTCACTAAAATTTAGACGTATTTATTATGTTATCTTTTGGGAAATAGCTGTTAGACTTGGGAGTTCTTCACGTTGGCCCCCTGTGTGGGATTGCAGGTGGCACAGGGGGTGATGCTGTGCGCTGTCTGGAGACTCGGTTCCGCTTTTGAGCAATGACTGTGAGGAAACCAGAGCAGATAGGACAGAGCATACCCGGTGCTATCAATAGGTTCTTTTCCATCTCACTTTTACTATTGCACATTCACAAATAGAACATTAATATAATTTCTTTCGGCAATAACATAAAAATGAGCCTGGCTTCACTGATTAAACCTCTGAATAAGTACCATTACTTACCTTGTCTTTAAAGAATTTAAAAGCTTTCTGCATTTTACATTTATTTGAATAATTTACTTGGTTGAAGGTTGAAAGTTTGCAAAGAAGAAATAGTGCAAATTTTACAAGTATTTGGCTATTTTCTGAACTATATCTACAGCAGACAAATCGATCCCTCCGTTTATTTGAAAAGATTTAATACAAACATCTCCCACAGCATTGGGTTAATTTTCATAACTCCTATGTTCACGACCTCTCATTATTCACTTACTGCTTAGTTTCTTGGTCTCCAAGAAATCCCATGTGTGGAGAAGCAAGAAGGTAGCTCTGTTATCTGAAACAAGGCAGTGAGGACATAATCCTAACACTAACCTGGAAATACATTTTTCATCAGGTCTGGTTTTTTTGTGGGGGTCAGTCCCTCGTCTTTACCACAGTTCGTCTAGAAGGCCTCGCAGATCAATAAATGAACTGTTTAGTGAGGAAAATTGTTCATAATGTTTTGCACAATACATGACCTTAAAGACCTACTTCAGAAGCAAAGTGGAGAAATAATCACTGATAAAAATTTCTTACGGCATCGTGAAGTGGAGCAGTGGCAATGCAAGTAAGTACTGAGTTATTTCAAGCGATATCAACCTGAGTTTAATGTGTGGCAGATAATTTTTCCTCTCCACTTTTAGTTTGTTAAAATGTCATTGTCTAGCAGCGCTCAGGTTTGCAAAAGTACATTTTTAATGACATTACAGAAAGATTAGTACTGACAGTTCTTTATAGATGTTTCCTATGTGGGGCCAACGCTTCCGGCCTGTTTCCTTCAGCGATACCTGCAGAGGATCTGATAAGCCTTGCACCGCTTTTCACAGGTCAAAGGGCACTGTCATCCCCCTCACTCGAGCTGTCGACAGCAAAGTCAGACGTGTTATCAGCATCGCGCAGGGAGCTGCGAGCCGGCCGGTGCTCGGCAAAGCACAAATGCAGGAAGAGCGTCAGGCTGGTTAAAAGCCGACAGCGCAGAGCTAGTAACACGGTTAGTACAGAGTGATAGTAGAGGAGAGCTAGGACAGAGCATCCCTGCTCTGCGTGTTGTGTGCCTGGGTATCGGGAAGGGTGGTTACCAAGTGTTGCCTGGTTTAATATTACTACAGCCTAATCACAGGGATCCTTTTAAACCCTTTTATAGATTGTGTCATCTCCTGAGGTAAGGCTGCACCCTGCTAAACGAATACTTGCTTTGTCAGTAAAGAGCAAAGCTTCAGTGGGATTAAGTGATAACGAATTGATCATGAAGATCTATTGAACAGATAGTTTCACACTGCCAGTTAACAAACAGGATGTGAATTGCCTTAGATTAGTTGTGGGCTCCCTCATTTTAACAGGCAGTATGTTGTATATCAAGATTAAAATGAAGTGCAATGTATTAGCAAGCTCATGTCATGAAATGCTATGGGTCGTGACATCTTAGTGTTGGCAAGAGCGGATTTTCTTCTCTCTGCTTCTGTAATGTGAGGTGGTCTTACCAGGACCTTTATGTTTCCAGCACTGATAGCCAGTGTTTTGGAACTATGTTCGTTAGTGCTAAACTTGGATCTATTTGCAGCTTGTCTTCTGCTTCCGGTACATTGTTTACTGCTTCAGGAAAGTCTTCCCAGATCGTTACACTAGTTCCTATCTTCTGGCTTTTGCTCAGTACAGAGCAAATCCGGTCAGGCACACCGAGTTCCAGCTTCTGTCTCCAAGGACCAGCTGCAGCTCTCCGATGTACGGCTGCTAAATGGAAGTTCTAGACCACAGTGTAAATAACGCTGACAGAGGACAGCACAGGGCCACACAAGTAGAACAAAGTCCACTGCTTGCCCACAGCTTCAGGGCAATGAGGAAGGGGTTCTTTGTTCTTGTGAGCATGCTAGTGAGTGCAGTGACCTGTCCTACTGCAACTCGTCCAGTCTCTCCTCTCCTTATTCCTCTCTTCTCACATCTTCTGTGGCTCTGCTGAGAGCTTGAGAAGCTTTCAGAAGGGCCTTGAAATGGTTTGCTTCCTCCACTGAGATCACTGGGTTACTTTAGGTGTGAAACCAGCACTTGAGATGTAGCCATCCCCAAGGGTAGATCCAGCATCTGATGCCAGTGTCCTGCCCATTCAGAGTGCTGTGCGGACAAGAACAGGGAGCAAGTGGGAAAGGCTTGTAAGTAAATAAGACCATGTTACAACTCGAAACCTCTGAGCAACCAGCCTGCCTGGATGCTAGCAGGGCACACAAAGAAATGGTGCACTCACAGCACCCAAAGGGAAGGAACGAGCTGGATGAATTCACACTGTCTAGGGATTGCATCCTCACAACATCTACAATGTATTTTACCTACCTAATTTGAGGGTAAATCTCAAATTAGATATTGAACTAGAAGTTCGATTTAATCTAATCTTTTGGAACTGTGATAATTTAGATTTTACTTGGAGTCTTGCCTTCATCCTGGAAGTCATTAGCTTTCTCATACCTTAAATTCAAAAATTTCCATTAACAGCAGTGGAAATCGGTGCTGGTGGTTGCCCCCCGAAAACCAGCACCAATTGGCACTGACTCTGTCTACCTGCAGTCAGTAAGTTGGGGCAGTATGAGCTGGTACTTGGCTCACAGCTGAAACGTAATTTCTGTGATGCAAAGGCTGTGGGTGATTTCTCATCTGTACCTGGACAGACACAGATACAGAAGTGGGGCAGGGCAGGTGACATTTCGATTGGCCTTTTCCACACGTGTTCCGCCATTTTGAGTTCCTTGCCCTCCTGCAGGTCATATCCTTGAAGAATTTATGTGAAATGAACTCGGAGTGTATAGAAGCTGTTAATATCGCTACAGTTCTGAGGGGTATGTGTGTTGTGCACTGCCAGAACAAGAAGTTATACCAAAATTCCATTTTATATCCTTGAGTTGTTTGGATAGTACCTGAGGATTTCCACTGCATGTCAAAAAATCTAGATGATGTAAAGCCAAGAGGAGCTTGGGTTTTGTGTCCTCTGCCTGGTGTATGGTGAGCATGTAAAGTCCTTCAGTGGCAGAGGTGGAGGGAGTTCATACTGACTGGTAAGCACTTCATATGGTTGGACTCGATGATCCGATGGGTCTCTTCCAACCTGGTTGTTCTATGATTCTATATTCTGATCCATCTTGTGCAATTTTTTTCTGTGTCTGAACTTACAGACAGGCAGAACCGTGACTGGGGGAAGCCAAATGGCTGCTACCCAGACAGCAGGATCAGAATCCTGTCGCTGAGCTGTGATGCTTTTCTTTGTCTGACACCTGTCCTGGTGCTGGGCAGAAAACAGCAAAAAATAACTCAATCTGAATCCTTTCATTCCAGCCTCAGTATCTTCCTAGTGGAATTTTATTTGGTTTGAGATCTGCTCCGAACTGCTTGTTTTTCTGCTCCTTTGTCACAAGAGGGGGCTGGAGTTCTGTTTTCTAACCGTTTGTCACAAAAAGGGAGTTCTTTTCGGTTTGTAAAAGCTGATGTTATGCTAAGAAACGGTGCTTTGGCTGGATTTTTAAAATGAGGTTTATTGTTAAGTTGTGCTGCTTTTAAATAATAGACTGTAAAAGTGTTGAAAAGCTTAGCTCAAAGCAATGGGCAATTAGTAAGA
Organism: Coccyzus lansbergi; assembly: GCA_033558105.1. NCBI lineage: Eukaryota > Metazoa > Chordata > Aves > Cuculiformes > Coccyzidae > Coccyzus > Coccyzus lansbergi. The sequence continues at coordinate 196,311 of JAUMJK010001483.1, read as the reverse complement.
AAATAATTTTCCATACAGTACTTTGATGGCAAATATATAATTGTAAAAATTAGATGTAAAAAGCATTCTTGGTTGTGGTCATGCTGTTAAGCAGTGAAACTCATAGAAGGGGAGTTGGGAGACAATCTCCCCGAGAAACTTCATTTCTATAGGGAACAAACCATTACAAGGTGAATCCAAGTCACCAACTACCCAGGCCAAAAGAAATGAAATAGTAACGCTTTGTCTACCTGAGACACCGTCCCTGTTTGTGCTGGGATCCTGCATAAAGGATCCTTCTTGTTTCATGATGGACAAAAATCCTTGCAGAAATCTCACTGTGAACAGGTTTTGGGGGAAAAAAAAAGTAATAATAGATTTATAATTCCTTTTTTTTTTTCTGGATAATATCTGAAGGATCTGACAGGTTAGGGAATTCTATACCTCCTGGGACCATTCATTCACTTGTAAGCACAGAGATCCAGAAGGATCCTGGAAATGCCTGGGGAAAAGCACGGCCAGCATTAGGAAAATGGCTAAGGCTCCATTTCCATAATGGAATAGGGAGACGTGACTGAGGAGATGGTGTCTTTGATGTTCGGTGAAGACAAGATTTGAAAAGGTTTCTTCTATGAATTTGGAGAAGAAGAGCAATGTCTCAAATGGTAAATGATTGCGCAGACCCTGTTTTGATCAGCAGTGAATAGTTGTGATGCAAAAATGATAACGCAGAAATCCTGTCTCTGGGGAAATCCAGACTTCCTTGTCCCTCAGTTCTGGGAAGAACTTAGTCATTTCTCTTTGAAGCATTAGTTTCTATGCCTTTAATTCTTAGAAAAACTTTTTTTTTCTCTACTATCTGCACTGGCCACATTCTATGGTTTTATTGTGTTGTAAGGTCTGCATTGACTGCTTGTAAGAGTTGTGAGGGCTGGACCTTCTCTAGGAAATCTCACCCTGCGGCAATGAACTGATTTCAGATCTTGCACATCTGGCAGCAATTCAAGATTTCTGAAACATAAGCAATGCTCCTGGAAGGTCTCTGCACACAGCAGAACAGCTCTCAGGGCTGCAGCAGTCACTTCATCAATTTTTACCTTTACAGTCCCTGAGAATATTTATCATACGAGTTTTCTTAGAATTAAAATAATAGAATATGGGGAACGTGCAGTATTTTTAGAAAGGAAATGGTTTTCAAGGTAACAGCACAGGCACCTTGAGAAATGCTACTACTATAATGAATGTGGAGTAAGGAAGAATAGTATCTAAACACATACAACACACATAAAAGTGTGTAGTCAGCAGACTGTATGGATCCTTTGTGAGGAGCAGCATCATGGAGCCCCTACTTTGTTCCTGAAAAGGAACACAGCTTTTCCTTTCAGCTTTGTTTAGTTTACTTTGATTATCTATTGAAAATCCCAACTAAAACAAATGGTAATAGAAAAAGAAGAATAAAAGAAAAAAATCTCTTGAATAAAATTACTGAATAATTAAAGAAGGATTACATCCTCGTGCTTTTCTGCTGTTGCTACTGAGTGCAGCCGAGTTCACAAACCAAATGTAGGGCATCATAAAAACTCAACACGCTGTGTGCTACCATTTGCTTCGTGTTTGCTCTTGGGAACTCTGAGCAAAAGGTCAGCACTAGTGTCATTACTGCTGCCAGCTGTGTTTTCCCACACTTCTTTTTCCCCACACTGGATGATTCTGTACATTGCTTGCTTGTGGCTTGTGATGTCCTGTATTTAATGGGGCACTTATTTCTGAGCCCAAGGATGATGCAAATTCATAATTGAGTTCTGTGAGATACAGTCATCAATTCTGCCTTCTTTCTTTCAGTAGGAAGGTGACTCTTTCCTCCTCCTGTTTTCAAGGCAGAATTGCTTGTCCTTACATTTGCCACCAATTCTCCTCCGAAGAATCTTTCAAATTCTTTTTTTTTCCTGTTTTCCCAGCAGCAGGTTTTCTTTAGAACATAACCTGAACAAGCACGTGTCCTTCAGCACTGCTTCAGGAGGTGCTCTTCCACCAGGAATCGCAGACCGAAACCCCATCTGTCTCCTCCTAACTTATTCTTTGTCCTGACATCAGGCCCCAGCTGAAAGATCTGAAGAAGGTGAACAAAACCTTATTATTTTGGCAGGGATTACTGGCTCTTAGAACAAGGCACACGGAGACAAAAGGGAAAAAAAGATATTTTCTTTAATTTTTATTTGAAACATTAAGCAGAGACATTGGTTCTTTAACTTTCCTAAGTAAGATGTTCCTAGTTCTTTGCTATATGTGGTAGAGTTTCAAACTTACACAGGCTTTAAGAGCAGCTGGTAATGGAGAAGGTTCTTGTAGGTCATGGCCTTCCCATCATCAGTGCTTTGCACTGTTCTCCAGCTGTTCAAATAAACACACCTCTGCTTCTTGTCTTCCTGCTGAGCAATCAGTGCGTGAGCCCAACGACACAGGTGTCACCACCGAACAGAACAGTGTTGTGTTTGGAAGATCTTTCTACTGATGCTGTTAGTTTTACTTATTATCTTTAGAATTAAAGATACTGAGTTTTACAGAACTTACAAGGGTGAAAGTTAACAGGGAAACTTAGTATATTTGTATTTCTTTTTAAACAAATGTGTGTTTGAACAATACACTTGTGTCTGCAATGACCCTGCTTGGAGTAGGAGGGTTGGCCACACAACAACCCTGAGCTCCTTCCAGCCTGAATGGCTTTATTCTACTCTAGAGACAGTTACTCTGTGGTACAAGTAATGCATTTATCCTGAACAGGTAAGCCTGATAGATGAGCATCATCATCACCCATTGCTCCTGTGATGTATTTATTTCTTTTATATTGCCTTTTGGTGGTCTGTATGCAGGCAGAGCTCTTGCATCGTGGAATCCTGTTAATCGCAGGTGAGATTTAAGTTCAATCAAAGCAATGAAACGGTGATAGTGGCACAGCAAAGCTCTGTGACACCAAAATCCAATGAATTTGCATTGACACTAAAGCAATGTTATCCCATGATCTTGCGTATCCTGGGGTAAGAACAATCAAAACTGTTTCAGGATTATGTATAGCACACGCAGGAAGAATAACACAGACCAGACCGAGTGTTTAGAAAGCCTGGTTACAGGCTGCACAGAGAAAGGAGGAGTTTTGTGAGATGTGCAGAGCTGGCAGCTTACCCAATTTATAGCTGAACTCAGTGGTGATCCATTGTCAATAATGGATATTTTTTCGTACAAGAGACATCAGGCAAACAAAGTGAGTTCAATTATATCCTGTTCTGTTAAATAAACTTTTCTCATTTTTCAACACAGCTGAGATGCTGTTACAATGGCCATAATAGGTTTCCTAAGTAAAAATACATTCAGAAAGAAGGGTGAAAATCACCTCTCTAATACATTTTAGTTCTAAACAGAGTAAAGAAAATTCAGCATGCAAACCTCACTATTTTAGACTAAAACTTTTTAGATTATTTTTCCGATAAAGTTAATGAAAAAAGGGGTTATTTTCTCTGTGAAAATTGTCATACGTTGGACAATTCTGGCAATTTTTTCTGGTGAAAAGAAATCAATCAAGCCTTCTCTGCCAAAAGTTCAGTATTAATGATCATAAAAATGAATATTTTCTGGAGAAGAGCACTTGATATAAATTTCCTGATCAGCTTTACTTCCAACTATTTTATTTGATAATAGCCCTATTGCTTCAAAATGATTCTCTCTGTGAAGAAGAGGACATTCGAGAGCAGATTTGCCCACTGGCATTTATTAGCTGTGGGAAAGTCACCTTTTTACAATGATGTATTGCGAATGTAATTCCAGTAGCAGAAAGGTTGTAAGCACTGTGGTTTCTATTATTAGGTGCACCTTCACTTGCTCTTTTCTAAATTAGTTATGTTTTTGTGTTATAGGAGCGTTTGCAGTATTCTGTTCCCATGGGAAGTTTTATTTATCAGCTGCATCAGATGCCTTGTTGTGAAAAGGTATTATACCCAACTCTTTGCTAAGTTAGCTGATTATTTTGTATCAAATATCACCATCTGTTCTCATTATCTGACAGAAATACAGATGATTGGGCTAGAGGTGCCTTAGAGTCAACGTGGGTTTAAAGTTCAGATGTTAGATACACTGGCATAAGCCATATCTTCCTTCCTACCATAGAATTTGAGTGAGAAAAGGATTAGAGGTTCTCTTCTGTGGTTTATTCCTGTTTCAGAGCAGAGGCACACCCTCAGAGTGTGGGAAGCGAGTGTCTTTCCTGGATGCAGCCTTGAGCGCTGGGCTTGTCTGCATTTGATCTGCAGACCAGTGCGCTTTCTGCAAACCCGCACTGCACGTGGGGCACAGCGAGAGTGGAGTGAAAATCTGGGAGCGGAGGCTCAGCTCCTGCGGTTCGCTCTTAGCTGCTGAGCTTTGTGCGTTCCCATAAATCAGGCAGCCAAAAAAAGAAAAATCATTCCACAATTCAGAAGGAAGTGGAATATGATAAACTCCTGTTTACAGTCCGAGAGACTTCCTTTCAAACCCTCCTCCTTCTGTAGGGAACAGAAAAATCACCCTAAACTATTTGATGAATTAGTATCTTTGGAATATATTCCATACACATTCATTCCTGTAGTGAGGGAGCGTGGGGGACTGTGGGGCTCGTTGTGCTGGGTACTGTCCAAGTGCACACTGAAAAGACTCTAAAGGTCTTAGGTTTTAATTACTACACAGGGAAAGGAAAGGGCTTTCTCCTTCCTGCCTGCTCCTCCTGCTGCAGGATATTTGGTGCTGCAGTTCTGGCTGAGGAAGCTCCAGCGGGGATGCTTTTCTCAGTGGGGAAACCACACAATTACAGTGTAGGTACTCACACCATGAATAGATTTTCAGTAAGAGCAAAGCTACTAAAGTTGTGTGTAGTTGCTCTGCCTTATTACCATCAAAGCCAAAGTGCTACAGCCAAGGAGCTGGGCTGCAATCTTCGCTCTGGCTGTCATCTATCGTTCTTGTAAGCTGAACCAATACTATGTGTTCCCCAAGAAGGTGCAGCTGAACTGAGGGCAGTCGATGGTATCTCTTGGTGTTATGGTGTCCAGGAGCGAGCTCCTGGGGCATCACATCCCCTGTGTCACACAGGGGAGGGTACCCTACATGGGACCCGCTCTACGTTCGAAAGTTTGTGATCTACGTGGAGGAGAAGAGCCAACAGCCAGATACAGACAGGTGAGGAATGAATTACACAGTCAAGGTGACAGATGAAAAAGTCCTGTAGGAAGTGCACATGAACAGACTTGCCCTTGAACCCCACAGTGATTTTTATCCCATTTTACCGGGAATACAAAACTGTTCAGCTTCAGCGTTTGGGTGAAACAAATAACTGATTTTGAAATCCAATCGCTCATTTTCTCATGGGCAGCCATCAATGAGCTAGATGACATCATGAGAATTTCTACCAGTTGTGTTTCTCTGTTTAACTACGGCATGAGGGAACACAGAGGAATTAGTAGAGTTTTTACCGAGTTTGCTGTTTAGTCTTCAAATCATGAAGTCAAACCTCCACCTGATACTACGGAAGGATTCGATAAGCGTTCAGTGTTTTAACCTTTGGTCAGTCTACAGAGAATACAGTTTGCCAGTCCATTCCAGCTGCTTTGCCTCTCTAAATTATGTGATTCTGACTAACACAAGCACATCAAATTTTCCTTTATTAATAGTGCCCAGTGTTAGATGTGATCATAAAATACATGTCTTCAGCTGTAGCTTGGATTTTAGAACTCCCTATGGACAGATTGAGGAAGCATAGAGACCAACCCGTGATGTCCTGGGAGAATTTCCAAAAAAAGCAAAGCAGCAAGAAATATAAACCAAAATAACATCTTTAATTCTCTCTGCCCTGAATTCTTAGAACACAACTACTGTTTCACGCAGAATCTCACTACTATCATTTGGATACTTTTCAGCTACTACAGACTGAGAAATAGTTACTGCCTCTCTCTGTTCGTGCCGCTTCAGCCCCTGCCCCCCCACTCATTTTGATGTTGAGTGACTGTATCGAGCTTACCTAGAGAGCAGGACTGACAGAAGGGCAAGGAAATACATGCAGCTAGCTGCTGTCTCCACTCTCCTTGCTTTCTTTCCCTCTTAAAGAGGACGGTGACCCACGTGAACTAATCTAAGTTGAGAAAGTATTCTCAAAGGGTTGGGCAGAAAGTTTACTTATATATTTTGGGAATGTATTCCTTATCTTGGTATTTAGAATAAATCTTTTGACGCATCAGCGTACACCATAAACCATCATGGTAGTATGAGGATAATAAAATCAGTAGGTCCTATAGCTGTTTTCTCCACTGAATAGAGTTAATTCATCTTTACTGATAGAAAGGTGGGTCCGTGGTGGAATTTCCTTTTTTTTCTGATCATTCTAAACATTTAACACATAGAATTTAAGATCTGCCATCAAAACTGCCCATGATAAACAAAACTTCCTAATGCTGCCCCTGTTCAAACCAGTCCCTCTGTTGCATTTAGAAGGACTAGTTATGTTACTGACAGTTTGATGTGCACTGAAGTTGCATATCTCTTTCTTTCTTCTGTGATTTTCCCTGAGCTTGTGTGATTTTCTACTGCCCGCTCCCTCCCAAAAGGGGCGTCTAATGCTACTTATCTTAGTTTTGGCTTTGCTGGTCACCCTTGTGCAGAAAGGAGGTTGTTCTGCTGATCTTGTCTGACAGATTTGGTCACTCGAATGCCTGTTACCTGTACTTGCTCACCTGGCTTTGCCTGTTCGGTGGTCACACTGATGACACAGTTGCAGAAAATCTTTGTATGTTGTGTCCAGTTACGCTATCACAATGTTAGAAAATCCTTAGAGAGCATTGTGACACTGTATTAGTATGCTGATGTCTGGATCTAAGACAAGAGAATATTGATTATACCCTGATGAGTACAGTTACAAAGCTAAAAAGTCTCTGTTTTGCCCACAATGGCAACCTAAGCAAAGATCAGTAAGAATTTATCTTAAGATAGACAACTCGCTGTAAATGTGCAATAAATCATGTAACAGATGTGAGCCATATGAATAAATTGTTATTACATTAGGTTTAATATTCCTTCTGGAGACATGGAATAGAGAGTACTATGGAGTGATTTTTTAGGCTGGTCTCACCACTGTTGTTCACTTTTCTATAAGATGACTGTGAAGCCTGGCGTAATACATGATGCAAACCCACAGGCTGGGATGCAGCCCTGAGAAACCCTTGAGAAGTTCTTTTCAGATTCATGATTAATATTACCAAGCCCTGCCATGACTTAGACAAAGACACCATAATCTTACAGAGCGAAAGGCAAATCTAAATGTTGCTCCTGTCTCCTTGGGGCACATTTTCCTTCCTTTCAGACACTTCAGCAGGAGGTCTCAACACCGAGTGTCACACCAGCACCTACTTGTGGTGACTCCCCCCTGCCCAGCAGCTACAGCCAGTGGGAACTATTCATGTTAAACGGGCAGACGCAAGAGGAGGCTTCTGCCTTTCGGAAGAGCTTTTGTTGCTCAGGCAGCTGTTCCTGATGCTCCCTGGGGAACAGTTAGAAATCTAGATGAAAGCCAGCTGGACCCTATGAATTTGGGTGCCTTTGACATGAAGTTATTGCATTATACTTGCTAAGGAGTTCAAGGAACTTTTAATTTTTAGACACAACTGCAAAACATAACGTTCTAAACAGATTTTTTCATTAAGCCTTGAATTCATAATATTTGAATTATAATACAAGAAACATAAATCTGTAATATGCTGATGGCTAGCAGCTCTTAATTCTAATGGTTTTTCATTACAGGACTAAATAACAGAAAGAACTGTCCAGAAAGGCGACGTAAGTGTCATAAGAATGCACCAATGTCCCGTAGCAAGTAAAAGCAAATGCAAATATCCACTTGTTATTCTTGTTCAAGAGCTACTACGGCAGCTGCCTCACAGTCAGCCAAACCACGGTTCAATCACTTGATTTGTGAGGTAGATGATGTGAGTTCTCTTCCACTGGCTTATATGAGTTTTCCTCAAAGCTAGCTACAAGGCAGACAAATTATTTCAGATTTTTTTTAAGTGAGATAAATAATACACTGCCATAAAGTAGGACAGTTGTATATAACATCCATTAGATCTCACCCAGGCTTAGGTTCTGTGGCTAGTGTGTTTTCCCCACTGGATAGAAGCAAAGAGCATTCTCACTGCTGGAAAGCTGCTCATACCTGCCAGCACATCCATCCAGGCAAAACAGAGACGTTGGTACCACACTTGGCTGCTCTGGTGCTTGCACTAGACTAGTGCTTTTTCCTCTTTTGGTTCTCAGTATATTGCAGTAGAGATGTCAAAGATGGCTGAATAGGCACTATAAGGTTTTTCAATGCACATCCTGCATGGTCACACACGTCTTCTCTTTGAAAGTAACAAGAGATTTATATAGGTTGGTGATCCAAAATGATTGAAAAAACCTCCTACCTAACTTACTAAAGTATGCATTTACATGAATGAATGTGTCAGGCAGAGGGAAGAGCAGTGTCACTAGACCGACCCGTGTTCAGTTGCATTATAAAATTTGGGACAAAAGGTGTTTATTGTACGTGGGTTTGTGCAGTAACCCGTACACATGCTGATTTAACTTTCTGTCTCCTTCCCCTCAAACTCATTTTCAGTTACTGGCTTAGAGCTGCGCTCGGGGTTTACCTGGCAGGCTGTCCAGAGGCGTGAGGGGGTTGTTCATGCCTGGTGTGGGACTCTGGATGCCCCTTGGAGCATAAGTCATCCACAATACTCACCTTTTGCTTTTAGCCACAGGTAGAAGTTTTGGGAGCCTGTAATGGTCTGAGAAAGTGCTTCTGAAAAGAATTATTCTACTTTAGAAAAGTGCAGAAAATGTTAGTTCTGGGTTTTGAATGTTGTACTTATTAGCACCAATGGAGACTTTCTGCCTCTGAGTTGAATGCAGCGCAGTGTGAGTTTAGTGAATGTAGGGCAAAGACATGGCTTCTGGTGGACTATTTTCCTTCTTGACAATATTTCAAGTTCTTTGATTAATGAACTATGTCTATAAATAATTATATCAGCTACGTGATGATTATATGATTGTACTGGGCAATTTATTTGAGTTTTTCTCTACTAATGCAAAGCTCGCACGTTAACATCTCTAAGCACCCCAGAGTGTCTCCTTAATCCCCCAATGTGCCTTTATAAAAATGCACCTCTGCAGTATCTTAAAGGAGGGTGGATCTGTAGCAGTTTATTAACTTAATGTTGTTCATTAAATCTGTTTCCCCTTTGGCTTCCTTAATACCTTCTCTTAGACTCGAGAGAAAATACAAACTTTGTGGCATTGCCAGGATGCTAATAAAGTTCATGCTAAAACAATGCTTATCATGTGATGTTTACAGTAAGTAAAAACTATTGTTTTGCTAAACCAATACATGAGGAATAATTTATTCCTTTATTATACGTTATGAGTTTGCTGATATTTATGAATGGAACAAAGATTTTCTCATTAGCTGCCGAGTTTTTTTATCTGCTAAAGCTTTTGGCATATTTTTCAAAGGAATTGAAAATATACCCCCATGAGAGTCAAGCTTGGTTAATTACATTTTGAAATAATCCAGATGCATGCACTCTTTTCTGAATGTTCATTTCTATTGTGATATTCCAGGATCAAAAAAAGGTCCCCTCTTTTCTTCCCTGCAGACATATGCACATCTGGAGGGGTTTAAAAAAATGATGGCGTCTAATGTTAATACTGGAAAACTTTGTAGTGGTTTTTGGCCTGCAGTTTATTAAGCAATCTTATGATATTTTTGCCAAATGCGCAACACCACACAGTAAAATCATTCTTATGGATCACCGTGCTTAAATCTTGCTTCTGTTTTCTGAAGACAGATTTTTAAAAAATAGAGATTGAAAGTGGCACCTCTGACAGTCCATAGTTTGTAACTGTTGTTCAGTAAAGTGAGATTTGCAAATTAAGTTAGAGCCACAATAAAGGGATTTCCTGGGTACGTTCTTCTTGGGAATTCCAAGAAGATTGGTGCATGTGGAGTGCAGTTCTGCAAGCCGTCAATGTCCACCTTTGAAGTGCTAAAGTCCCTTGGCAGCCTCTGGGTCCAAGAACTGGGTCCTGCAGAGCTGACTGGTTCAGAATGGCCAGCCTGTTCTCCTTACATCCCTTTGGCCATGTACCCGGAGTGCTGGTTTCTATGGGAATGTTGGGTGCATGTTCTCATCCTCATGTGGGGCTGCCGCAGTGCTCTCGTTTTCACCGAGGCGTTAATAGGGGCTGGCAGCTAGGACGTGATTTACTGTTGCAACGGAGACAGGAATATAGGCTTTTTCTCTGTACCCTCCAGGGAGACAGAAGAATCATATGAGCACTTCTGACACGGCTGAAGGGCAGAACAGGAGCACGCCAAGAAGACTCTTGGCTGATCCAAAGGAAATAGCTGCAGATGTGTGTGAAACATTCGCAGGTAGAAAAGATTACAGCCCAGCTCCAGTGCTGCTCTCTGCTTGCTCTGTGGCCTTTCCTATTGCAGTGTGTTTGAGCTGGTTGCTGAAATCATTTGTTCTGGTAGTGCTAACACCACTTAGTTTTCCCAAATCCCCCCCTGCTCCAGCTTACTTTGAGCATGATTGTATTTAAAAACAAAGGTAGACTTATGAAGCCATCACCAAGGATACCAGGATTACACCACAGCCCATTTTAAATGTTATTTGAACTGAACTGTATAGTAGTATATAGCTACATAGGTTTCTAGTGCTTGTAAAAGCCAATCAGTGAGGAATTGCCTTTGACCTCAATGACAGCCGCCTGCATTTTGCTTTTTCACCAGTTATCCAGTCGCTTCTCTCTTTTATTGCATTGAAGATCATGCCTAGTGGTTAATGGAAGCAGAATATTTTTAACTTATTATCTCATTTTATCTTGATAATGCCTGTCATTTCTAGAACAGAAATCTGCTTTACAAATATGACCGTCAGTGAATCTCACTGTGTTAAATATTAGATGATGTCATTATCTTAAATGTTAAATTTCTGTGCAGATTCCTTTCCTGGCTGACATGCATTTTCAATAGAGGACAAGAATACATTTCTCTTTCAAGGCAGTTTTTGCCCTGAGGACCTTTACTATAAATCCAGTATCCCCTATTAAAGGCATAAAATTAGGTTGTTCGGCACTTTCTGCACTTTCAAGACACTTGTGTGTAAAAACACAATAAAAAAATTGGGCTGTGCTATCCATTGAGCAAATGTATATTAAGCCATACAATCTCTATGATTAAATTATCAGTTAAAGTTGTTTGACCCGTTTCTGCAGCTGAAACAGCTGCTTTTAAAACCAGTCACTAAAATTCAGATTAGTGTAAATCAGTGAATGAATAGATTCTATCTTCCATTTAACTTTAAATAATTTAAAAGGAAATCTATTAATTATTTATAGGGAAAAGACATAGTTATGAAATTGTGGAATGTATGTTTAGACACAAATATTAAAGACAAAGGTGAAGTACTTAAAAAGACATTTCTGTCATCTATAGAGTTTTTATGAGATTCACAGTTTTGGTTTATGTATATTTAAATTAGGATCTTCAAGGGCAGTCCCTCAGTTCCTCCTGTCAAAGAATATGACTTGCACTAAATGTTTGAATATCAGCAAAATAAGACTTTCACAAGTCAGAAGTGATACTAATCACACGCCTACAGAAGCTGCAGTAGCTTGAACTCCATTCCTTTCATGCGCCACAGCGCGTTTATGAAAGGGAGATGTTTCTTTAAAATCAGCTGTGTCTGACCAAACCCCACCCGGTCTAACCCTGTGCAGATGCTGTAGAGCCGTCTCCTAAAAGGATATCTTTAATTAAAGAGATGCCCTGCTAGGCAAAATGATCTCCTAACCCTGAAGGACTGGAACAATGACTGTCAGGAAAGAAGCCACCCTGTTTTGATGAGAGGGACTCCTACACAGAGGAAGGAAAAAATCTCATCGGGAGACCTTCCATCCGCTTCAGGACGTGCAGAAATTGAAAGGATTGCATGTTCCAAGAACGCAATTTTACATAACTTTAACTATGGTGTGTGAAGCGATTTCTTTTCTCCGTGTCACTAGGCTGACAGTAGATGTCTGTAAATCAGTTAGTCTATGAGATTAACTAGAAGTCCCAGTTGCGATCACCTTCTGATTTGTCATCCTAACCACCATCCCGTACTGAATTCTGCTCTACATCTCCTATATACTTTCCTTTCTGCTCCTGTTCCATTTTGTTTCACATCAGTAACCAGGCACAGGATGTGAATGACGGTGGCTTTGGAGTACGATGGTAGCAGTGATCCTCCTCTGGAAACAGGACACCGTGCCCTGCTCCCTCGCTTGCCTCTGTAATTTGTGAGAATACTGTTCATTCATTACCAACGAGGGATTCAAAACTAAGTAATTCTAAAAGGATGAAAACATTTTCCCCTTTGTGGATGCATTTGATTCAAACCCTGGGTAATTTTTTCAGTATACAGTGGATAGAATTATTGGCTTACTTTTCTTTGTGGGTTTTCTACAAAACTGAGAGCTAAAGTTCATTCAGAGCAACTTACTTGTGGAAACAGAGCAACTATAAATGAGAACGGGGAAATTACAGGCTTTTCTCTAAATAAGAACTATTTCTGTAATTCCCTCAGCACAACATTTTTCTGTTTTCAAAGTTGATTTCCTTTTCTCTTGCACATTTCAGGCTGGAAATACTGTAACAACCTTGTAGTTAAAAACAACCTGAATTGCCATGGAGACCAGAAAAATAGAAGTGCTTTCCATAGGCCAAGTAAGGAATAAACCAGACTGGGAATGTCAAGGTAACATTTCTGGAAATATCTGTAAACATAGTCATATGTAATTTTAAGTGCCAGGCTAATATTCTTTTAAAGTAACCTAGAAAAGAATGAATATCATTATAAGCCATGTGGGTGACTTTTTGTTTATCTGTAGGATGATTTACAATTTGACAAATTCTGATTATTTTAGGCAGAATGCAGGAGCTAGGCTTTGGATCATTAGTTCTGAAGATTGTGTTACTGTGCTGGGGGACACACACTATGAATGAACAGTGTTATCCTGGATTTCTGTTTGCTACGGCAGAGCAGAGGCAGAATGTCTGCCCGGGAGACCTTCTTGCTCCAGCCAGACGGTCTCTACCCAAAGGAGAAGGTCAGTGGTGGAACCACATGTGATATTCGGAGTGACTAGCATTGCCTGTGTGCTCTTGCCGTGTCTTCACATTAAATCTCCTGAGTCCACATCCGCACTCGTGGCCTGGGAGGTACCGGCAAAGCAGAGCCAGCAGCGTGTCAAGGAATGTGATTATTGTACACTGTTCGATCACTTGTTAGACCACCCAGGGAACTCTGTCCTGTTTTCGTCACCCCACCTCAGGGCACGCTGAAAAGCGGGGAAGGATCTGGCAGGAACTACCAAGATGATTACAGAGTCTAGAACTTGACTTGAAGAAAGATGATAGGAAGTTGGTTTGTTCAGCCTAGAGAAAAGAATGCTCAGGAGAATTTAATCACAATCTTGAAAGCTGAGGAGGGGCTTTTTATCAGGGAGTGCAGTGATAGGACAAGAAGGAATGGTTTCAAGCTGAAAAAGGGGAGATTAGAGTAGATATTAGAAAGAAATCTGTTACTGTGTGGGTGATGAGGTGCTGGAACAGGTTGCCCAGAGAAGTCATGAATGCTCCACACTGCAAGTATAATAGAAATTTGAGGAAAAGAATAATCTTGTACATGATTTTTTTTTTTCTTGTAAGGAAGCAAATATATTTGGACTTGCCATGTGATCTGTCTTGCTTTGCATTCAAATCAGGATCAGTGCCTACAAGTAATAAGAAAAAAAGAAGCTTTGTCGGCTTGCGAAGTGTTGTTTGTTAACTCTGGTGAAACTGTTAATTCAGAGGTTGTTTAATTGAAAATGGTGTGATTTATAAAAGACAATTCCTCATTAAAAAGGAATTTAATGTCACAAATATGCCTATTAGTCATCCTGGCCACACTTGCGTGGCAAGACGGACCTGCATCAAGAGAGCAGAAACAGCTTTGTTTCAGAAAACTAAAGGGTTCATTACATGACCATCTCACTTAAAACCTATCTTAGGGCCATATAGCTGCTGACAACAGCTTCTCATTTCTTGTACCTCCCCATGGATGCCCTGCGTTAGCTCAATTTTTTCCTTATCTCTTTCCTAGGCCTCCCTTCTGCACTGTGGTTCTACATCCGTTGTCCTCTGTACGTCTTATTTGTGCAGCTTCTGGCCTTTCTTTAAGTTTTACCTTTTTCTTCTCAGCATTATTATGAAATGCTTGAAAGATTGTTGCTTATATGAACATCCATAATAACTTCTGAACCTACAAATATGTAACAAACTAGTGCTTTGTCTCACTTTTCCTTCTTTTGTCCTTTGAAAGTAAGCCTTATGTGTAATTAATCTTGCTTTTTATAATGGTAAATCTACTCTCCACTGGTTAAAAAATTTAATTCCTTTCTTTATAAAAATTATATTAAATGTAAAAAATAAACTTGAAATCAAAAGATTTAGCCGTAAGAAATAGATAGGTTCTCATTTGAGTAGTGATAAAGAAGCAAGCTGACTTCCCACGGGAAGGAAAAAGAATTTTAATGCTTACTGATATGAACCTTCCTACATCTAACAGCTTGTAGACATTTGTAAAATCTTTCAAAACATTAATTGCCCCAGAAGGAAAACAGCCAGTGTGCAGTCAATACCTTCCGTGACCTCGACATCCAAATCCCAGTCCAGAAAACAAATGTTTCTTTACTACTCAGATGTTCTCAGCAGCATCATAGAAATTTACCAAGAACTTCTGCTAAGGGCTAATGTCCTCTGGGGAAGAAATCCTGTATTTCAGAAATCTGAGACATGTTCTGCAGACAAAACTAATGATGCTATAAAACGTTATTATAATTACGCGTGCAAAACTTGATTGGTGCGGTATGTTCTGAAAGCTCCCACCATATTATTCGTAATTATCTTTCTAAAAGCAATGAGATTTTCTGACCATACAGTTTCCCTTCTGGGAAGAAGTATTTAGTATCTTGCAACAGTTTTATAAAAGGATTCTTTATGCCCTTAACAAAAACACAAAAGGATAACTGTGGTTTAGAATCGCTGAAGTATGTCAGTAGGGATGGGCTGCTTTGCTTATTAGAACTGCTTCAGAGAAATGGAAACGCGAGGAGGTTCTGCTGTATTTCAGTGCATTTACACAGCGTAATTGATCCCAGCAGAGCTGTATCAATCTGTTCAAACCCCCTACAGTTTATTAATTGCGTTATGAAGTCTTGGCAAAGACAGATGGATGTTACAGCTTGCCCTAAAGGCATGTAGATTAGTATCAAGTCCTATACCCTTCTTTCATTAGCATATTCTATTGCTCTTAAATTTTTAAATTTTTTTTTTAAATTCATGTGGCTTTGGCAATGGTTAGAGGGAGCCTAGTTTGATCAAAATGTTGTATTTTCTAGATTTGCTCAAAGTTAGAAACTTTTCTGCATTCTTTTTTTTTTGCCCAGAGGTAAAACGTAAGCGCAGAATGAAAGTGTCACCTCTTATTTTGCAGAGTCTGAGGCAGAAGGTAGACTAAACACAGCTTTACTTGTGAACTCACTGCATAATGCACTAAAAGAACAATGCTGGGCTGACCAAAGGCTCCGGTGAGTGATGTTTCCTTTGATATTATCCTTTCAGTCTCCCCTGCGTGATCATTTATCTTCTCTTGATGAAGGCGTTCTTGACACTGGCGTAAGGAGCCTCTATCTCTTCCATCTAGTGCTATGGACTTCTTGCAGTGACTGGGATCTGGGTTTGTTTCTGTTTGTAGAAACACATTAGAATGGCTTCCAGTATCCCATTCAAAATAACAATGTCAGTTTTTTTAATGGCTCTATCCCAGTTTTCTCACTTTAGGGTATCTCTCTTCACTCCCAATAATTTAGTACTTGAGTGCTGCAATGTTTTCATTAATATCAGTTGCAGTTGCATTTTTTGTGAAGTACAAAGCGCTAGTCCGTGATTGATGGAGAACTAGACTATAAATATGTGTTTACGTTACACAGAGCAGAACTATTCTGAGATCCCCAGACAGCTCTTCTAAGTGGTGTTGTGGAAACATGCCACATAAAACCATCAAAAATACTAGCTAGGGTCCTGGAAATTAGATACAGTTGTGTGGTGATAGCACCACAATAGACTGATTCACTGTTTCTCTAATGAAGATATCTATTACACCTTCAGGGTTGGAGTTTAAGGGCGTCCGGGCAGTGCTGTCCTGAAAGAACAAGCAGTGATGCTCCTAGAGGCTGTGATTTCATGAGAGATCAAGGCATAGAGGGGGTGAACTTGGCTTTAATATGTGTTTGGGACATGGAGGAGGAAAGCGTATTGACTAAGAGCACACAAGCACTCCAAAATAATAAAATTAGCATTTTAGACCTAATCAGAGTGACTTGACAAAGTAACCCCAGGAATCCAAGGAGTTCAGTTCCCTCCTCTCCTCTGCCTGTGCCTAAGGACACACATACCAGAACATCACTTTTGCTATGTTCTGTCTTCATACTTGCTGAGCCTTGTGCAAAGTATACGACTGATCATATTGCTGTGTGGTTCTTCGGGCTTTAGTAGTTTCCTAGTATTAAGAGGATTGTCTGAAAAAGGAAACAATGCCAGGATTTTCAAGAATTCCATCCTGGACACAGGGGAGTTGAATGGAACATTTTCTCTGTTGTATGTCATGGAGTTGTACGCTTAGTTGTGATGCTCTGGAGTTCAGGCTCCACTTCTGCCATTCTGAGCAGTGAAGCAATACTCTGCTTCAGATTCCAGCTACAGTATGAAAATTTAAGCAACTTTCCAAAACTGTAGAAGTGCAGAAAATGAGGGTTGGACGGGCCCTCAAGAAATCCTTTATGCTATCTCCCTGACAAAATCAGTTTGTTCCACGAGCTCTCTGACAGCAGCAGGCATTATTAGGTAACAGACTGAATCCGAGTCATACAACAAATGTGATTTATATTCTGGGTGAAATTTGCCTTTATGCAGAAGCCAGCATAAACCATTCAATTTTCTCTTTTACACTTGCATTAAGGCTGACAGAATTTGTTATAGTCTTTGAGGGTAGACAGCCAGTGGCCAGAAAGGTCCAATCCAGAGCGGGATGAAAATCTAAAGGGAAAGCGCCTTTTGTTTTTCAGCCCACAGTGTGGTGTGCTTGACTTATTATTTTTCTTCTAATAGATCAAACCCTCTTTACCTCATAAATCATGCATTTCCACATCGCTGTCAGGATAGCAAGTCAAACAGAGGTTAACATATAAATTATTAACCCATAGCTGGCCATAGTAAGGAAAACTGTGGTTCATAGCTGCTCAGGCTCCTGGATTAAAAATAAATATGGTTTTACTGAATGATAATATTTGAGAAGACCTAATATTTCCAGAATGTGTATGCTGTAAAAGAATTTAAACTGTATTCAGGAATATTAAGCACTGTTTCTTTTTATACGTGTTTGGCTCTGTTCATTGCTATTTTGGAGGTTACACCTGAGGGCTGCAGGTACAGTAATTTTTGTAATCATCATCATCATCATTATCATCATTGAACATACTTCAACTTCAAAGATCGATCATAGTTTAATAAATAAAAAGCTAGCGATAAGGGTCCTAGAGGGACAGGAATAAAGTCTGACATGAAAAATTTTAATGTCATTCACTCCTGCACACTTGACAATTTGTACTAACTGAGGATCTACATATTTCCCATTCTCTGAAGGGCATGAGAATAAACTGGTAGCAAGTTTGCAACAACATCTTTTAACATAAAACTCCTTCTTCATGTTGTCTCCACAAATAATGAAACGCAACTGCCACAACTGAATGTTCAAATGTTACACGAAAACCTTATTTTTATATCTTGAATAATCACAGCATCTTGCTCCATAGAACAGCCAACATTCAGCACTTTAGAGCTAATTTCTGTAGGCGCCGTAACATAAAAAATATTAGAATAGACATATTTGAACTTGACAAAATCATGAGCAAGATTCAAGGTATTTACTCATGTCAATAATTGGTTTTTTTCACATTTCAAAGTGTATATAAGATCACATATTTGTTATTGTGTAGCAACTGGTTGCCTGGAGTTGTTCTTTTAGGTAACAAAGAGTGTAGAATGCGATACCCAGCCTCAGACACGTTAACTGCCTGCCAGTCCCTGAGACGTTTATGTTGTAACTTTCCCAAGCTGATGTATTATTTCAATGCTATAGGTATGGTGGGTGGGGGTTTCCTCTAAAGGATAATTATGTTTTAATGTGAGGTAGATGGAAAGCAGCTGTGGTAAATGGAAGTAAGTTAGTGTTATTATTTCAAATGAATATGTGCACAGTAAAACCTCTTTTAATGTGCTTGGAAAAATGGAGGCGAGATCTTCTCAGTTTCCTTGTGGCGCACGGTCACCTCAAGGGGAGAGGAACCGGTACCATTACTGCAACAGCTGCTGCATTTCATAAGCTCGGTGAAGGACTGGAAAGAAAAGCTGTCTAGGGTTTCAAACAGTCATTTCAGCAGTTTTCTTTCAAGAATCATGTATAAATTATGACTGTGCCTGGAAGCCTATAAGAAAAAAAAGAGTTGCCAATGTGAAATCGTTGTCTTGGTTGTATAAATCTTCTAAAATGGATTAAAAGGTTTCACACACGAGATGTTTTGCCATTTTAATGCTTATGTTTTATTATTTGTTGCAGCTACTGCATTGTAGCAAAGTGACTATTGAATTCCCTGACACTGGCATCTCTGCTCTCTGGTGTATAAGACCCTGCATAGTTTTCCTGTGATATACTGAGTGGGAGCTATAAATAATTGAAGGCTAACGTTATGGTGAAGGCTGGAAAGGTACTGATGGGATGCGAGTTTAAGCTGTCACAAAACTGACTTGAGAAAAACAGTTTGGTGTTTTTTTAAAAAAAACACACATAATAGAGTCATTAAAAAGGCGACATTTATTCTTTTTCCTTGCTCCCTTTGCTGAGGGGAGGTCTAATTGCAAGATCAGACCTCTATCCCCAAATCATTGATCTCTGGAACACCGAAGTCCTCCTCCAAATGCTTGCTGAAGTCACCACATTACATCATTTCTGGATCTGTCCCACTGACATTCTCCAGAAGCAGAACCTTCCTTTGGGATCCTTAAGCGGGGGGCAAAATAGGAAATCTGTCGGGGCTGGGTTTTAATATTTAAAGGATACTTTATTTGGCCTGTAAGGATAGGAGGCTGTTGCTAAAACAGTTAATTCAGCTGGGGCAATGAGTGGTAGCATGTGCTTCGGCACTGAACTTACTGAGAAAGGATCAACAGCAGTGGTATTGTTTTCCTGTAATGAAAAGAGCCTGCATGCAAGGATTCATTTACAGATTAATTTGCCAAATCTCTGCTGATTAAATATTTCCCCAGTAAACCTTTTACCCATCTGTTTCTCTGGAGGTTTTTAAATACTACCAGTTTCACTTGAAAGTAGCCAGTAACCTAGTAAGTTTTTGTACGAATGCCTGTTTCTTCTAGAAGGAAGAGATTATACTGATAGTTTAGAGGTCCTGAACCCAATCTATGTCTCCAAGTCTTTTTTCCTCGCATAGTTTAAAAACAGATAAATAAAGATCTTATTTTATGTGTAAATTTTTAGTGCAAAGTAATATAGAAGGCAGTCAGCGTAGTAAGAAATGAATTAGTCAATCAGAATTTCTTATGGCTCTTTGACACTGATTGAGACAAAATACAGTGGAATTCCTTCCATCCCTTTTACATAACTGAGGCATTAGTACAGGTTTCTCAGATACATATTTAGCCTCAGAGAATGAAGATCTAACTATTCAAGGTGGAATAATTCAGTATTAAGAAATAAAATAGTTCTTAGAATCCTAAGATTATAGTATTGAATTGGCAATTATTTTTTAATGAAACCAGGCAACGAAGACCTTTGTCTGTCACTTGTATTTTACAACTATTTTTTCCTCCTCTTTGCAGAACACTTAAATTTATGAAGGTTAGTACTGATCTCCCCCATTATCCCATCTCTCCCCATCACCCCCCAATCTCCCCATCTCCCCCATCACCCCCAACTCCCCCATCACCCCCAACTCCCCCATCTCTCCCCATCTCCCCCATCACCCCCAACTCCCCCATCTCCCCCATCACCCCCATCAGCCCCCAATCTCCCCATCTCCCCATCACCCACCATGTCCCCCATCTCCCCTAATCTCCCCATCACCCCCATTTCCCCCCATCTCCCCATGGATTGGACTCTGTGGTCCAGTGGGTGTCTTCTGGCCTGGTGATTCTGTGATTCTCTGGTTCTAAGCTGCAGGGCACCTGGGCTCTCTTGGAGACTCCTCCCTCCCCAGGTGTTGCTGCTTTGCCCTCTCCGAGGGATCCCTTTTTCTTTCCAGGGGGAACCAACAGCCTCTAACTGTGCCCGGCCGGGCTGAGGGCGAGGGATGCATCTCCTGGCATCACCGCTGCTCTGGCATCACCGGTGAGTCCCCATGGCACACCCTGCATCCCACGGGAGCGCGGGGGGGGAAGAAAGGCTGGGGGGCCTGGTGGCCCCCCAGCCAGATAGGCAGGTAGGCATGATTGGGAGGGTTGGTGGCTGCTCCAATCTCACCTCTCAGTAGGGCTGACCCCTCTGTGTGCCCTTGGGCTGCGAGGAGTTATCATTCTGGGGTGGGTGATGGGTCAGTGGTGGGACAGAAGCCTTTTGGATTGGGGCTCCTTGCTTGGTGAACTGGGGGTCCCTGTTGTGTGCCTGCTGAGGGACACGGGTTAGTGATTGACAGGGATGGTTGGACTCGATGATCCAGTGGGTCTCTTCCAACCTGCTGATTCTATGATGTGGCAGAAGAGTGCGAGAATAATACAGGTAATGTTGTAATTATCACATTATTATATTCATAAAGTAAAACTAAATATATCTGAGCACCTTAATTCAAATAGACTTTTTTTGCATTACATTTACAATATTGTCTAGTTTTAATTTGTGAGGACACAGAAATTAATTCTCTTAAGTTTTAAATCAGAATTACGAACCTGTGCCATTTCTTTCATCATTGTGACTACCACATTTTCCCAGGAGACCTGCAGTGCCTATGCTAAAGGGAAGCACATGTTGTCTGATCCATATGCCAGGTAACTGAATTTGTGTTTTGTCATGTTCAAATATCAGTATGATCAAGTCATGTCAACTATTTGATAATTCATGAAATCAAATGTTGAAATATCAGTATGTTAGAGACAAGAGTATTTGCTGTAATGTTACATCACTGAGGTCAGGAGAGGGTGGTGTTTCATTTTCCCAGCAACAGAGAGCAGTTTTCTTTATTTCCAACATGGTTCTTTTCATATATGTTTTAATTTTTGTATTTTCTCCTGAACAGATCAAAATGTTTTGACTCTGTCTCCCCATACCTCTTTTTACCCAAACATACTTATTGAAATGGAAAAGAGTGAAGTGCTGAGAGAAGTAGCAGAGGGTTCATGTGATGAAGCTAAGGAGAGGGGCGCGCCCGTTGCTCTTCTCTGGACTTGCTCCAGAGCCTCAACATCCTTCTTGTGCTGAGGGGCCCACAATTGAACACAATATTCAAGGAGCGGCCTCACCAGTGCTGAGTACAGAGGGAGAATCACCTCCCTGGCCCTGCTGGTCACACCATTTCTGATCCAAGCCAGGATGCCATTGGCCTTCTTGGCCACCTGGGCACACTGCTGGCTCATGGTCAGTTGCTGTCAACCAACACCCCCAGGTCCCTCTCCTCCTGGCAGCTTTCTAGACAGACTTCTCCCAGTCTGTAGCTCTGCATAGGGTTGTTGTGCCCCAAGTGCAGGACCCGGCATTTGGCCGTGTTAAACCTCATGCCGTTGGACACTGCCCAGTGGTCCAGCCTGTTTAAGTCCCTTTGCAGAGCCTCCCTACCCTCCAGCAGATCGACACTTGCACACAGAGCCTCCCAGGTAAGGAGGTGAGGGAGCATCCTGAGGCATCAAGCCCTGCCTCGCTTAAGGCGGTTGTCACGAGGCAGTAAGGGGCTTTTTGCCGTTTGTACCCTGAGCGCGTGAGGCGAGACCACACCCTTCTCTTCTGCCTCAGCCCTCCAGCCGCCCCTCCCACACAGGTGTTGCCCATCTCATTGCTAATTAGCCCTCAGAGCAAATCACCATCTCAGAAGAGGCCGAATCGCTGTGGGAGGAGGAGTCGCAAAATGGCGGGAGGAGTCCCTGTGGCTGTGAACTCACGGGTAAGGAGATTAAAAACTGATCAAAGGGTTTGGGATGGAAAGTTTTTCTTCAAGGATTCGTATCTCAACAGAGTGAAATCTTACCAGAAAAATCGGTGCTGCATGTGCGCACCCCTTGGCATAAATAGAAGTATTCTAAAATAATATTATCTGACAAGCTTATATCATTATTTTACTCATGTTTCAAAATAAAGATTGAAGGGCATCAGAAAGCTCTCAATTCGTTATCAAACCTTGCAAATATTTTCCTCTATGTTCCTTTCAACTTCAAATTTTATAGAAGCAAAAATGAGTAAAATGAATCCTTGGAAGAACTTAAATGTGTAATCTTGACTGCCTTCCATTAGAAAGAAAGCCTTCTTTTTTAGAAGAAGGAAAGGTAAAGCATCTAAAGGTAAATTCTTTCTTAAAACTCAGCCGAGAACCTTTCAGGTAAAGGTGCTGCCATCACAGCTTTTCTGTGTAGTTCCAGAAGGAGCGAGATTAGTGCTGTCATCGTTAGTATCTCTCACAAAATTATTGAGGGTACAACAGGTTTGGGTTTTTTTTTTTTTTTTAGGAAGATAAACTTTTGAGTATTCGACTCCTGCGTTCATACAGTGCTGTTTTTGTGAAGACAGGCAAAGCCTGAGAGGGTTGATCAAGAACTTACCAGTCCTCAGCCTCTTTTGAAAAAGTGTGGAGAAAAACAATATACAAACTCTCTTGTGCAGTTTGCCACAACCGTTTTAATTTCTAACCGAATTAAAACTGGACTAAGCTTCCAAGTTTGCTTATTAACGCTATTTCTTCTTTTTTTTGTTTGTTTGCTTGCTTGCAAACACGGGAATGTGTGCAGTATAGTTCTGGCTGGGACACCAGCAATCTGCATGGACTACACTGTAGGGAGGATAAAAAGGTCATTAAAAGGCAGCGCTGCCATTCCTCTCTAGCCCTGCTAGCCCCTTGCTGTACGGTTACCCGGTGTCTTTTCTAGAGGGGCCCTAAGATGAGGGCGTGAGTGTGAGAGCCGTGCCGGCGGCCATTTCCCGGCGTCTGACTCTGAAGGGCTCTGAAGATGAGTCCTTAAGGGCATCTCAGGCCTGTGCTCAGTCTGGGCCAGCGTCCTCCCTCCTTTAGCGGCAAACGGGAGGCTGGTTAGAACTTGTGAGCCTGGCCCACACCTGCAGATCGTTCCCCTTTGTTATGCCAAAGCCACTGGACTGAGACTTAACTATTTCATAGAATCATAAAACACCCAGGTTGGAAGAGACCCACCGGATCATCAAGTCCAACCTTTTCTATCAAAACTTGTTTTAACTTTCATCTTTGCAAGAGTTTCTCAGCATAGACATAGCGAGAGACTTTGCTATTTATCTTTGGCTGAACCAAAGCTATAATCTGTTACTGTAGAAATTGACTTCACTACATGTTTTACACGTTTAAGAGACTGCCTGCTGAACGGTGTCCTTCTGTGTGTAACCTGAAATGCATTCTGCCCTGGGTTCAGAAGATTGCAGATAGTGGTAATGTATGAAAAACACTTTTTTTTTTTTTTGGCAACAATCACGTTTGGATTTTTTTTTAATCCCTTGAAAGCTTTATGTAAAACTAGGTGTTTTTCTTATCAGGCTGCAGATATCTTAACATCCATTTGAATGGGTCTATTTAAATAAGGTGTGATGGTCAAATTGGTCAGGGATCATCCCTAAGTTTTCAAGCCAGTTGTTCTTGCAAGTACTTAGCAGTGAAAGTTTTGAGGGCCTTTTAAAATCCAGTGCATAGCAATTCTGTCAGTCCTTTTATCTACCTAAACAGTTTTGTGACAATGAAGGTGGGACAAACAGAGGTTTACCCTGCAGTTCCAAGTCCCTTTGCTGTTGCTGGCTTTCAGTTTGGGCAGCATGGGTTGAACGATAAGGATTTCTCTCTTTGTCCCTGGCATTTAATAACAGCGGCTTCACACTATTTTTTGTAGCTAGTAATGAATTTGATGACCCACTGGGTTTTCTAAACTTGTATACAGTGACATATGTCATTCAGAGTGGAGCAGCAGTACAGATTTTCTTTGACTTACTGTATTGGAGAGGGTGACTACTGCCTGATATTTTACTTTGACCTTATCTAAACTCTCTTAAAGGTCAAAATATAACAGCGAAGTCTATTACAGTAAAACAAATCTATTTTATGTTGCTCCTTCATGCATAAGCCTTTTTGATAGAGTATCACAAAAATAATCCAGCCTACCAAAAAGACTAGCCAGCTCTGTGCTTTTCAGCATTTATGTGGTATTTTTAGAGCCTATGCATTACACAAAGTGTTAAGAGAAAATTCATTTGAGAAAGACTGTGCAATTGTGTGATGAGCTGATGGCAGTAATGCTAATTTGCTTAACTATTCAGTCCTGGGCACAGGGCTGTAATTTCCAAAAAGGCCTATAATTGTTTCCTTACTGAGATGGGGCCCAAGCCGTAGATTTGAAAGTGATGAACCGTTTGTCTGTCTCTCTGCATGGGTGGTATTTAATACTAGAGTATCCGAAGTGTGTGATCATTGTAAAAAGCACCCTAAAATACAATTTATCTATTAGATTATTTTGTACTAGGTTTTTGACACTTTAAGATAGTCAAAGATAATTTAAACATAAATATTGCAGTATGTGTATGCTCCTCTTTTATAGACAATGGGTTTGGGGATTAAGTGGAATTAATACGTGTACTTTAAATGCTTTTCTAAGCCAATGTTTTGGGTTGTGACAAACATCTTTGAATGGAATATTTGTGTTTCTTGTTATCTGGAAAACACCTTAACTGAAACAGGACTATGAATGTTATACTGGAAGTAACATTTCTGAAACCTTTGCTTTCTTACCCTGCCTTTAGATAAGGCAGCATCTGCTACTGGTTTGTACCATTAGTCCTTCCAAGTTTCATCTTGGGGCTAACATGACAAGGAAAAAGGTAAAATACATCCAAAACCAAATCCTTGATGAAGTCACTAGTTACGGGATGGTGGAGAAACTTCTGTCATTCCAGAGGTTATGCTAGATACTTTTTTTCTGGTTAGTGCTAGTCTTGAAGAAATGAATCTAATTTTCATCTTCACCCACATGAAAACTAAAGAAAATGTTGCATGTGTGCAGTTCAGTCCTTGAGTTGCCTTTACATGAATGGGAGCTGCATTTCCCTGTGTGCTCTTGATATCTAAAGAAGTCAAGTTTAACAACAGACCAAACCTGTCCTGATTCTGTGTTCATCATCCAATCCTTTGAAGTTCTGTTGCTTGGTTGGTTTTTGAGAATTATGTTCCTATACAGTAAACCCCACCTGCGTTCACAGAGTACTTCAAAGTGTCAGAGAACTTAGTAAAAGACAGTACAAGAAGCTATTAAATATATCAATCTACTTAACTAAAGATATTTTGTATTGTTCGTATCTTGTAAGGTGAGATAATTTCCTGAGTTGCTATTGCCTCATTTGTTGAACCTTGAGTAACCTTCTCTCTTAATTAACTTTGAGAAAGCATGTAAGTGTAAGCCTACAGATTAATTTCTATTTTTATGTGTACTTTACTGTTTGCCAGAAGAAACATTTAATTTCCTGGTGACAGGAAGCTCTTCTTGAGGAGAGAATCTCATTCTTTCAGTTGTTATTATGAGGTGCAATGCTTAATTGCTTTCTCACTCATGTACAAACAAGGAATCTCTGTGAATTTTAATGCAATTAATACATACGGGAAATATTGTTGATCACCAGCTTGTATTTGTAACAGAAATACAGTCATCTAGACTGCAGTACAAATACCATTGCTAGAATTTTTAAAATGCTCTTTTGAAGAACCATAAATGTCTCTTGCACTTCAAAAATAGTTAAACCCTCTCAGATGCATGAGCAAATTTAGATGTATCCTAGATTCCAAAGAGCCAATTGCTCTTTGTCAGTAGGAGTCGAATGTCCCTTAGTTTCTGGCAAATAGTAACAGGGGAGGCTGGCTCTGTGTCAGCTGCTACTGCTGCTGGAATCTGCAATAGCTTTCTATAGATAGTAGTAAGTAAAACCTCTGTAATATAAGCTGCCGCCTAATAAAAAGTAGAATCCATTCCTGCCAGTGTCAGCTATGACAGTTTGGTGATTTGAGCCAGCTCTGAGCTTTGCCTTTTGCTCTTAAGAGAGGTTGATGTATCATCCTGCTTATCCTCATTTGTTTGAAGCTCCCATATCTCATCTGTCTCGCTGCTTGGACCTGCTGTGTTGTCACTTGTATGGCACATGCAGGATTGTTTAGGCCTATACCTTCTATAGAAACACAATTTCCCCCAAAGTTTTAGTGGAATGTTAAGTATTTCAGTATGGGGTTGCAACTTATGTATTGATGTGTCTTTCATCCAGAGACAAGTCCTATTTCTTTAAATGCTGCTTTGAAGCAGTGGGGGAAAACATTCTCAGTTTCTGCGGTGCACAGTATTAAAAATAAAAGCTTTTTTTGTGTTGTATCTTTTCTGAATGGAGGGGGAGAAATTAAGAGGAGTAACATTTCAACCAGACTAAATTATTAATGTTACTTCCCAGCAAATTTATCTGCTTGATAGATATCTGCATGGACACAGTGAATGTCCAGGCTTGAATGGCTAGCAAAACCCATGTTATCATAATAAATAAATCAATTTATTACCATCTTGTAGTTTTGATTTCCTATTACGTTCTGCTTTCTTCTGGTCATGTTCTCAGTATTTTACTGAAAAATCAATTTTTACTGCCTGCTTCTGAACAGTAAATACGTAAGTCTAGCAAGAACGTAGAAGTTACAAATATTATTGTAATCTACAAATTACATTACTACACAGTAGAGTCTGAATGTCTGCTTCTAAGATCCACTGCAAATTAAGCTTTCTATCATACATCTCCATCAACCAGTAAAGGAAACACAATTGAGAAAATGGGTACATGAAAATTAGGATACACTAGATGAGTTATAAGGAAAAGTGAAATGCCTCCTGCAGGAAAAGGCATCTCTGAAATATTAAAGCATTCTTGGCCAGCATAGAAGTAAATTTTGGTTTATCTTTCTGCACTTTTTGTAGGGGAGCTGGGGGGAGTGGGTGTGGATGTGTCATTATTATTAGCAACATAACAGTTCAGCTTTTCTTCTTGAGATCTGAAGCCCAAATTGATTAAGGTAAACCTGAAGTTCAGGGTAAATAGAATAATGTTCCACTCGAGACAAAAGCCTCTGTGTAGTTCCAGTCTTCTGTAATTAATGAAAAGTAATATGTAATGTGAGAGTAATCCATTAGCACCATTCTACATAGCTGATGCGTTAAAAGTATTCTCTGCTGACACCAGTAAGGATTAAACATCTTTTGGGAGCCGTCACAGGCGACCCCATCTCCCTTTCAGATGCAGGCAGGCAGCCCTTCTGAAGGGTTACAATGAATGGTGTGCAGTCACCTTGTTATCGTAATGTATAGCAGAGGTATGTTCTGAAGGGATTCTCTAAGCCATTTGCAGACCTGACTGTAATGAGATATCAAATACGTTGCACAACTGTGCTCAAAAATCTCTCTATAAAGAACACCCAATCAGTAGGCCCTTGTCTGACTCTGCATTTGTTAGAGCCATGTGTCCAGAGGCGTCCCCTGAGAAACATTTTCATTAGTATTTCCTGCTTTTAGAATTACTGGCAGTCCTCAATCTTTCCTATAGTGCATCGCAGTTCTCACTCAGAAAAAGAACTACACAGTGGCTGGGCATAGAAAAGCAAAAGTGATATTTAGAAGATTTTGTCCGAATCTTTGTTTAGTAAGGGCACAGATGACTAGAGCTAAGCAATATCCATTTTTATTGCAGAGAACAACAGGTTATAAAGGATGCAGAGAATGATACTACCACTAAATTGTAAATTCTCTGTGTGATTAAAAAAAATATTCCTTTTAAGGAAAAATCTGCATTGCTTTCTAAATTTTGAGGGCTACAGACATGCTTGAATATCTTATTTTTTCAGCTCTATAATCTTAAAAATATAGATTCATCACTGCACTGCCTGTGACTTTTTGATACGCTGATATGAATCAGATTCTACTCTTTGCTGTGGGAATGTAATCCTGGATTGGATTTGAAAACCCTGTAAGCAGAACAGCATGTAGGGTGCAGATCCTTTGCGAGGTCCTTTTTTTCAAAAGGATTCAGAGGAGGACTTGTTTCTTGGGTTTTGGTGTTCTTTTCCAACGAGTCACTGGCAAATATCCTGTCAGGGAATGGAAGTTGAACAAATGGATTTATGCTATGATATCCAGAAGGTAAATTACCACGTATAATAAGGGATTGGAAACAACACCGTGAAGAAATTTGAGAACTGCATACTTTAGCTGTTGCTTGCTCTGTTTGTTCTATATTTGAATAGGAAATGCTGGACAAACTCGTGGTATTACACCATTGTTCTGAGTTTCTGAGCACCTGGAAAATTAATATTTCCCAAAGGAAAAGAAGGCAGAAGGCATGAAAGCTAGTGGTGCTGCTAACTCTGTGAAAAATAGCAAAGGTTGTCAAGTCTCGCAGTGGCACTTGACATCAAGCAAAGTGAAAATATAAAGGAATAAAGGGGATGCAAAGTGAAAAAACCTAAATACATGCTGCATCTTTTTTCACAGTATTTTCAGACTCAAAATATTTCAGATTTTGTATTTCATACCTGTTTGCTAAGGGTCTGCTTTCTATAAAAGTTAGGATTTCTAAGGATAGCTTGCTCTAGGAATCCTCTGTGGATGAACCATAACACTGACTCAGTACTAAGTGTAAACTCTGTGTACCTCTCGGCTTCCTTGCTGGAGCAAATGAGTGCTCTCCATGTGACATTCTGAGGAAGAATGAGAGGTGATGAGCAGGGTGGCACTTTGATTACATTTCCTGTGGTAGCCCCAGGACTTCTAATTACCGACCCATGCTGAGACAGGTTGTTTGTTATGCTAAATTTCTCTTGCCCTTGACTCAATGATTAGCAAGTTAGGTGGGATAAATCTATCTTAATTTCTGCTTCAAGCCTGCCAAAAAATAGGTTGTTGCTTCTGAGAATCTGGGCTGTTCTTTCTGTGCCGTTTCATTCTTGCGTGTTCTTCTTTAAGGTTATGGTGTGTATGGGGAAAGATGAAGTGCTTACAAGTAAGCCACAGATACCATGGCATGATAAAAATGCAAACAGACTTCTGTCTGAGGTGGAAGAAGGTGGAAATAGATTGGACAGAAAATAAATACACAGGACACTTGTGATTTATGGAATAGTTAATTAGATTTGTGTGAGTTATACTTGCAGTAGCTTTGACCCTTCAGAGATTGTGTTTCTTGGAGAAAATATTAATACCTGGTGCTTTTCACAGAATCACAGAACGGTTTGAGTTGGAAGGGACCTTAAGGATCATCTGGTTCCAACCCACCTGCCATGGGCAGAGACAGCTCCAACCAGACCAAACTGCTTAAGTTCCCATCCAACTTGGCCTTGAACCCTTCCAGGGATGTGGCATCTACAACTTCCCTGGGTAACCTGGTCCAGTGCCTCACCACTCTTATGGCGAAGAATCTCCTCATCATGTCCAATATAAATCCTCCCCTCTCCAATTTGTAACCATTTCCCCTAGTCCTGTCATTACATACCCCATGAAGATGTTAAACAGCACTGGTCCCAATATGGATCCCTGGCGTATACTACTTGTAACAAATCCCCATCTGGACATCCAACCATTGACTACTACTCTCTAATACGACCATCCAAGAGATCATGCACTAGTAAATAATGTAATTTGGAAAGTTCTAATTTCTCCTGTACTATCCTAACAGCATAATAAACTCCTGGAATCATTGTGGGTGACAGGGTGTCATCAAATAACAGATAAAGGGAGTCCATTATGCATACACCTTCTGCTTCACTTCTGACGTCATGATACTTCTAATTATATTGCTTCATTTTGAATGTTACTTTTTGAAAGAAGCTTTAGTGTTTTCAGATGTGTAAGTGTGAAAACAGAAACAGTGAAACAGACTGTGATCACCAGGGTGACTACTGGACACTGAAAGGGGTGAATTGTCCAAATTTGTGCCTCTTCAATGTTTGTCAATAAATTATTTATTATAAAGTTTACATCTTCAGATATTTTAAACTTTTTTTCCCCCGTCACTCAAAGCCCATAACAATAGATTTAACTGTCTTGGAGAAGAGTTTCAAAGATTGTGTTATTGCTTTCCCTTTGTGTATGGATAATTCATTTTGAGTAGCGTAGTGGAGTTTGCTTTTTTCCTCTTGTTATGCCATGTTTAAAGAGTCCACAGTAAAACAAAATTGGAACTTTGAAGGTAAAATATATCTTAAAATGTGTGCTGCAAGAATATTTTTTGATTTAGAAGATGACAGATAATGCTCAGAGAGGAACATAACCTGTTAGAAATGCAGTATTCTGTTTTGAGAGCTGTAATTTGCCAAAATTCATGAGGGTCAAATGTGCTGTCTACATTATGTCATTCACTGCAGAGGGGAAAAAAAAATGCATTTGAGAACAATTTATTATAATTCTATGTGCTTTCAAAAATTACGTTTGTCAAGGCTCATAGAACAGTTACAATACAATTGAAGCCAGCCTTTTGTTAGTGGTTCATGATTAGCATATACCCTGAGTGAGATTTAAAGCCACCATAAATGCCTACGTAGAAAAGATTTGAATTTTTAAGGTAGTAAGCAAGCTTTGCCTGAGGCAAATACTGTAGGATGTTGTGTACGTAATAATAACATCAGAGCGATTTGGGTTTTTTCCTTCATTGTTATTTTTCAGGGAGAAAATAGCCCGAAGGGTGAGTCCTCATCTCCCTCTCCAAGGAGATAAATCAAAACTTTGTGATCGTAATCGCCCTTGTCAGCGGAAACTCAGTTTCCGGCCTCCTACCTGGATTGCTCCCAAATAGGGCAGAGAGTGTCTTGGAAATGGGAAAGGTGATTAACATTTCTGAGAAGGCTGTCTACTCCAGTGAAAAACACTGATGAGGTTCCTGACTGGGCTGTTCCTTTTCTGTCCCTCACCACCCTTGCTCGTTTCCCCAGGGGAACATTTACGCTCCTCTGCAAGAAGGAGGTTCAATGCTTTGGAAGGATTTCTGTATTCCTGACCAGGCATTTAAAAGCAGGGCTTGTTAGTGGCTTTCCAGTTCATTAAACAAATTGAATTAACTTATTTAGTCTTCAGGCCTGAGGATGGCAGAAACTCAGTTTTGTGGAGGTGGCAGCCTGGACAAACTTCAGCCTTCCCTTCTGTGCGCTTCCACTGCTTTTGCTGCTTTATGCCCAGCCTTTTGGAGGGATGCCCGACAGCTGCATGGCCTTTTTCCCCAGAGCCTCTCACACAGCCTCAGCTTTTATGGTGATTTTTGCTGTCCCATGTGAAGCCCTAGGCAACTGCTTTCTTTGACTGTCAAAACCGATGCCTGGGATCAGCCCCGTTTAGAGCAAAATTCTACTAGGAAGCATTTCCTTGAGAAACAATTTGCACCTGGAGAATATTTCCCAAAGTGTGGAGGTGAATACCGAACTTCCACGTAAATCCATTTGATATCGTGTTAATTAAGTGTTTCTGTTGAGAAGGAACATATGGTATTGTTTGGCATCGTGACTTAGCTGCTCAAATGAAACTAACAAAAGGAATTAATTGTCATTGCTCTATGTCTGCATGAATGCACAATTTAAAGAAATATTTTAATCAAGGGTTTAAGATAAATGTAGATAGCTATGACCTAAGCAAAAGCTGACCCAGCCAAAAGCATTCTGTTGCTTGTCACAAGATGCTGACATAACTCACAACATACAAATACATCCCTGCCAAAATTGTTCAAAATACAACAGCTGCAAGTTTTCTTTTAGATGAGAAAGTTATAAATTTCCTTAAGACATTGTTTCAATAGCTGGGGATGCTTCTATCAAAATGCTTTGATAAATCTGTAAAACAGAGGACAAAAATCACTCCGTTAAACTTGTTAGTTATACTTTTAATAAATAACTAAGATGGTTTTAGCCAGATTGTTTTACAAACATTTTTATTTAATTTGAGTGCAGACAGAGGTTGCACGCTAGTGGAAACTGAGATCTAGTTGCAAAGATCGGCAATGACATTTCCTTCTAGGAGCATGGTAATTAACATGTCCAGGACCTAGTACTTGATAATAGAGAACATTACTACTCTATTGTTTCTCTAACATTTTTCACTTGGATGACCAGTTCTTCTGGATTCTTTGGGTTTTATAATGCTAATATCCCCATCCATCTGGATTTCTTTCTTGGCTCAACGTATAGATTTAAGTAGGACATCCATAGATAAATGGATTTTGCAGAAAATTCATACGTGAAATCAAGATTTCATCAAAGCTCTGAACAAGCATTTGTATCCTGGTCACATTTGCTTCAAGTCACAGTTTTTATTCAAAGGAGCCTTGATATATTTCATGGCTGACAATGTAGTCAAAACCAAAATAATGCCCTACCGTGTAAAGCTAGCGGTCTGCTTAGCCCATCCGTGCCTCCAGCAGGGTAAAGGAGAGGCTAGTCAGGAAGGACGTGAGACCACAGAGTGCCTGCAACCCCTGCTCATTGGGCATGACTGGCAGGAGTTCAGTAGCCAGGGGCTGCAAGGAGACCTCTGTGGGTGTGCACCAGGGACAGTCCTGGCTCCAGTGGGTGTGCTGTCTGCATCAGAACTGAACCAGAGGAGCTCGTGGTGCCTCTGCACAAAGGTGTTTGGGAATGGGTGGTAAAAAAATGCAGGATCTGCAAGAGACTATGCCAGGGCAGGAAGAAACCTGAGCAGGGACAAAGGAGGACCAAGCAGCCGTGGCTGCTTGATTTCTGTAAGAACACAAGCATATAAAGCATGATCTGCGCAAAGTGCAAATAAATGTTTTCTAGAGCCGTAGTGTAATGGATTATGTGCTTACCATTTAATCAGTGAAGCTAAGCTTCCTTTCTGATATTTGGCAGAAGAGGCAGCACACAGATCTGATCAAAGCAGCAAAAAAACCCTGAAGGTATAATATTTAAAATCTAAGTACATAATGTGTGCTTTCCTAGAAGTATTTCTGATTTGAGTGGAGTATGCTGTCAGAGATGTCTTTAGAGCCCTTCTTTTCCCTCCGAGTAGAATTAATTTATTAAACAGAAATAATTATAGCATAGTTTTGGAATATAGTTTCCTGTCACACTGGCAACAAACCCCAGTCAAGTAAAAAAATTACATTGATATGCAATAATGAAAGAAGACAGAACATTTGATGGAAATACCTTTTGTTTAACGTTTTTCATTCAGACGTTTTTGTGGCATGTCAGTAAACTGTAGTTTATTACTTGTGTAATGTATCCCGTGGTTGTCATAACATAAGAACAGCATACAGATAAAGTAAGAGATGAAATATATATAGCCTGTTAAAGTTAAAAGAAGTTGGGCCATTGAGTGGAACAACCACCTTGATTGTCAGTGTTTGCAGAGGCCACCACTGTTCTCTCCCTGACTTGAGGACTTGCAGCCTGATTGCTGTGATGACAGTGATATCTTTCCCGGTGTCTTCCTGCTGCTTTAGGTGAGGTAATATTCTAACCAGCAAGGATCATACTCATGTTTGCTTAGTGAATGTATTTTCTGCTCCCTTCTATTTGCTAGCATTTCTGTGTAGGCATCACTCAGAATTATCTTCTGTTTGATTTTAAAGTTAGCTGATTTGTCAGCTTTTCACTTCAGACTCAAAACTTTAAAATGTGAACTTACTAGGACAAAACAATATTTAACAAATTTTAAATCCCTTCTGTTACTGTAAAACAGCTACAAGCCCAGCTGGTAAGAGACCCAAACTCTTTAAATGCTTACTCTTGTATTTGCAGCTGAGTGTTTGTTGTAGTGGGCTGCAAGGTGGGAAGGATTGTTGCAAGACAGCTGGAGTTATCCTTTGCCACAGCCAAAAGCTAAGCAGGTATCAGAATTGTTTTATTTGTGAGTTCTGCCAACAGGTATTGACCTTCAGAAGGATTTCAAGTTGTTGTAGTGTGTAAACAGACACCTTCAAGCTGCTACTTGAATTTGATTTTCTGCTGTTTTGATATTGTAATTATCTGTCTGGCTGCCACTTTGTCTTTACCAGAATACTTGCACTTTTTCAGTACACATTATGTTGGAGATACGGTTTACAGGGACAGAACACTATTGCTATCCTAGTAATACTGCAGGACTTCTTATAAAATATACTGGGTTTCCTTGTTAACACAAATAAGTCTTCCCCCCCCCCCTCAGTTTTTCTCTCTCGTGGTTTCAGATATTTCTGAGTTCTTCGGACACTTTTTGCCAAATTGCAAATAAATATATCGGGACCATTTGTACAGATGTTCTCAAGTATTTGACTGGAGTATCCTCCCTGTTAATCTGGTAGCTTTCTCACTTGTTATGAATTTTCCTAGTTCAAGGACTTGTTGGAAGTTAAGGGCGTAGCTCCAGTGTAATCAGTGGTATTATAATGACGTATACCAGCTGGGGAAATGGATCTGGTGAATTAAACTACTTAGACATTCAAACTAACCTTCAAAAGCGCTCTTAAAGACAGTGTTCTTGATGTTATCTTGTTGAGGATTTTTTAAAATTAATCCTGAGGAAGGAGAACTAAATATATAAAAAAAGACCCAGGAGAAATAACAACAAAAATATTAAAATTTCTTTGGAATAATAAAACCCAGAATGTTTTTTTTTTTAAATGATCCCCATAAATACGTGGGTTTGGTCTCTTCCCTCTTTCTCTCTCTGTTGCTAATTCTGAAAATTGTGCTGCAAATTCCATGTTATAGGATCTGCAGTAAGTCTCTATGTTGGCATAACAAATAAAGAAAGATATGGTCATGCATGTTATTCTTTTATTCATATAGAATTCTGTAGTATATTTGAGATTAAGTTATCAGTTATTTGCCATGATTTATAATGCAATCATGTAATATTTGTGAGTTCATCTCACATGAAAATCTCACGCGTTGTTCCAGATGACTTCAATTGCCATTTAAAGAATAGACTGATACTGGTGATATAGGAAAAACCAGGATGAAGAATTTTGAGTTGTTTCCTTTGTTGGTTAATCCTTCTATGGTGACTAATATTGCTACTAATGGAACACATTTAAAACACCTTTCAGAGGTCAGCATTTCTCAAAGACCAGATATTTAAATGATTCTCTGTAGTCCAGGTAAATTAACTGTAATTGCATCCCTCAGGCACTACTGAGTCTTCGGTATCACTGAGCAGGTGGTAAGAGTAGGTGACTCGGAGCCAAGGAGGAGTCCGTTACAGGAAGGCATTTAAAAGAGCAGCAGAGGCCTTAGCATTTTGAAAATAAAACCTGCAAAAGCTATGAGGTACATTTAGTACTTTCTGGGAAAGATGTTCTGTTCTCTGGCAATTCTAGCTATAATCTTGTGTAGAATAGCCAGATTTTTTTTCTAGATATTGGCATTAAATTAAAACAAAAACAACAACAAAAAAGAAAATAGTTTTGACTTCCAACTTCTCAATAAATCTAGCAAGGGAATGAAAGCCAAGTATTGTTTATTTCTACACAAATGCAATTCTCTTCCCTAACTTAATTTTGTAATGTACTTAGTTTGAAAAGATTTGCATTTTTTTTTTTATTAACTTTGATGCTATTGTGCTGAGTGAAATTGTAAGCTTGTCTGGATAAACCATGTTGAGAAAGATGGGCTGTTTCCCTGTGCTGATACTGAAGAGGCTTTGAATAAAAGAGTACAAGCCTGGATATTAGCTGAATGTTCATTTCCTACTTGTTGTAGTCAGCGGACAACAGCCATGCAGGCTTTGTACCTTAGTCCATATATGATGAAAATTGCATGCAGATGTATTGTTTGTGAGCATTATGGGATCTCTGAACAGTGGGTTCTAGTGCTGTTAGGATATGAAGTATGAAAATGAGATAAATGAAAATGCATTCAAATAGTAGGATCATTATTTAAGTAGGAAGAATTAATAAAAGTAAGGCTCTAATAATTTTCAATGTGAATTTCCTGCAGAAGCAACCAAAATTCAACCCCAACCAAGCATAAGTGTGCTTTGCTTAAAAATTCTCTTCCTAGTATAACAAAGCAATAAAGGAGTAATTGTTTCATGTGACATATAGTCTTGTCATGTCTCTTCTCAAGCACAAAAATCTCCATTTGTATATTTTCTCTGTGGTACTCTGCCTCTTTTGACCTTGCTGGGTGCTGACTCGTGTGTAATGAGGGTGTTTTATTTTTTTGGCTATGCTGCCTTTGTATTCCTTGCAGCTGTGTCTTTGGACTTTTTGGTGTTGTCTTTAAATGTGCAGAGGTTCTGAAAAGCTTTTGCTCTAACTACTGTACTGATGTCCAGCAGGGAAAGCAGAAGAAAGAGAGCTGTTTTAAAAAATGAACGAAAAGCAAGTTGAAAGCCCCACACCAACAAACTCCACCACACTCCCCCAAAAAACATAAACCCCTAAAGGAACAGTAAACTGGCTTTTGGATCCACAGGAATCACCAGAGACCAGTATGCAAAGGGTTTCATAAATTGTAATTTTAGAGCTGGGGCCTTCCTCCAGATGTACCACTACTCTTGTTTTGAAGCACATCCCCTCAGTTGGATGGGTCCGCACGTGGCCAGTTGTCTTCTCTGCTGGAAAATCCACATGTCTGCTAACTGAGGAGTTGTGGATGATGGAAGGCTTGGCTCAGGTGAGGGGAGATTAGGTTATGAAGTGTGTTCCAGAGATGTAGCGTGTTCTACTCCAAACCATTCCCTGTTTCCAGACAAATGGAGCCCACCTACGGGCTTGTGCTGTGACTGGCTTTCCAGTCACCTCTCCACATCACAACTAATTAAGGTCTATTCACATGGATTCCTGGTAGGAAATGTGGGTGTTAATAGCAGTGGTGCAATCGGGGGAATTGGACAGCTAAGTCATTAGTAGGCCCTTCTAAGCTCCAGGGAATAGATGTCCTGCAAACATTTTATTGACTTTTTAACTTCGATTGAATTTTCTTTATCCCTTACTTTGCCTGAGCATGTGACAGAATGGCTTATGTGAAGAAAGTACTAGGATGAAGTCCAAGTTTGGCTGAAACTAAAACAAGCCAGTAATTAGTTGTACTTGCATTCCCATATGGCTCTGAGCTTGCTTGCCCTTTTTATGAGCTAAACCAATAGACAGAAATCACTGAGTCACAGGCAGGAAGGCAGCGTGCAAAATGACAGACTCAGATGGTACTCATAAAGATGTGAGCAACAGACAATGAAAACATCCATAAGTAGGAAATGATAGCCTCGAAAACAAAAGGAAAAAAGCATAGTTTCTAGATACTCTTTTTTCCTCCTCAAAAAAAAAAAAAAAAGTGATACATCCCGTGGAATTTCAGCTTTGATTTGTGTACTTCTGGAAACTATTTTCTTGATTAAAATTCACAAGTCAAATGCATCTGTCAGTAGTCACTGTATCCTGTAAGCTGAAAATAGTTTTATGCATATATTTTTTTTGTTGTCAGTGTTGAAGGAATTCTGTTGCTTAGTGGTTGAGAAATATTGAGATTAGGCAACATTTTGTGAATTTAAACTAGATACGTGTTAAATATCTATAACGTACCGCACCCTTTTACCACCCAGTGGGTAACTTAGCTTTAGATAAAAACAAGCTTCTCACTTTATAAAGTAAAATTCCTGCTAAGTACCAAGCCCTATTCCATCCTATTTCAAACTATGTGCTTAAGATGCTTGAGGCAATATTTGTTATTAATTTGAAATGTCTGTAGAAGGCTGACTTATCTGTATAACTGAAAATGTTATGCATTTATGAAAACTAGAATGGGTAAGTTTATCTTTCAGTTGCAATACATCAGCATTGATGGACTTTACCCTTGCCTTATTTGGGAAATTTCATGAACTGTATAGATTATATTGGATTATTTGGTTTACTTCAGCAGAGGGCAGTATTTTTTCCCACATATGTTACGTTAAGATAGAGTAAAGGGCAAAAACCTATTAAATCCCTTATCTTTGATGCTATAGGTGATGTAATTGTTTCAGCTTAGCATGTTCCATTAAGAGTGCATGTTATTGTTGTCTATGACAACGTGTGCTTCAAGAAGATGACCCTGAAATGTAGTCTAAGGGCTCTAAACTGGAATACAAAAAAATCTTAAAATTTCTGTTGTGCCTTCTTTCTGTCATTTAAAAGTCAAAATAGTCTTGAAATCATAGCTGAAAGGATACCTCATGATGTTGTAGGGTTAGATCTAAAGGTGGTCATCAAGGAGCTAGTGCTGCGGATGAAATTAAAACAGTGTGAATAGTAAAGAGAACTGAGATTAATAACAGACTAAATAAGTCCAGTAATGGTGGCTGGTTCAGTTATATTCTCCATGACAAAAGCATAGTTGCCTCCAACCTGTGAAATGGGGGTAGGACCTGAAATTGTACAAGACTGGGGCAGCTTTGCTTAATACAGGTGGCATTTTCTTTTTTAGTAAGTGCCTAATGTACTGCTTGTTTGTGAATCATTATTTTACATTTTGTATAATTCTTGCTTTTCTGTTTCTGTATGTTGAGAAATTGAAGATTAAAATGATTGATATGAGCAAGCAAATACAAGTTGTTCTGCAGGAGTAGAGTTTCTATTTTCTTATCTGTCAGATGCAGGTCAGGCCTTCTGCAGGTGGCAAATCCTCCTTTCATTCAGTCTGTGGCACTGACTATTCTGAAACTTGGCTGCAGAGAGATTATACAGAAGGCAGTTGGATTAACGTGAAGTATATGCTTGGTTGCATGGAACATTTGCAAGTGGAGAAGAGCTGAAAATGATACCAGTTTGCAAGGACTTGGTGGGACAGGGAGGATGGTAGAATTGTTGACAGTTACAGCAAAACAGAGGGAAGGAGAGTTAGGAGGCACTGTTTTTTGACATGCTGATTTTCATTTGGCAGGACATATGGAGTAGATTCTGTAGAAGCAGTTTGAATTACAAGTGTGAACAAAAGAGAAGTGAGCGAGTAGGAAAGAAATCTGGGAGTCATCGACACAGATTGCACTTCAGGTCTTTGAGAATAGCTGAGGTTGCCCAAGGACAGCCTAGTTATACTGTGTGCATTCTACAGAGCCTTTTCCATCTTAAAAATATAAATCTTCTCACTTAGGTGCTATTTTTGTGAAAGTTGAAATAACAGTAATAATGAAACATGGATATCTTATTCAAATTTCATTTTACAATACTTATTTCTAGTAACGATATTAATAAGTACAGACATTCATAATTTAAAACTTTCTGCTCATTGGACTATAGCATGTCTTCAGAATTACATTGGTAAAAAAATCAGGGCTACTTCATTATGTAAAACTTAGCATTATGTAAAATACAACAGGCAACACGCTAAAGCATTTCTGTTCTAGCAAGGAAGCTTTATGCAATGTTTTCCTTAAAAAGAAGGGGGGAAAAAAGGGCAATTTTTCCTCCTGTACGAGTTACTTTTTCAACATGAGGAATTTTTGTTACCGTGATTGTCTGAGAAATGCATGAGTTTCTTATGCCTGGATGTTACTGCTCACACCCAGTGATAAAAACCATGCAGAGTCTGACATAACAGAGTGCACTGCAGTTCATCTCCTGCTGACGTGTCTGCCTTCGGGATTCAGCAAACATCAGCTGTTCTGAACACTGCCGTTAATAATAAATGGGGAAAAAGACCAAGAGCGTTAGTTTCTTCAGGCGTTCAGGCTTGTGGCGGGAGTCAGGTTATCTGCTCCTGGTTATAGCTCAGCTCCTCTCTTTTACACGGAATTAAAAAAAAAAAAAGTTATATAGCTTCTCTTTCTTGTACTAATTATGTACTGACACACAAGGTGTCTAGTCCTAACTGCATTTTAGTTCTTAGGGTCTTTTTGGTTTTGGTTGTTTGTTGGGTTTTTTTTTTTTTTTTTTTTTTTTTTTTTTGTAACAGTTACACAGCCTTATGTTCATAGCACACCTCACCTGGGGTATTTTCCTAAATACAGTATGGGCTTTGCTTAAGAAACATAATGATTTTCTCAGTCTATGACTCTTATTGATGTATGTTTAACCGTTTTGAGTTTGTCTGGCTTTTTTAATGCTTGGTGCTACTTCATTGTGCTGAGGAGTGATCTGGTCAGGAAAATGAATGTGCCTTTTTTTTTAAAAAAAAATAGCATTCAAAATATGCAGTGTTATGAAACTAATGTGTTTAATGTTGGATCTCAGAAAGGGACATTAAGTAAATTCACAGAATCGCCATGTGGTTGCCATCCTTTGGCATAAATGTGAGTGAACATCCGGAGTTCTCTGCTATTGTTCAGAATCCATAGCTCCATTATGAACTGTTAACTGAAGATCCTCCTTATTCTGAGAAGTGATCTCAAGCCACAAGATGTGATTCGGATAATAAACCCCCAAATGCCCAAAGCTCTGTCATTCAAAGTCAGTCCTGCATCCTAGCCTCCCCCAACTGCTGAAGGTCAACTTTTGTCTCCTGTTGGTTCAGTTTGGCAGCGGAATGGAAAGGAATGCTGGCTTGGAGCTGGAGGCTTATAAATAGAATCCGCTCTGTCTATTTATACGCCTTCCTAAGCGGTAGTTGTTGGTGGCTTCGTTAAACAGCTGCTTACATATCCCATAAAATGGATTAACTTTCTCCTTCAGTGTAAAGATTAACTTGAATAACTGAACTCTGGGATGAGATTTATCTGACTGAGAAAAATGTGATAGCTGGTAACTTTGGAAGAGCTCTATGAAAACAGGCTGTGGAGCGTTATGCTACTATTCTTGAATGGCAGAGGATGTGGTTACAATGTGAAAAGCACAAGAGAGCAACTTACTTTGTTCTTTATTATTTTTACTGAATAACTGGGAAGGCTTTATAGTACTCGATGAATCCTTAAATAGAAATCCTTTTGACTCAGGAACTTTTTGGATGTTATTGTGCACCCAGTTACCTTTAATTGTTATTTCAGAGGTGTTCATGGTGATAGTTGATATGTGGAACCCCATAATTGCCATCCAGGTGGTAGACGTTGGTATCTACTGAAGTTTCTGGGTAAACTGCCCTCTTTTATTGGAGTTTAGTGGCTCCTTTTGGCTACAGTATTTATACCTACTGTTCCTAGTGTTTACAGAGAGCATAGTGCAATTTCTAGGCTGTCGTGATTGTGAAGGCTTAATGATAAGGCAGGAAGTAAATGTGTTCTCGTACCACACAGCTCTTTTCCTACATAACTCTGACCACACATTACTACCTGGACTGCATGGATGCTTCTCTACATGGGTTTGTATT
The DNA here is from genome assembly GCA_033558105.1 of Coccyzus lansbergi. Lineage (NCBI taxonomy): Eukaryota > Metazoa > Chordata > Aves > Cuculiformes > Coccyzidae > Coccyzus > Coccyzus lansbergi. Next base: position 154,641 of record JAUMJK010001483.1, on the reverse strand, counting down.
CTCCAGCATCCAAGCATATACTAGGCGACAACCATCACCTTCTCTGTAAAGTGCAGGTCATTATTCTTGTCTGTTTGGCAGTTGGTGTTTCTGGCAGCAAAACAGTCCTACTCTGTCTCTTAAACCTGAAGGAGCAGGTGGGGTAACATGATGGACACATCTATCTGCAACAATAACACTCTGTCTCTGATTCTTAGTTCCTTTCTCATTTGAATCTGTTCTGTTCCCCCTGAGATAAATAAAATCTGGACCCAGAGATCCCCAAACAGTCTGGTTTGATTGCTTGTCTATGAAGAAGAAACAAAAAGTACAATGCCATAAAATTTTGTTTCTAACATTCTTCAGTTTTTCCTTTTTTTTTTTTTTTAATTTTCTTCTATCTAATCATTTCCTTCAAATTTCTTTGAAGGACAGCATATTTTAAGTCACCTGAAGTTTATCGTTTATGAGATACTAGCAGATCCGATACTTGGCAACTGAAATTTGTGTGGAATTACTATTCGGGTTCTTTTTATAAAGAAACTAACAGAGAAGAAAAAAACTACATAAAAAAGAGTATGGTAGGACAGAAACAAAGCAGTGCTACTGCATATGAAGTAACTGATGCTAATGTGATTTGTTTTTTTAATGAAATCCTTAGTTTCTTAGCACTGCACAAAATAGCTCCTTTATTTCATCCTGAGGTTTTGTTCCTGCTGGGATAAATTTGTCTTTTTCTGGCCCTAGCATTAGTCATTAGCTTAGAACAGGATCTGTGTTAGGCAGGAGAAAAAGGAAAAGTCTGCAACTGAACTAGTCCCAGAGCTCTCCTCATGAGAGCATAAAGGCAAAATTTCACGGCATAAAAAGGAGACAAATCCTGTCTGCAGATGTTTGTTCAGTGTTCAGGGCCACACCTGGTGCAAGAGTTACACTATGTGTGGCTGTAGAACTCTAGCAAAGCGAGGGGTGTGGGGAGGCATTCCCAGGAGGAAAGAAACAGCCTGTGTTTTGGGAACTGGTTTGTATCTGTGGCCATGTTTCACAGGTGCTCTGGCGCTGCTAATGGATTTGGAAAGCGATGTACTGCCCATCTAGAAGAGCAGGGATAGCCAATGCCTTTTCCCTCTGCAGAAATATGAACGTTCGGAGTACCACAGTAGTCCCTTTGACTCTGTTTATTGTGATGTGAAAAATAAAGAGGGAGGAAAAAATAGACGGAGCATTTATAATTTTAGTATTAACTATGTGAGGAACAGTGTTGTCACTAAACGTAACCACAAGCTTGCAAAAATGTCTCCGTGTTGTAGTCATTTTTAAGTTCCGCCTTGTTCATGCATTAATAATGAAGGAGCTGATTGTGAATCCTATTTTAAAGGCAGTTCATGGTTGGTTGATGCTGAGAGAATTCCTGTGGAATGAACTCTTCTCAAGAAGCTGTGTGTTTAGGCTAAGAGGACTGAAAATTGGAACTGTTGACCTCTGTTCCCAGTTCTTCTGCTAACTTAATGTGTGGCCTTGCCTCAGGCTTAACCTCTGCATCTCAGCCTCAAATTCTTAAGAATGAGCATAAAAATTAGATTTCCTCTGGCTGTTCTGGGCACGGGAGTGCATCCTGAGACTGGAAAGAAAAAGCACTACTGAAATGAAAAGTTTCTTTGTTGAAAAATACACTAGGTTTGGCAATGCCTTTGTAATTTAAAAAATCCCAACCATATCAGTAACTAAACTGAGCTCACTTGTTAATTACCTGCAGCACATGAAACAGCAGCACTGAGTCACTTTGGTGCTGAGTGTGATAAAAGCTTTGGACAAGTGTCGCTGCTGACTCCCTCAGGTAGAGGTTCACTGTTCCATCCTGATTGTATGTTGCTGTTTCAAGAGTAGCATTTCTGTATGTATTTAAGGAAGTGACTTGCTTTATTCTGCTTCATGTATGGTGATCAAATCGGGTAAAAAAGGTGACAGCTCTGGAGGGCTGTGTGTCCCTTATCCTCCGTGTCCCTCAGGGCCACTTGTGAGTGTCTGCTTGGTATAATGCTGTGCAATGTTGAGGTTCCCCCTTATGTATCCTGGGCAAACCGCTGTTGCAACACGAACTCCTATCACAAAGCCAAACCAGCATAGCACTGAACCTGGGACAGCTGAAGAGAACTAGTTAGTTTTGTTGCTGCTGGATTTCAATCAGTTCAACTAACATTAAGTCACTGTGTGCTTCAGTCACGTTTGGCATGTGCATGTCCAGAGGAGTCTCTGATTGCTCACTGTGGGCATAGTAAGTTGTCTACACAGCAGCATTGGTCTCTGTAGTTTGGAAAGGCAAAATATTAAGATTAGAAGTGTAAGATCTTATTCGGGCCCAGCATAAGTTTAAAAAGCAATAAATGAAATACATGTATATGAATTTAAAACAACTCTTTGAGAGGTAAAGCACATGCAGCTAAACCTCTGTGATAAAATCAGAACTGATGTGTCTGGCTGAATGTGGTTAAAGGAGGAAACCTAGTTTTGACTCAGAGATTTTATTTCTCTCAACAGACATTTAAAATAGGAAGATGTGTAGAAATAGATGCAAAATGTCTGTGTTGCAGCTTGGCAAGTGGCAATACCGTATGTAATCTATTATAAGATGAATGGCATGTTGGGAAATTATTCAAGCTGGCTAATTTACAGAGCTCTAATTCTACAGCCATGTTTGGGAGAATAACATCTGAAACAGCAAGCTTCCTGTTGAAACACCATAGACCTGTGTGGACACATGTGTGTGCATATTTAATCATGATATTACAATAGGAAAAATGATTGAGGTTCAAGGCATTTCCTGGGACTTGGAGATCAACTGGGATTCAGATTCTGAAGCTCAGCCAGGTGCCATCAGTTCTCACCAGCCAGTAATTAATCCCCAGGAAATGCTTTATGCTTCCATCTCTATTCCTTATCTGAATGTTCTCTTTCTAAGATTTCAACTGTGTCTTAAGATCTCCTTAATAATTAATTTTCCATAGGAAGTAAAGGCTTGCAATAAAATGTATTACCCTCGCCCACCAAGCCCCTGTCTTTAGTGCTAAAGGTCTTCCAGTTATATGTGATTTGTGGAGTTGTGGGGCTGTGTTAACGCCAGAGTTTGACCTCACACTGGGATTTTCAGGACTATTTTTGCAACATCAGGCAGTGCGATTAGTAGGAGTTGAGCTGATATCCATGATGGATGTTTTCTCTACCTCCTTTCAAAGTCTGTTCCCCTTGTATTTATAGCATTTTGATGCAAGACCTGTTCACTGTTGCACTGAATGCATTTGGAAGAACAGGATTTCTCAGTGCCTTTTTTAGGCACGTATCACGTGTTTCTGTGGAATATTTAATAGGGAAAGGCACAGGAAATGTTAGAGGAAGGTGTATCCGGGGAGGGTATTTGCCTATCCCTTTTAGGAAGTGACAGTCTTGTTCTCTGTCATGTCAGTCAGCTTAAATCCACTTGATGTGGCCAGTTTCCTCCAATTCATGGTTGTGTAAGTAAAGCACTGATAGGCGTTTCTTTTCTAAGTTTCAAAGTCCTCTTCTAGGACTTTAAAAAAAAAAAAGGCCATAATTCCACCATTTCCTGGAATTGTTCTACCTTAAGGTGAAGAAGATATGTGTATGGCTGGGAAAAGGCAGGATCCTGGAACTCTTAATTGCCTTTGTTACCTGATGTGTTGCCAGAGAGAGGGGAGGGGGTGTAATAAGCTGTGACATCTTCACTGGCAGTGGAATTTTACAGCAGCATATTATGTTGGACAGGCAACCGTGCAACACGAATTTGAATATCTTTCCATTCACAGAAGAGTACAAAGCAGAATCTTATCGCCCATCTCCTGAAAAACCATTCTGTAACTTTTACTTTGACAGCCACCTGGGAAGATTTAGATTTACCATCTCTGTCACCTTGTCCCAGTGGATATCTGATGTCCAGCCACTCCGTGTCCCAGCTCTGATTAGCAGATTGAAAGCACTATTGAACAGTAAGGCAATTTGTAGCCTGTGGGTATGTCCAAGGCATGCTGTAAGAGAAATGTCTGCTATCATATTGCACAGAACAGAACACCACTCAAATCCTTTCAGCTACATACCATTGAAAAAAGCCAAAAAAAAGGACAGTTCTGCTTTACTATAGAGAATGTTTCTCCAGGTAGCTAAGCTGACAGCATAAAGTACATTTTAAAATTTAATGTGTGTGGTTTTAGGGCTTACAGTTCTTTTTATAGTGCAAATCAAATAAAAAAGATAAGTCCAGTTTCTCGATAGCAGGCAGTTTAGCCCAGAGTTCACAGATAAGTTTTTGCAAAAACTAAGAGAAGAAAAACTACGTTCAGAAGTAATTGTCCACCTTCCTCTCTGTGTAGACAGGGAAAAATCAAGCCTTGGAGTTCCAGAGGCACGAGGCCTCTCCAAGCTGGGCATCTAAAATATCACGAGCCTGGTCTGGGTGAAAGTATAAAAGCTTGTGATTTTTGCCATAATGTAAATCAATGTTGAGTCCTAGTTAGGAAATGGCAGAGAAATCTTACGGTGGTGTTAATATTTCTGACTAGCTTCTCAGCAGAGATTCGGGAGAAGCATTTTCATGTGGTTAAATGCCAGTGTCTTTGGAAAAGTTTTAAACCAAACTGCAGAATGACTCATTTTTACCTCACACTAAGTGACCTTGTGCAAAGTTAGTAGAGAATAGCAATTAGGCTTCAGATTGACATTCCTGCTTGTGTTGCATTTCCCTAGCTAGACAAGCCCGTATGTGAGCTTGTTTTGATGGGCTGGAATCAAGGTACAGATCTTACTAGCTTTTGCACACTATCAAACCCATGAAATTGTTGTTGTTTTTCTACCCAGTGTCTTTGAAATACAGTGAAACCAGTGCTAATACATGGTGGCAGCCTTCCAGTTTTCCACTTTCAGATCTCAGTTCAAAGTAGGGGAGTTGCAAAATGTTACATGTAGCTGAAGGTGCCAGATTAAAAATAAGGACAAGAATTCCTAACAGCAGTAATTATTATATCTTAGCTAGTTTGGTGTTTGTTTAGGGTTTGTTTTTTTGCTTGATCGTTTTTTTAAAGATTCCCTTTATAAAGCTGAGTGGTAAAGTAGAATTACTTTAGGAGATATTTGGTGGTTTTCTCACTTAATTTTCCTTTAGAAGGCACAACAGTTTGTGTGCTTCATCTAATCAAGTTCTTTTTTTAATAAATGTCTGGCTACTGATTTTTTTTAATAATTCAAATCTGTGTTTTATCTACGTAAAGCCAATTTCTTGCTTTGAGAAATATGGAAGGAAAGTGCTCTCTGCTTTTTTCTAGATGAGCCAGTAGGGAGCAGTATCCCTCTTGGCATTAATTTTTATTTTCTCAGTATTTGCTGGCTGGTCCATACTCACTTTTTCACTGTCAGCCTGTGAACACTTGGAAGCAGACTTCCTCAGAAACAAATTGCCTTTGTGAGAAACGGATTCCATATTGGCACATCAGCAGAACAGATGGAGATGCAAAACAAAACAGTTTTTTGGAACTGTTGACATGGCAGTACTTTTTATTAGTAAGTTTGCTCCCTACCTAGCTGTCTGGAGGAAGTGATAATTTCATGACGTTAGCTGGGAAGCGTGTGGTTAGGTAAAACCTAGCATGCAGAGGGTCTAGTGGGATCTCTTGATTAAAATAGTCACCCACAGGTGTAAATGCTTTCACAAATGAAACATAAATCAAAAACTGCTGCTGTTAGTTTCTCTGAAACCTGAGACAACTTTCCCTTTTTATAATTTTAATCCCAGTGGAAACAGGACAAATTAATTTGGAAGTATAATTTTCAAATAAAATAGGTTCGTATTTTGACTTGAGCTTGGTTTTGTCCTTTTTCTCTGACTGAGTTCATTGCTTCATCAGTATCAACAGAATGGAAATGTGAAACTCTGTCTTCTCTCTCCAAAATATTGCATTAACTTATTACTTGGAATAAGTAACAATACCATAAAAGAATCGAAGTTAGTGATAATTAAAGCAAGCTAAAAATCCTCACTCCTAGTTTGCTTACGTTGACTCTGACACCACTTTTATATATGCTGCCTTATCTTTTTCAGTGCTAGGTAATTTTAACTATTTCATTTTGACAGTTCTGAGGATGTGACCTGTTGTAGCACATCACTAAGAGTGGATTTATTTTTGCTTGATGAAGAAAGTGCATGATAAGACCAGATAGGGAAAATGTAGTAACTGAAGAACGTTTAATTCATTTTTGTATTGAAAAACTGGTTTTCTGGACTAAAGCAGCTGTTTTGAAGTGTGTTAAATTTTTTTTGTCAGGTAACGTAGCAAATTTAGACATGTAGATTGCACATATTTTTTTAATTTGTACCTATATACTAGGCTTTAACAATGAGCGTGGAAGAGATTCCCCTCAGTTTTCTACGTGTGTGGAACTTCATTTAGTACTCCTGCATCTTTTTTCCCCTCTTCCTATGCATTCTTCTGTTTTCTTTTTCATTTGCTGTTACTCATTTTTCTTTATTGACTGCTCTCCTATATTTCTTCCTGGCTTTTACTCCCCTTTGCTCGTTTATTTTCTCTCTCATCTCTTTCTGTATGCCTCTTTTCCCTCTGCTATTAATTTTTTTAACTGTCATTTTCCCCCACCTATCCAATCAATGCTACACGTCCTGTTGCTTTCTTTTTGTGACAGCTTTCAAGTCACATGTTAGATTACTCCTTTCTGTGAAGAAGTCACAGTAGGAAGCAGAGGCAATTATTTCATCTTTCCAAAAACTACAGATAACTGTCCCAAGAATCGTTTGGCTTCTTTCTGTTCAAAGAGGTGGCAGACAGTAGAAGGAGGAAAAGAGGCTGACAGCAAATTCCGAGAATTTGTAGGAAAGGGAAAGGTTGCTCTGCCTGCAGAGCAGCGGATGGGGAGGAACCCAGCAGGCATCGGCACTGATTCAGGCTGCGCTAAGTTCTGATAAGAAGTTCTCCTGAATATCCACTTGATTAGCCACAATGCAGAACAATTGGTATGTAGATCAACCCACTTTCTCGACTCCAGTGTAAACAGTAAAGGAAGACCTGGGTGAACCCTTCCACATGAATCTAAGCTGGTTCTCATGGAGGTGGGGAGAAGCTATTCAACTGACGCTTTTCCACTTGGATACCTTTTCCTTTGTTGGACATCAGTTCCATGAAAGCAGGAGGACTGTGGTGTCAGGACATGACAGCAGGATTTTCAGATGGTTTGGCTCAGTTTGGAGCTTCTCGGTCATGTGTGTGTATATAGGTTTTTTTAATTTAATAGTCTTAAGAAAACAATACCTTGAGTCTCCTAAAACTGCTGTAGGCCTGGTCTTCGGCCAAATCTTTAATTAATTTCCTATCTTTTTATTGTTGACTCTGCCTTGTAATAGCAAAACAGAGCCTCTATTTTGCATTGGATATGGCTGCTTAGTTCGTGACCTTGCTACTGAGATAGTGTTTCTTCTGCTGTTTCAAACATAAGTAATCCTTAGAAATACAGGTTAGTAAAGCCAGCACCTTTTCACATTAATCAGTCTGCAGATGTCAAAATGGAGAACAAAATTTTCATGTAAAGAATGTCCAAACGTGCTACTATGTTTTTTCATTCAAATAAAAGCCAAGGGTTTGTACTGATTTTCAAGAGTACAATTTCTTCCACAGGTTGTCAGCTAAGTTAATACTTTGGTGTGATGCTGAGTCTTCTTTCAATTTGTTATTTTAACACTATTACTGAGAGTTTTCTTGTGATCAAATAACTGACTTAAAATATACTCTTCTATGTTGGCACCACACTAGGCAATTGTATTGCTTTTACCATATGTTAAGTTAAATGGTAGCTTCCTGCTCAACTGCACAGGTTTAACTACAAATTAAATTCACCCTGAAGCTGCTTCTTAATTTCTTGGGGAAAGGGGGAGGTGTCCCAGCTTGTGGCAGGGAGTGTGAGGGGGGTGTGGGGTGTGGAACTGGATGGGCTTTAAGGTCCTTTCCAGCCCAAACCATTCTGTGATTCTGTTTCATAGCATCAATGCAGATGGGTCCTGGTAAGTTCGTGTAGCTGTGTCTGCTTACCTCGGGCCTGGGTTTTGCCCACAGATTTCGCTGAGACCTTGGAAATTTCAGCAGAGCTCCTGTAGAGAAAAATTAACAGAAACATATTACAATAGCAGGAAGAAATTATAAGATTCCTATTAGCAAACAGATGCATTATTATTATTATATCCTTGAAAGATAATTTAAACAGAAATAATGACCAGATGTCCACTCAAAAGAGTGTGGTTTCTAAAACAAAAAAGCAGTTGTCATTTTCTGAAAGATTTATTCACTGTTCATTCTGGCATCTGAAACTGCACTTAAATGTAATGAAGGACAGTATTTCCAGGTGTAAAGGAAATGAAGCTTATTTGTCTCATTTGGACATTTGTCTGGGTTTCTAGACCATAATACCAGTCCCTTGAACAGAGAGGACAAAAATTAAAGTGCACAAGTAATTGTAAAATTAAAGCGTGTGTATGTGATCTGTTGAAACTATATAAATCAGGTAAAACATAACAGATGAACGTACTTTAACTTTAAATGGTTTACACAAGTGCGGAATGTGTATGACATTCCCAGTTTACCTCAATGAAAATTGTAATACAAGTCTACAATAAGCCAGACAGTTGTTGATAGTCAGGAAAGAAGAATGCAACTCTGCATTTAAGGCTATGGCAAGGGGCTGGTGCTTTATGATGGTTCCCTACCATTGGGAGAAATCGCGATCTTGGTTATCACGCTATGTTTGTTCTCTGTAGTAAAAAGGTGTTTTCAAAAGACCTGACAAACTTGGCCCAAGAAATTTGTCGTCTGGTAAATACTACACCTTGTGTGTTGCAGATGAGTACTTATTTGTGTCTCAAAATCAGAAGATTTCCATATCTTGACTAGTTGAGTACGTGGTCATGCAAAGAAAATAAGTCCTGAAATAATATTATAGAAAAAGTTTTTTTAAGTATCATTAGCTCTCCTCAGAAAGAGAAAAGGCCTTTGCTCTACCAGCCAGGCATCTGGCCAGGCAAGGTGAATTAAACTGGTTATTAGCCAGACTCTTAAAAAAGCCTTGACTGGCCTCTGTAAGGTAACCTGGGTACCACTGCAGTGACAGGAGAATATAACAGAGAATCAATTGTTCCTAAAGGTAATCATTTTATGTCCTAGATGTTATGTGACATCAGCATGTTCCTTTAAACTTTATTTATGAGTGGAAACAGACAGAACCATTGATCCTTGCATCTATTGGCTCTATGAGAAGAAAGCCAATTGGTTGCCAAAGACGAGGGCCCCCCCCCCAGCCTTCCCATTAGCTTGCAGAGCAGATGGTGCCCAGACAGGGGGCTGCAGAGCCTCTGCCTGCAGGCATAAGGAGCTGGATAACTGGGTAGGTTCTTGAGTGAAAGGAAAAGGAGTTTTTCTTGAGGAATCCAAATATTGAGGTGCTGCTCAACCCTGCTTAGCAAGAAGTTAAAAACAGGGCTGGTCTCTATTTCATGACCGGTTATACGTTTTGTTATGTCCCTGAAGTTCTGTGGAAGAACGTTTAGCAGTCAATTTTTCAATTGCTGAATTGTGGCTATGCACCTCTGAATAAAAATAATATAATTCTTACGTATTGGTCATGCTATTGTATTTCTTTGCATTAAGTATAATTTCCTTGAGTAACTCCCAGATGCTTGATAAGGTCAGGAGAAACTGGAGCGTTCGGCAAAATAAACAGAAATACATACAGGGCTAATCCAAAGCCCAGGATGTCAATAAAAAGATTTCTACTGATTTGAATAAGCTGTAGGTCAGACCAGCAGTGCAGAAGTCATCCAAGTAATGGATTCACACAGCACACAGTACGAAGGAGTCTCTTTATATGCATGTCCAAACAGTGTGTTTGGAATGCTTCCAGAAGAGTTTGGCTCTGATCTGAAACTAATTTATTTCAGCTTGTTAAGCCACTAGTATATAATTTAAATAAATGTTATTTTAATGTATGCTGATAAAGAGATGGACTTTATGACATGTAGTTCAATTTGTGCGCCTGCCTGCTTAAATATCTCAGTTTCGCCAGCACATAAACAGCTTTTCATTAATAAGAAGCCCACAAATATCTTGTAAACATCTAAAAAGCCTAGGAGAGTATGTCAGAGGGGGAAAAAAAAAAAGTTCAGTTTAGAGTTTGAATTTGAGTTGAGTGAATTTCACATGACTGTTTCTTATGGAAACCATTTGGGAAAGTTTATTAGTGGATCTCTCGGATGTTGTTTTTCAATTGCAATTTAGACTTCTGTGCAACTAGTGGAATCCAACTGTATAGTGATCAGTGGTCCTCCACGTGAAGGAAGAAGGTTACATTTTAAGCACATAAATACAGAATTAGCTAACAGTCTTGTACTCACCAAACATCTAGGTAGGTGTAGCAAATTGTAAAATAATATTTAGAATTTACCTCTGCCAAGTTCAGTGTTTTTTTTCCTCTAAAACCACTTAGAATTTTGTTAACATGAGAATTGAAACAAGATAAAGGCTTTCTATAGCATGCAGATTGATTTCACTTTTCTGTGCAATCCATTGCAATGCCAAATTCTTTTCATGATGAGAAAATTCTTTCCGTATACCCACTCAGATTTCCTCCTGAGGTTACTTGTCTTTTTCTTCTTGTCCTGTCACCATTTATTCTTGTGAAAAGAGTATCTCTGTCTTCTCTGTAACTACCTATTAAGTATTGCACGCCTGATGAGATTTCCCAAACCTTCTCTTCTTTTGTTTGAGCAAACCTAGTTCCTTCAGCCTTTTTCTACGCCCTAAGTTCTCCAGCCATCTTATCTTGGTAGCCCTCTGTGGCCTTCTTCCTCTTCAGTTTGGCATTTCTCTTGAAATGGGGGAACTCGGTTGGGACACGGTGTTCGAGGTGTGACAGAGTGAAATCATGACACCCCTTGATCTGCTGATCACGCTTTTACTGACACAGCCCACAACATGGTTTGCCTTCATTGTCGCCAGGGAACAACTGCCAAAAATGTAGATTGTGCTTTGAAGAAGTGTATTTTGTTTACACACTTTTTTTTTTTTTATTCAGTAATTTCTGAAGTTTCTTTTTATTTGCTTTTTTTAGTCCATATTTTCTCGTATGAAATGTGTCATCTGAAATAAAATGAATACAAATAGTATTGCTAGAGTCATAGATGTAGAGGAGAATGGTCATTAACGTTTCTAGAAGAGGAGATCATTCATTTATATGCTTCATGGAGCAATGTGCTTGGTAGCTTGGTTCTTATTATGTCATTTCAGCAGAGAATTGACTGACTTGTTCAGTTGTGAATTGTATGTCTCGTAAAGTTGGGTTGTTTCTTTAATACTTCTTTAGTATATTTCGGGTGTCTTAGGAAAACAGAAGAATATTGTGACAGTCTTATATTCAAGATAGGCCTATGTCAATGTTCTTTATCTAATTTTGAGAAAAAAGAAGTGGGGTTAGAGGGCTTGAAATCTAAGTTTAGATGTTAGATTTATGGTTTTGGTCATCGCAAGTGGAAAGAAGTTTGTCTGGTATGGGGAAGTTTTAAATTACAAAAAAATGTTAAAGTCAAAAAAAGAGAAAAAGTGAAATCTCTCAAGCATTGTACCCACGACGCTTCTCTTTTTTGAGATAAAGGATACAATAAGAGTATTAAAATCTCAACCATGAGAGTTATATTGTAGGTGGCATATTTTTGTCCTTTCTGTACTTTTTGTTCGGTTTTTTGTTTTGTTTTGTTTTTTTTTTTATTCCCCATCCCAGGTGAAGTCTCTGTGGAACGAAATGTTCATTCGTTCCCTAACGAAGTCACTAGGAAATCCTAGTTTGGCTTTGGGATGGGACTTAGTTCTCCTTCTGTGGCAGCTGAGCACCAATGATTCCTGGGATAAGTTTCAAATGACAAAAGTGTGTCACTTAATCTTTGATCTTTACTTTCAAATCCTGAATAGATGTTATCATCCACTGTTTTGCTAAATGTAAAACCATTAAAAGTAAGAATTAAATTGCTCAGTGGTGTAAGTTTTGATGCAGTAATGGAGCATCGTTTGGTAAAACTAGACAAACATCCTGCTTCTGTCCTGTGAAGGATTTTTTTTCACTTTTCTGTTCAGCTGATTTATTACACTCAGCCGTGTTGGAGGCTGCCTGAGCTTGCTTCCTCTTTCCTTTTTAGCTTCCTTATTTTAGCTCAGATGGCACTTTACTTTAAATCCATTAATATGGTAAAAGGTCTGTTATTTGACCTGGGAGCAGGGTCACACGACCGATCTTAGCTAGTCTAAAATTAAATTCAAACAATGCTGAAATACACTGAATAATTCTCAACTTAAACTTGTGATCTTCCAAGTATAACAGTACTTTAATATGACACAATAAACCCCGATTGGAATGATAACTGTTAATGATTTAAGGTGTTTGTAAAATAAATATACCAAACCTTTTGTTGCACAATATTGTAATTGCAGCTCTACCCTATTTGTTGATGGCTTGAGAAGATGTTTTCTATTTTGTTTGATTTTTTTAGCCTTAAAAACTCACAAAGAGAAGAAATTTTCCACTGTTGACTGCCCAATATATGGAAAGGACAAAATTATTTTTAAAACTGATTATGTTTCACAAATTGTCTCTTCTCTGCTACCATTAGGTATTTCCTACTCTGCAGAGATTATTTTTTTCCCTCTTAACCAAGATGAATGTGCTTGCAGAGATCGTTTTCCAATTACACTTGAATTGTAGGACACCAACAATTTTTACCATGGAATTCCTTACAGAGGGAATATGAATTCATTTTATAGGGAAATGGAGGTTTAAATAATATAATGATGGATGATGATTTTAGAGTCACAAGATGTAAAAACTTTACTACAGTGATTAAATAATTTGTTTGTGGGTTTGTTTTGTTGTGGTTTGACCTTGCCTTGGTTCAAATCGATAACTGCCGCAAGTCAGGCAATCCCTTGATAAACTGCTGTGAAAAGATAAGCAGGGTAGGAAACTTTGCATGGCTTGAGAAGCCCTCCAGGGAAGTTCCATGGACTCTTTAGGAGAACAAACCCCAATAGCTGTGAATTAACTTCCTCTGTCTCGGTGCTTTGTTCACTTATGCTCCTGAATGCTTGTAAATAACTCTGGCACTGGACAGGTACCCAGACACTCTGTTTATTGTGTTGGTGTCCTGAGGACATCTGTGATTGTTCTTCTGCTAACCCAGCATGGGATTAATTCACATTCAGATCTTGCTTTGATGGATGTGGGTGGTGAGCAAGATGGGTTTAAGAGGGACAATTTTATTTAATTACTGTAATTCATTTGGGACAAACAGAAAAGACAAAAAGATTTTTTTCCTTCAGTCTTAGAAAGCAAATTAGCAATACTCAAAAAAGGGGGAAAATATGTGAGGAGACGAGGAGCCTCTTTGGTTGTTGAGCTTTTTAAGTCGCTGCCTTACAGCTAGGAAAACCGGTTCACCAGTATTTTCTTTTGGCCGTGGAGACCAGGTCTTTTTTTCCCCACAGACCAAGCAGACAAGAAATGCTGCTTTTGCAGTTTAGTGTCACTCTTGGTTGGTGATACAGAATCGCTCCAAGAGACTCGGTAGTTGGAAAAGCCAGACTGGAACTGCTGTTGTTTGGGAGGCTGTGTGTGCCAGGAATGGTGCTGTTCTTAAAACAATCTTCATGTGACTGTGATTCACAGAAATGTCTGCTGCGCTCAGAAAAAGCTGTGGAAGGTCGCAAACAATTTACCTCCATGTACTGGCTGTGCTGTGCAAAGGCAGTAACTCACTAACTATCAGAGTTTTTTCATTGTTTGCAACACGTTTTAAAGGGAAATTTGTGGATCCAGTGTAACGGGATGATCTCAGCCCACAGCCTAGCATGGGTGAAGCTTTCATAACACTCACTCACTGAGTGAACAGCCTGAGAAGGGGAGTGTCACTTGTAGCGGGGCCAAAGCATCCAGACCCTATCGCAGTTTTCACTTAAAAATTTATATATATTATATAACATCACCATCATCTTTGTCACTGTTTTTATCCATTTCATTAGAAAATCATTTAGAAAGTTCAGATGACGCTCATAGTGCATGAATGTCCCTGTCTTTGCACTCTTCAATTATTTCTCCTTCACTTGCTGTGGTTTATAGTCAAAGAAAGCTTGGATTAAAGTAGTGAAAGCTTGGACAGCAGTTTTAAAAGAGTCTCTTGAGTTCCAGGAACTCAGCTATTATAAATTATTATTCTGAAAAAAAGACAAGTTTCTGCCATTTAAAAAGAAAAGGCAATTTCTACATAAAGTATTACATTTTTGAAAGCTTAAAAAGAAGTTTTTTAAATGGCTGGGATTTGCACATTGAGATTAAAACTGGATCTTTCTGTTTAATGTTTACATCTAAAATATTTGCCTTACATTGCCGTTTTGTTGTTTAGAGTTTAAAAATACAGTGCATTTAGATTTTCTTTTTAATGGTAAATCAGTACGTGTAGGACAGGTAAAGACAACAACTTAAAAGTTCATTGGGTTAATTTTTAGTATTGAAGCTGAATTTTTGACGAGATAAATTAACGAGTCACGAGAAACTTTCATTTTCTAATTTTTAAAAAGACACACTGGTAATGTAACGTTTGTGAACATTAATTATATTTGTGATGGCCTGTTATTTTGATTTTTAAGTTTGTAATAAATAAGCACAGCAATAATAGAAGAATCTTACTTTGTGTTGAGGATAATGAAAGATGAATTTTCATTTGGCTGACACTTAAAATACTGCAGCTGCAAAACCAAACATGAATCTGTTTGTTCTTGCAGAAAGGGTGACTGGGCACTCCAGCATCTGTTAATGAAGTATGTGCCCTTGTGCCCAGAGGTGTGTACAAAATCAGATGTCCTGCTGAATGTGATCTGCTCTGTCCAAGAGGCCTTGTTTGTATCACTCAAGCTTGCAACAGTGGCTATAAGTTTTCTGCGAACTGAGATTTCTGGATAAAATTTAACAAATGAAAAAAAAAAAAAAAAGATGCAGCATGTGAAATGCATGATGCAAAGCCTCTGAGAAAACTGTGAACAAAGTGATCCAAGAAGCCTTTTCAGAAAGGACACAACCTTTCACTTACTAACTTTTAATTCATTATGGTAGCTATGGAGTTAGCTAAAACTCAGATTGTTATGTTAGAAACAGAGATGAGTATACTTGAATTTCAAATGGAATGGTTGATATACTCCTTAAGTTTACATAGCAAGTCCTTGTCTTTAAATATCCATGAAACAGAACGGTAATTTCTGTCGTTCTGCAGAAGAGAAACGCTGCAGGAAAACAAATGTTGTGGTTTGCTGACAGAAACAGAGGCAGCTTTCCCAGGCCATGAAAACACAGTACAGTTGAAGGTGATTATAGGACCTGACTGTTTGTGTTCAGAAGATCTTAACTTCAAAATGAACGTGTATTACTTCAGGTAGCAGATTGTTTTACCTTCCACTGATAAAGTTTTTTTTTTCTTGGTCACAGGAAGTATATGTCCTGCAGTTTACTAATTCAGTAGAATTAAAAGAATTTATTGCATGAAATCTTAATATAGTTGTTTTCAAGTACATCAGGTCTACTTAAATTGTGGGTTTAGGGAATAAGGTTTGTTGGAAATTTATTTGCCCTTAAAGACTGAGACTAGAGAATGAACTATGGAAACTTTGATTTAATGATTTAAAATGTACTTAAGACTTGTTAAACATAAAGTGCCTATTTCCAGATTAGTTGCTGATAATTAGTCAGAAAAAATCCCCACAAAACTTACAGTGACTATCACCTGGTCTTTGGATGTCCAACAGAGTGTATTTTGCTACTAATTGACTTCTTATTTTGGTCCGTGTCTTAAAAATAGATCATTATTTCATCTGGTTTGTATTGTAAAAATAGAACCTTAGTATTTTGATCAGTTATTGGGAGTTTCACAAGTGCCTAGAGACATGAAACTGCTCAGGAAAGAGGAGAATGTGTTGTATTTCAAATAAAGTAAGGCAAAATTTGTGGAAAATAAGGATTTTCCCTGTCTCTGTCTAGAGCTCTACTTTTCAACCCCTTTTCTGTCACTTGTTGCTGCTGTGCTCTGCTCCCTTTCCACAGTGAGGATGTCTCTGACTCAGGCATGTGGCAGTCGGAGATTTCTCCGCAGGGCTGTCTCCAGCAGAGGCTCTCAGGAGTGCTGAATGGCAGCCCATTGCTTTCGTGATTTTCACTTCTGAGGAGTATCAAAGTAAAACTCCAGGTATAGTCTCAACTCTAACAGGAAAACTTGATGTCTGTAATAAGGCCCAAAGTGCATCTTCACTCGTTCTTTGCCTTAGACCAGTTCAGTTTTGAAGTGACTGTCCCTATTGTTCACCCTACTGTGTAATGGCACACATTTCAGCCAGTGCCTAAAACACATAATTAAAATGGAACGCGTGCTCCAGAAGCATACTGGAAAAAAATTGCTATTGTGTTTGCATTTGTATAACTGCTTGAGGCCAATGTGTGAGCCCAAGGAGAGGCTGGGAACTTTTTAAGTAGCGTGCTGATTCTGGGTTGTTTTAGAACTCGAGGGACAGACAGACCTGGAAGTCTGCTAGGATTACAGCCAAAGCTACCACTAGGAATAGTTTGCTGGAGAGGTGATGTGTTTGTTACTGGAAAACCAAGAGCCTATTCAAGGAAAATAGCAGTGAGATGCTATGCTCCGATTTTGTGGGAAAGCTGGCTGCTTTTCAGGTAATTCATAGACTGAAAAGATGGTGTGAACATTGTGGAATAAATCCTGTCTTCTGTTGCTTGTTTTCAGGGAAACTATCTTTCTAAATAGGATTTTATTAAGCAAGCATGAAACGCTCTTTGCAGTCTCCCCTCCTAGTAGCAGTGCCATCTCTCTACCATAGAACTATGAATATCGGTCAAAGCAGCACATGTGGCCTCAGTCTAGATCCATTCATGTATCGTGGGACTAGTTCCTCGTTTAAGGGTATTCTGTGCTAAAGAGGCCCTGGTAGCCTCTGACTCTGGCACCTCCAAAGAGTCCTGCCCTGGCCTAACTGTTCAGATGAATGAAAAGAAATTCTTAATTAAAATCAGAATGAAAGCATTTGGCTCAGAAAGGAAGGAATAATTACAGCATGATTTAAAAATAAGTGGAAAAGAACTGACTAGTCATTTGCTGTCCCCTTTTCATTTCTATTCTGTTCTACCAAAGCAGCAGTTTTGAAACCAGGAGGCATCATTTTGACTAAGTTGGCAAAAAATAGGTCACAGCAACCAAGTGCTGGGCCATCCTGCCTTGCTTTTACTTTATCTCACATGGTGGTATTTCAAGACCAAGACCTAGTACAGTTCGGTGCGTAAGTGCAAAATCTGGGTTTTCTTGTAATCAGTGTTTCACAGGGACGTGAGGGCTGCTGTAGTTCATTTCCCAGTAGCTCATTCTGATTTTTGGTGTTGGAAAGGCCCTGGGGTTGTGCCATTGTGTTAGTGCCCTCCAGTCTTCTGGCCGTGAGTGGGTGGCACTGCACAGTACTAGTGGGGAGCTGCAGCCTGCTGTGCCCCTCCACAATGTCAGCTCCTGGACTTTATTTAATACACAACACACTGAACAATGCTTAATAAATCAAATCACAGCTTGCTGCTCACCATTTTTCTGTGCATCTCCTGGTGTCAGTGCATCCAGCTCACACTGGTAAACCTGTGTTTTATAAAAATACCCCTTGTGAGATAAAATCTTTCAAAGTCTTACTCTGCCAGCAAGTTAATGGTGTAACTGTTTATGATGGGAGCATATGTTGTCTTTTGGCCAGTGACAGTAGCATTAAGAAATTACAAGGCAACTGGTTAACGTTCAGCACATTGCTTGCAGTTAATATGAGACTCGAACATAAAGAACTGACCCAGGTAATGGCTTTTGAAATATCACTTTGGATTTACAGCTATCAACATGACAGAGGACTCCTTGAATACAATTACTTCATTAACAGAATTTATTGGGGTTTCTTGTTGCCTGTGCAATCTGCACTTAATTATTTAATTCATGGTGGAACCATTCATTAGAAAGAATAGTGTCATATTGTTATGATTCTATTTCTAAATCTCGTATAACCTGTAAAGTAATAAGCCCTATCTTAGTTCCAAGATTAGATTTCTTCTGTATTACATTATGAAACTCTTATAAAACTCAGTGTCAAAATTAAATTAGTAAAATGTTATTACCGTTTCCTCTTTCCTGAAAGAGAACTGTGGACTGGCTCTTTCAGTGGTAAACTTCTGTCTTGGAGAAACTGAATTTCATTACAACCATTCTGATGCATCTTTTGGCTGATAAGTGATGATTTCACTTTGAATCTCGGGAGAAATCGTTAATATCAACCAAGAACTAAACAAGTGTTCTGTTTAGTACCAGATTTACAAGGGGCTGTTTGCAAATATCTTAGAAATTCTGGCTGTGTTCAACAGGGTCCTTTGAAATTTGTTCTAAAGAATTGTTCAACAATAGTCTGCTGAAACTTCTGTTGCCATTACTTCTTGTTTGATTGATTGTAATACTTTCTATATTTGTGAATGGATACTGCACGATCCTTTTGATAGTCATTGTAATTATGTAACAAAAGGACAGCTTTTATCATTAGAGAATTCCTCCTAGACATAATCTGTGCTGCTGGATGTGCAGTAGGTGCCAGAACTATCCCTCTTCTACTACAGTCTTAATCCTTTTGGGAAACTAGATGGGCATTTGTTATGGTATCCTTTCTGTCTGCTGTCTGTTTCATAAGTGAATGTTTGCTTTTAGTGATAATAAACACGTTTCTGTCCCTGTGCAGTCAGTAGGGCTGAAAAGTTTAATCAGCTGATCTCAGGATCAACAGTAATAGCAATTAGCCAGAGCCACGTGTGAATTGAATGGTGTCTTTCAAAGCAGCCAACTTTACATATCGGATTGGTTTCTCTCATGATTTACCAAACCAGTGAGAGAAGCTGCGTATGAATTATATGTGGTTTTCAGTCACAGGTGAGCTAGATTGATCTCATTTATCATGGAAAGCGTGGAAAATGAGAAACAGAGAGGAAATGATAATGTATGAGACACATCCCTGGCAGAAACTGATGGTGTTTAAGAATCATTTCATTTCTGATAGAAATGTTAGCTACTCTTTTAAGTAATTTTGCATACCGTAAGTATTTAATGAAGCTGTATAAAAGTTTTCTAAGTAACCTCTGTTTGATTAAACCAACTCTTTGTTCTCTTTTTACCAAGCCGGAGCGTGCCATGTTTATCCTACGCTCACTCACATAAGAAAATTGTATCAAAGAGACTTTTTTATGCTGTACTTGCAAAAATTCTGGGAGCAGCCCCTGCTTCAAGTGCACTTCCTACCATTGTCAGAAATCGCTAGCTAGATGTTTTGCCTTGC
This sequence comes from Coccyzus lansbergi, assembly GCA_033558105.1. Taxonomy (NCBI): domain Eukaryota; kingdom Metazoa; phylum Chordata; class Aves; order Cuculiformes; family Coccyzidae; genus Coccyzus; species Coccyzus lansbergi. The sequence continues at coordinate 135,169 of JAUMJK010001483.1, read as the reverse complement.
TTGGGAAATTCTTTCGTAAATCAATGGCTGCACTACACTGTTGTTTGTGAAAGCATGATGAGAGCTACACTCTGAGGTTTTGAGCTTTTCAAACAACAGATTTTTTTTTCTTTGTCTCCAACCCCAATTTGTGTGATGTTTGAGTTTGAAAGGAAATGTTAAATACACTAAACCACATAACTCTTAATGTTTCAGTAATGAGCTTGAAGCAGTTTCATGTTGTGTTCGCTTTGTGATAAAACACTCCAGTTGATTCTTTTGAAAACCTTTACCTCTCCTTGTGTTTATTTTTAAATGCAGTCTCTTCTGCTGAGAAATAACTCCTATTTTGATTTAAAATCTCCCGTTTCTGTTAGGTGACTCTTTATAATTAATCAACTGTGTCTTAATCCTGAGTACTGAGCATTCTTGGCAGGGATTTCCGTTGCAGAAATGAAATTTGATATTTGTTCGTATAATAGTAAAGTTTGGTATGGGGTTGTAGAAACTACATATGTATTATTCACAAGCATCAGAGGTGTTCTTATTTTCTGGACAGAAATTCCTGTTATTCCAGCTGTTTGTCTGGCTGTATTTCTTTTGAAATGATGCTAAAACCTACAGAGACTTCACTGATGTTTAGTGAAATATGAATAATAGCTGTATTACTGATAATGGTTTAGATGAAACTCCTAGTACTATTTTAAGTAAGGTTTTGACAATTATTAATAGACGCAGTTGACAGAGAAATTCTTCACTGGAAGATTTTAAAATGTGACACTTTGCTGGGTTTTTTTAAGCAATCTCAGTTTAAAAGATAATCTAACATTCTCAGCACTTGTTCCTGATAATTTTTTTCCCTTCGTCTGTGATGGGACCACTCTCTGCTCAATTCTGCAAACGGGAGTGTTACCATGAAAACACTCAAACTCATCACTGACATGAGCCTTAAATGAGCTTGGAAAAACCTTTTTCTGAAAATTTTTTCTAAAAAACATTTGCTTGGGTGCGTTATTCATTTGGGTTTTAAACCAGAGCACTTGCCTATTTAGTTTAGAGTGCAGCTACACAACTGTGGAATCGGTGAAACTAAGGAGGCAGTAACATTCGGAAAGGTTAAGTCACAAGATGGAAGGTCTTGCAACATGCTTAGTTTAGAATACAGTTTTCTGGGCATTAAAAAAACCAAACCACCTTTATAATAACTTGGTTCGTTGTAATAACTGTTTTGGTTTGTACTGATCAGCATAAGCAAATTTTCCATAGGGCGCAATCCTGATTTTGTTGTGATAACAGCAATTCCCATTGGTCTCAAGCTGTTCCCAGTCCATTTCCATGGTACATATAGGGATATTATTTTACTATAATAAGACAAATGATTTTCCCTAGAGATGAAAGTATTTTCATCTGTGACTTCATGAATTTACATGTTTTCCTGTTGTATTTGTAGATTCATTGAGAGCCAGAATTGACCATAAAGGATCAAGTAGATTCAGGCCATTAGAGTCTAATACACTGAGTCTCAAACAGCCAATCCTCCTTCCTGCTTGTGATTTCAGGAACTGCCAACCTGACTGTTCTCTGTAGGCAAAAAATCACTTGCTTACAAGCACTGCAAATCCTGCAGTGCTCTGATGGGCATTATTTTCAAAATGGGTGTTTCAAATAATACTAAGAAAAATAATGTTAACCTAGGTACCCTCCATAGCCTGAATATGTAAAGTGTGAGTTTTGTATGTTGCTTGTAATAACTATGCAGCCCTTATGACCCTCAGTATGAGGACACAAAGTACACAAGTTGTCAGACCCAAGGTGTATCTAGTGCAGGATCTGTCTCTGAAGGTGATTAATAGCAGATGCTTGGGAGGGCAGGAGTGTGGGGAGTGATTCCATCCAGTGGTCCCTGGCTCATTTTGTATTGTCTGATAGCTGTCGCTGTGCTGACCTAAAGCTTTATTCAAGGCTGTGGTGAGAGACTAAATGTGTATTTGTCTGTGATCTGCCTTAATGTATGTTTCTGTAGTGACAGAAACTGCTCTGTTGTGATGAGGCTTCTAGACACCTTAGCAGCCAGCTGGACCAGTCGTGCCTGTGCCATTGCTGACAGTACGATGTCTGCATTCAGATGTGCTCAGAAACAGTTTTGTAATGTGACACTTGCGTTATTGTTGTTAGCAGAAGCAAAACAGACAAACCTTTTACAACTATGGAGTTGAATGAATATCAGAGACATATTTAATCACGGTGTAATATCCAAAAGTACAAGTACCTAAGAACCTATGGTTCTGTAGATCCGGTTGGGAATTTAGCAGGATTTCTAGAATTTCTTTTTTTTTCAGATAAAATCAAGCATGCACTGAACAACCCCTTTCTAAAGACATGGCACTGCTGATACTGTTTGGATCCAGCAAGTGGAAAAACACAGTAAAGCACTTCCCTGCCTTTCTGATTTTTGTAAAGTCCTCTGGTTCCCATAGATAAAAAAAAATTATTAGAAGCAGAAAAGGATGATATATGGGTGTGTTTTTCTGTGCCCCAAATCTTAGTCTTACAGCAATTTGGCTTGAATATTTATTCTTACTCCTCTTGGCTTGGTTCTGTTCTCTGTGAAGTTGAACTTGCAGTTGATAAATCCTTCAGAGATCTAAACAAAGACCTAACATTTCAACTGACTTAGCATCTAATTTAGCAGTTACAATCTTGAAAAACAAAATGAAATATTAAGGATTTCTCCTTCATATTACATCTCTAGAATACCTTGAATAGCTATTTAAAACAAACAAATAAAACTAGATTGCCTTAGACATTATCTTTCTGCAGTTGATTTCTTGTTAGAAGTTTCATTGCTTATGTTGTGTTTCAAGAATTTTCTGTTACCTCAGTCTGACTTGGGTTTGAACTCAATTTGCGGAGGTGAATACTCTGTGCTGCAAAGCGAGTGCTCCACCCAATGCTGATTATTCAGGTTCACAGGATTTCTTTTCCAAATTTTCCACCCGATGTGTAGGGACCAGACACTTGGGATGACACAATTAATTTCTGTATTTGTGGGAACTGTTGCTATGAGCAGATCCTAATACCATATGTCATGTTTCATTTGCAGAACACAAAACTCCCCACACACCACCCCAAAAATTATTATTTGTAACTGTTCCTAAATCATTTGAATTTGCCCAGCGCACTTGATTGCTTGATAATATTGAAGCAACTTGAAGATATTAACTTATTATTTGATAACCTATGCAAATAGTCTGGTCTCAGGCGGAGTCCTCACAGCAAAGAAATCTAGGTCAGTAAACTTAGATAATTCCCGCTTTTAACTAGAGGACTGAGTAGTCATACTAACAGAAAATTCCTTTTCGTCTTCATTACTTTCTCCTCAGACCATGGGTGTGAAGCCGTGCCATTGTCATTCTGGAGCAAAATGCTACCTGTAAGAAACTTAAATTGAGGTCAGTTTGTCTGAGTTAGGTCAAAGTTGAAACAGTAGAGGGTGCATCCCTGGAGACAGTCAAAACCCAGCTGACAGTGCCTTGGACAACCAGTTCTGGTTAATGCTGGTATTACAGGAGCATTGGACTAGTCCATCTCCAGAGGTTCCTTCCAATCTCTGCCAATTCTGTGCATCTGAAATTTTTTGTAACATGACTGAATTTTTTTTTTCCCCTGTATGGGAAATTTCAGATCAGATCCATGATCTTTGCAGTGTGGCTGTTGTTACCCATAAAGTACCTGTGATGAAGACAGAGAAATTAATTAAAAAAAGTAGTTAATTAAAAAAGCTTGATTACATTTTATCACCTTTAATGATTTTCAGAGTCCAAGATATTCAAGGTGAGAAGTCAATGTTATCTTCTTAGGCTGCCCTTCTGCACACACAGACTACAGACTCTAACACAGTCGTATTTGCATGAACCCCACAACACCTGTTTAACATACAGTCTGTTGTAACATATTCGCCCTTAAATCTAAATGCCGCCCTAAATTTGCGGCATAACCAGTGCATTACCACGGTACAAAAAAGGTATTATTAGGAGAGCCTGTAGAAATGACCTGTTAAAGTGCAGTAATGGATGTCATTCAGTAATGTTTTGGAAATCAAGTGTGCTGTTAGTGGGAGTTATTTATCAGTTCTCATGCATGATGTAATTTCATTCATTAGTTAATGCTAAAAAAGAGGAGGAATGTAACTAAAAAGGTCGATGCATGTAACTTATGGACGAGAACCCAAGCATTTAAATAGTCTGAATATAATGTCTTAATGTCACTCCATTAGTATTTTCCCTTGAGAAGTGCTGTAACTTCAAGTTTGACAGTTACATTGTGAGCCCGATAAATGTCTTGGTGGAAACTGCATGACCTGTGTAAACACCACTGAGAGAGGAAAATGACAGATCCTGGCCAGTCACTAATCACAATCACTTAACATTCCTTCACAGTGTAATTCAATCTTTTAGGCCACTGGCGTAATGTTTACTCTTGGGCAATTATTCTTTCTTCAGAATTCTCTAGGGTATTTCCAGTGATCTCTTTAGGTGATGTTTGCTTTAACAGTGTGTGTCAATTAAATAGGCATTAAGAGAAAGACTTGTGCTGTGTGAGGTGAATCTAGGCAAAAAGAAGAATTGTTCGTTCTGTTTTGTTGTTTCAGAGTACTTTTAGACTTTGGCAAGATTTCCTTTTTAGGCAGTTTCTCATCTTGAATTCCAGAATGTTGATGTTAAAAGCCCCCCATTCCAAACCTCATTTTCCATATGAAACCGAGGCAAAATGGGATGTTACAACAGTGCTTCTGAGGAAAAATACACTGTTCAGAAGTGGTTTGAATTTGGTTTAATGCCTATTGTAACCATCTTTCTTCTGGATCTTGTATGGATTTCTAAGTTTGCACCACTAACAGGTGAGGATTTGTACTGAATCTTAGATAAGGAGCATGTTTCTAGGCTATGCTTAAGTTGCTACAAACATGGACCAGCCTCCCATGTACAGTACTGGGCTAGTATGGGATTAGAAATGTCTCTTCTGGTTCAAATAAGAAAAGTCTAGGGAGTTGAAATACAGATGCTAGTAAGAGGCACCTTTCTCTCTCTCTCTTTTAAGAGTTTCTGAGTTTTGTGTTGCTTTTCCATCAGAATAACTCATTAACTGTGAAACCTGGAGATGTATTTCAATAAAGTTACTGCAGGATTTCCAGCCTGTTGCAACAGATTCAGCTCAGACCTTTGCCCGAGAGGGTCTGCCAGGAGTGCCCAAGGATTTGGTCAGGGAAATGTTAGCTATTACCAGCAACAGTAGAGTGTTTGAAGACAGAAATTAGAGAGTGGGGGAAAGGCAAGTCATTCCTGCAATATTTATAACAATAACATTATCTTACAAACCAGCCTCCCCCAACAAAGCCTGCAACTCTGAGTGCATCGTCTTGATTTCCTTATTATACAAAATGGTATAATGAGGTGAACAAGGATACTTGAAGGGGAGAGATTATGGGGAAATATATAGCCAGATGGAGTGGATTTCTCTGAGTTTGGTACCAGTTGTTAAATCCTGACAAGAATTTTGAGGCAAAGTCTTTTATTTTCCAGCCCATCTAGAAGCTGAAGTGGTAAAATGAAAAATATTCTTTAGAACAGCACCAGAATTTTGCCAGTATCTAAGACAATAATTTTGTGATACATACCATATTGAATGGAAATAGTTTTCTTCTTTGCTAATTTTCTTTAATAACAAATACTCCTAAGCCGTAATTATTCGTTTGATTCCTCAGCATGGGAAAACATCACTATAGAGAAGGTGATTTCATTGTCTGCTTGGCATCTTAAATATGCTGTGAATTATTTCTGTCAGAGTAACAATCAGGCCATTCACTGTGTGCCTTCCATAGGCTAACACTTGCTTTGTAATGCATTTTTTACAAAAATTAACCTTAATATCCCGACCACATACATATATATGAGGAGTACTTTAAAGTATGTAATGTCTTTAAATGTAGAATGCATCAGTTCTGAGTATTTTTAAAAAATGCTTCTTGAAAACCATAATGGTACAAGCACAGTGCAAAGATAGGCGATGCCTCCTCCCAAGTAATCAGTAAAATCTCATCAGTAAATGTGTATATTTATGTCTGATTATATAGTGGGAAATACAAGGTCATGTCAACCTTAGTGCTAAAAATAGAAATGTCAGAGGAAGCATTTCCTTTGTTGTTGGGTTTGGGTTTGGGGTGGGTTTTTTTTTCCCCCCCTAATATCCAGCATTTTTTTTTTGACTTATTTTCAAACATACCATAAAGCAAGTCAGGTTTGTTTTAAGGTCATAAGTAAAGCAAAAGATATTATTGTAGTATACATCTCAGATATAAAGATTGGTCTCACCAGTGTAGTTTTAGTGATCCCTGGAAGTTCTAGGCCTAGAAAAAACAGAGCAGTTGAGGTTGCAAGGGACCTGTTGAAATTGCCTAGTTGAATGACGCTGGTCAAATACACATCAGCTCGAGGGCAATCTCCATTTGACTGCCTCCAAGGAGGGAGACTCCATAACCTCCCTGGGCAACCTGTTCCAATGTTCGACCACCCTCATAGGGGCTAAGTAGAAGGAACTAAACCTAAAGCAAATATTGGAAGTTAGTCTACGATCCATGTATGTTTTGGCAAAGAACTGTAATTCTGTACCTATCAGGATGTATTTGTAACAAAGCTGTGGTAGTTTTACAGTTGTGCATTGTTGAGCAGATCAAACTGTGTGTGTGTGAGCTACATCTAACCAGTAGACTGGCTTAAGTTAAATTGTCACACAAGCAACCATTTGCCCTATTTGCATCAATGGTTAGAAAGTTCAGTATTTAAGTATTTTTAACAACATTTCTAGCATTTTTAATTTTTTCTTATTTTTCCAACTTAGGCTTGATTTGAGTTACTGGAATTTGAATTTAATTTCCAAAGAACACCTAACTTTTCTGTTTATTTGAACTTTATGTCAATATCTGAACTTTCCAACTATCTTGAAATTGCATAGTTGTACAGTAAACTTGATGAGAACAGGCATGTGTTGGCTTTCTTAAGATTTAATATTTTCAGCTTTGTGTGGTAGAATGTTCATCTGGAGCAGTGTACTAGTCATTTGAAATGACAGTGAATAATTTTATAAATTGCAGAATTTTCAGAGTCTGAAATAGCACTAGAGAGAAAGAACAAGTCTTTCAATTTCCAAGGCCTTTGAATAACGCAGTTTTCTATGACTGGGAAATCCTCACCTATTGATGAATACCTTAGAAGAAGGTAAATAAAGATGATCCTAATTTTCAGACAACCTCTAAAATGCCTGCTCTGTGCTGCTTTCATGGATCAATTCTTTCGGAAAGCTCCAAGGTATCCACAACGTGCGAGTGCCATGGGGCTGTCTGGCACGGGCTCCACAGAGGAAAGGCTCTGAAATGCCCCAGGGGAGGGACTTGGCCAGGAGTTTCTTTGTGAGGTTCTGTTATTCAACTAAATATTGAGCAATCTCAGTGTTGGTGAAGGGGGAGATGTTGGGCAGAGTACAGAGTCACTGATGTGCTTTCTAGCTCGTGTGGTACAACGCTGTGCAAAGGTTGGTAGCAGTGAGGAAAACCTAGTCACCTCCCTGTGGGGACCGGGCACGTGGCAGGCAGAAAAATTGGAGATGAAGGGTGGCGTGATTCGATAAAGGCCACATCAAGCTCTGTGTATTTCCCCTCTCAAGCCTCCCTTCTTCTGCAGCACAACTGCAAGTTGCGTAGCTTCTATGTCAGTCCAGGGGACCAGCTCACCCTTTGTGTTAGCACACTTAAGAATGTATTCTTATTCCTAAGACCATGCAGATCTGGAGGCTCTCAAAGTCGTTTTTATCATTTGTTCTGAAAGCTGTCTGTAAGTATAACGGAGAAGAATTCAAACTAAACTAAGTACTGCCTTGATTTTAAAATTTATAGGATGTGCGATGTCTGTATTTGCGTTACACATGTAAAAATTACAGAAACGTTAATTAAAAAAAAAGAGTAACCTCATGATTTAATTTAAGTGCGTTTTTAATAGAATGTGGTTTTTGGCCAGTACATGCTGGTTTAGATAAACATTGTGCTGGCAAATGGTGAGTGACAAGGAGTGGCCAGTTAGCATGTAATCACTGAATGAGTCATGAAACCAATATTATCATAATTATGCCCCTATGAGATCAGGTTTGCAAAGATACAAGGCAGTGACTGAGAAGGTTTGTTGTTTGGGGTTTGTTTCTTTCAGCGTAAGTGAATTGCAAAAAGGCACTTGTAACGCCAGCTGATCCCACTGAAATGGGAGATTGAGATGCAAGTGCCTCCTCGCTACAGATGGTACACAAGCTAATTAATGGTTTTGCAGGCAGTTTGTCATACAGCGAAAAATACCTGCTGTGTTTGCTGGTTAGAAATATGTTGATAAGGGTGCAAGGCCAAGCTAGGATGTTCCCATTCTTTTGGTCATTCTGGCAGCATGGGAAGTCCAGAAGTCTCACACGTGAGCGATCTGGACTTCTCTTACTGTGAGGAAAAGCCCTCAGTGATTACAGCCAGCACAGCCGATCGCGGGGTTGTGAATGATTCCAGATTGCAATAGAGAATTGCGTGTGATGGATGTAAAAGGTGTGCGTTTAAAGGACGGGTGGGCAGGAAGAACGGACAGTCCAGGCCCTCAGGACTGGGAGGCCTGAATGATCTTTGGGGTATCCAAATTGGGATTTGACCCTTAGAACTGTGGTTTTGTAATCAAAAATTGCCCTGTGTAATGCCCTGAGAAGGATCCTAGTGGAACAATTGACTCTGTTTCCAGCTTGATCAGTAACATAAAATCCTGGAGTTTTGTAAAGACATTTAGTCATTCAACCCAGAACTTCAGGCTTGAGTCTGTGAGTATTTGATACGTATTTTGATTTTTCTTTAAGCAAGTCTTCTCAGAACTTGCTATTCAGAATCCAACTCAGATTTAACGTCTAGAAATTACAAAAATGGAAAAAAAAAACCAAACCAGAAAAGAAGTAAAAATCTCCTTACTGATACTGTTATCAAATTTTTGAAAATATCTGCAGGCTCGGAGATTGGAATTCAAAGCTGTGCCCTCTAATATTTCAGATTAATTTGTTTGTAGACCTCTTAATTTCTGAAACATGACAGTTCTTTGTGTACCAGTCATTGTCAATGCACATTTTCAATATTTAACGATCCAAACACATGCAAAGCTATTGCAACTTTTGATAAACTTTGAAAATCCATTTACACATCATTTAAAGCCGGGATGGTTTCTCTGTGTCTAATTATCGCCTCTGAGGGATGGAAGTAAGATGTAGAATAGTTAATGCAAAGCAGGTACCTTGTTAGATGTGATGTTAAAATTAGGTATTCTGCTTTAATCTTTTTTTTTTTTTATGCTCCGTTGAATGCAAGTAGTGTCTGTTCATAAAGATTAATTCTAGAGAAATACTTCTTCCCCCCTCATTAAATCAAATTTGTCAAAACAGGATCATTTACATAGTAATTAATTGTGGTTTTGCATGTAGCGGGCTGTTATTTTGATTGAAAATAAACCCCTGGAACAGTTGCACTCTTGCTGAGAAAGAAGTTTCCTTTTGGGTTCATAAGCAAAATACATGTGGAAAAAATAACGTAGAAAACACTCACCAAACTGTTGTTATTTAATAAGTTCTTTTACTAAGTTTGTTTTGAAAGAAATTAAGAGCAAATTGATCAGCTGTATTTTTGCTTATTTAATCAAGGATTTCGTGGCAATTTTGCCAGCAGATAAAGTGCTTCTTATTTTTTATTTATCTTAATTCAGCAGACCCCAAAACCATGATATTGAGCTAGAAATTACTGTTAGAAAAGTGACTAATAGGCTTGGAGCAGTGTATACATTGTGTTATCAGGAATTTTTGGTAATGCTTCATGACTGACGATTACATAGCGACTGGGTTATCAAACAAAGCAACCCCAGTGGCAGCAGTTTTTGTTTCTTATCCAAAAATCACATATAATTGCATATAGTTTGGAATGCTGGCATAGTTATGCATTGATTGCAAGTATAAAAACCCCACTTAAGTCTGAGAAGTGGTTTTGAAGATACAATCCTAAGAACTGCTATTATTTCTGTCATTTTGGAATGAATGCTTCTATTCACACAGTGACAATAGGTTTTAACCTAAGAAAAGTTCATCAGAGAAGGAGTTGAGAGGCAGTGTGAGGCGCCACACTCAAGAGTCTGATGCACTGATGCACTGCTACTACTCAAGAGTCTGATGCACTTTTTATAAAGCATATATTTTGTTCAAGGCAATCTAAAATTGATTGATAGGTATGAATGAACCTGGTTAAAATTAAACTATGAAAACATTCCATGAAAACCCATGAAGTGTCTTCCTACAGCTTCTGGGAAGCGGGAACTGGTGGAGGAGATGCTCCAGTAAATAGGAAACAGAGTGAAAAATGCTTCTTCAGCATCAGTTGTTTGGTTAGTGATGTGGGCTGCTTTGTTCTTTTGCTCTGGATTCATTTTCACATGTCTATATGCCAGCAGCTATAAAAGCGGACTTAATTGTTCCCTTCTCAGGCTTGGAGGATGGGGCTCCCCAGTCACACATCTTCTGGTCTCAGTTAACCCCACGCTCTGACCCAGGGGGAGGCAGAAAGCAAGTTTATTTCCTGGTTTATGACAACCATTAGTCCTGCTGCCTCTCCCTCTTGCCCAAACCAAAAGGAGAGGCTGAGTTCTGCCATATGTTTGAAGTCTGGAAATGATAGCTGGCTTTCTTCAATGCCTGATTTTCACTTTCCAGGAAACTCATTTCATAGAAAGAAGCTGTTATTTCTCATGAGGTTTCCATCCTATTATCAAATAACAGGGAGATCTGAATAAGAGCAAGAGAGACTTTAATTTCTGGTTCAAAATGTCCTGTACAAAGACACATCATTAAAACCTAAAATTTCCTCTTCTGATTTCATGACACTTTTCTCTTGAAGGGGCTTCTCCTTTCCCTATTATATGAAGTAGTTTTTTTAAAAAAAAAGAAAGTGGATTTATTTGAAGTATTTTGAGATGCTCTGGTGGTGAAACAGTCCTGAGAACTTGGCCGGTGCAGCAAAGAGAAAGAAAGCGACTGTAGAAACAAATCAAAACATATGGGCAAGCCTTTCCCAAAATAATTCCCAGATCATAATCCTCTCTGAAAAGAGGGGCTGGTTTACTGAAAGAGAAAGAAATGCCAGCTTGATCAGCCACATATGCGGTCTAATAATATATTAATATTGCCTTAATACTTACTTCAGGTCCACCTTTAAAATAAGTCATCTCAAATTTCAGACTCACACATAGGAAACCTGAGAAGGTATGGAAATCTGTTAATGAAGTTATTCATGTAGGTCTGTTTCCAACTTTTTTATTTATCTTGTTGTAAACATTTGATTTTTTTTGTTCGTGTTTTATTTTTTGTTGTTACTGTTGTTTTAGCACTAGATATACCCATGAGTATAAAATGATGATGATTAGTCACGGGGAACAGGGCAAACTGCAGAACTCATTCTGGAATGTTTTACCCAGAATACAACGGGAGATGCATTGGGATGTGAACGTAACCTGGAATTTAGTGAGATATTGTGTTGAACCACCCTTTCCATTTAATTTGGAATATTCAAATACTTTGTTCAATCGTTTTTGCTTTTAGACAGTGGAGGGAGAAATTAAAATCAATTAGTCTTTTTCAAATCAACGATCATGAAGAGACTGTTTGGTCTGCATGCAAATGAATGAGCCACTTGCTTTAAAACCTAATAAAACTATCTAATCCTGGCAAACTGGAACCTGCAGTTTTCTGTATACCAGCTTCAATAATAACTAATGAATTCTAGCTGTGGTGAAGCAGCTTGTCTTGTGTAAGCAACATATCTTAGTATAAACAGCTCACTTTCCTCATTAAAGTAATTATTGAATCAAAGCCAAAGCAATCATTCCCAATCCATTGCTGTTCTGCTCTGAGTGCTGTTCAGAATCAACGCAGCAAATCACCAAAACATGTTTATGAATGAATTCTCAAAAAACCTGGCGCCTGCCTCGAGAATCTTTGTAGGCATAGGGCTGTTTGGAAGCTCCATTCTTCCTTTGATGGTGACCCTTAGTTTCTTGAGGCAGAAGTCCCAGAGGTCCAAGCAGCTTAGACAAGCTTTCTGCTTCCTATTCTGTCTGGTTATTCTGCCTCTTCAGATGGGATGCAAAACAAACTGCAACAATCCAGATGAAATTACCTTAGGTGTTGAATTTGGGCATCATGGGCAGGGGAGCATCACTGTGAGGAATAGTTAGCAGTAGGAGAGTGATCCAGCCATATAACAATCGAAGGCCCCTAACTCACCCACACAGCCATGCCATGACAGATGCATATCAGGGTTTGTTCTGCGACATGTCATAGACCGAAGTATGTCCTGTTGCGTTGAAAGCTCAAGTAACTTGTGAAAAGCAGTATCTGTTGTCCTAGTCCAAAGAGGTCACGATTATCCATGAACAAGTTCGAAGCTGGCAATTAGTGACTGCTGTTCTCCTGGCCCAAATCCTAAAGACACTACATTACCAGTGCAGAAATGGAGTCTCGGGGATTGTTTTAAGTTCTGAAGACTCCCTCCCTTTGCTTACTTCCTCCTTTATCAGAGACACAGCTGATTAGATAGGAAAGCATGCTGGCTGGCGCCTTCCCATCCCGCTTGTTTTTGTACCTCGCTGCTGTGTAGTGCTGGGTCATGTTCCTATTCATTTTTCATGACCTTTCCTCATTACACCCTTTTTAATTGCAGCTTGTTTCTGTGACCTTGGAGTCCTACAGACCAACCCAAAAGATCAGGCACTGCAGTTTTAAGCGACTTTCTGAAAAGGCTGGAAAATGACATTTTTCAGCAAAAAAGTTTGTGTATATGGGTGACTTTTACTTTTTTTTATCATATAATATTTGGCTCAGTACTGTAAACTTTTTTTGCAGTCTGCTAGCAACTTCATGAATTCTGGTGTTGAATGATTCTTTTTTACAAATATTTCATATTTGGTGTACATGTGGCTATTTAATAAGGAAAAATAGTAATCATCTAGTATTGCATAGTTATCTGTCTTTGTTTTACAGGTTTTCAGTCCTATTTCTTTGCTGCTTGTATCTACACTGACTTTTTGTATTCCTGCATCTCTAAATATCATGCAGCTGTACACCTTTTGATGGGCTTTAACATATTTAGATACCCTTGAATGGATATTTTGATTGTTGGAGTTTGTTGACATTTTGTTCACAAGTTCCCTATGCAAACTTTCAGTTGATGCTCAAGTAGTTTAAAAAGCGTTGCGATCCTTTATTGATAAGTAAGTGGATTATACTCATTAGGTGTACTTCACTCATTAGGTGTACTTCCTTCCCATCTAAAACCATCTCTTGATGAGGTTCAGAGCCAAAAGGGAAATATGTGGAAACTGTACGCTCAGTTTTGAGAAGTTCCCTACCTGTGTCAGAGTACAAGAACACATTGTTATAGCTGTGTTCTCCCTGTATGCTAAGTGGGACGGATGCAAGGCACTTCTGGCCGGGAGGGAGTTGTGTAACCTAATTGGTGTGGCACTGAGCCCGAGTTAAAATACCTTGCCTCCCCGAGCCAGCTAATGATGCTGTACGGCTTCCAGATCAGACCTTTCCAGAGCCGGTGAGCTGGGTGGAGCGGACACACGATTGTCTGTACACAGACACGTCAACGTGCACTTAATGCACCCTGAAAGGGACTGAGAGCTGAGGTACAAGCATTATGTGTGCAAGCTGTACGGGACTTGTAACAGCGTTGTCTTTAGGTTAGTTTTTAGTGCTGGCGACCCTGAGGCATCTGATTGGATGCATTGTGTTCTTACAGCTCTCCCTGAGGGCGGAAGGCACAAAAGAAAATTAGGAGGTGGAAAATCTGTATTCATACAGATGCCTACATTTAGACATATGTTGCCTTATCATAGGCATTTAAATCTGTTGATTCTGATTTGGATGTATTTTATTTATTATACAATCCTATACTAAATGCAGAGGCAGGTGCAACCTTGATGAAAATGGGAGGATTCTTTGAGCTCTATGTCCTCTTTACTTGCTACTTATGCCTCGGAGGCAAACTAGACTTCTTTGTACTTCAACAAATGCTCCTCCATATCTCTTTTGCCTGGCTAGCTCACCTGCGGAAGGAAAGTAGCCAGGACATTCCATCAAATGTTTGTGCAGTTTCATTTCTTTGGACTCGTTAACTGCTTCTGTAAATCAGCAGCCTTGGGATTGAAGTAGAAGGACAGTGGTCACAAGATCCATAGATGCAAACATGTTTTATTCTGTCTGTCTCCGCTTTCTAATGGCAAAAATGCTTTGAATCACAGTAACATTACTAGTAGAGTACCTAATAATAAAATCCCTTTGAATAAAACCTTGCTGCTCCATGTTCATTAAAAAGGTAGGATTCCCCCCCATGAATTCAAGTATATTTGAAACGCAGAACTTTCAATTAGAAGTATGTAGAGCTCAAACGCAGTTTAAAATATTGCTTCTGTTAATTCTTGCTTTACTTTCATGTGATGGTTGCAAAGGTATTACTTCTTTTCTAGGAGGACATATTTGTTCTTTTAACAAAAGCAGACCGCGGCAGGCTTTTGACACTAATAACTGGTGCTGAGGGAAGGGTTTTTCTGTGGCCAGATGCTTTGGAATGAAACACAGAGTTAGGTTTCTCGAAGGATTCACTCAAACAGGATAAACAACTGCAGACAGACCTTACATTTATGCCTGTCAGTCCTTACACTGCCAAATTGTTACATATTAGTGTATATATCAACTTTGTTTCTTAAAATAACTTGGGCTCTTATTACACTACACATGTTAAGTACCTGCTGGCTCCAAAAGATTCAGTTCCACTGACTCAGAGGGGCTTTTAAAGCAGTGGCAAAACAATGTCTTGTCTTACAACTGAAGCACCAATATAAAACTGCAGGGAGAATTTTGAAGATGACTTTGGGTTAATAAAAACATGCTGCTGCTGAAGTTAGGGGGAGGTTTGCCTTCTATTTCATCTGGAACATCAGAAGTGCCTTGTCAATAGCTTTTGAAAACCTCTCAAAAAAAAGGATGAAAAGAAAATAATTTAAAAGAAATGGAATCGTATGTTCTGTCAACCCTTCATTGCTTCCTTTGCAAGCTGAAAAACCTATTAAACCTGACTAACAACAACAACAAAAAATTTGGTTAATTAACTGCTGTCAGTTAAAGGTCTTCCACTGACTCCCTCAGGCACTGATGCAGACTTCTACTAATTAGGCATGTAGAGAACATGTGATTTGTGCTTGGAATGTATTTTGTTATAATTAATTACAGCGGTGTAATTTTTCTGGCAGGAGATGTCACTTTTTGAAGTGCTAGGCAACTTCAAGGGAAGTCAGTCATGTATGATAAATCTTATTCTTTTTCATTTTTTAAAAAAATTGTGAAAAAGTGCCTCTTAAACATATAATTTGGCATAAGTCAAGTTAATGATGAATCAAGAGACAGTATCTGTTCTAAGGAGATGAAAGCTTCCCTCTTTGTAATGACATTGTGGAAGAGGCTGAAAAATGAGTAATTGCCTACTCCTCGTGATGCTACCAATGATAATCACTGTACCTAGCGATAATCCAAACACAACCTTCCTCAACGTTCCTGGAAACAGCTCCCATTGTTCTTGTTCTGGCTGCTTCTGACAGCGTAAGGGAATAACGGGCAGTCATGCTTTTAATGCTGAATGTCTCAGAGTTCAGATTTGTGAAACAGCCTGAAGGGTCATAAGAAAGCCAAAAGAAGTTTAGTGTTTTCTTACCCTCCCCAAGCATAGCTGAGAACATCTCCTGTGCAGTCCCTTTTAGGAATTAAAGCTTCACTTGATCTCCAAAGAAGATACAAATACACAGCCTAAGAAGAAGGGGCTGGATATTGACAACAGCAGGACCTAAGAGCAATTCCCTTTATGTGTGTGGGTTGAATGAATGTGATTTAGTTATTCGGCACATACACGGTCTGACTTAACAGTCAGTATGAAAACAATTTATTTTAATATGCAATAAAACAGGCAAAATTGTTTCTGGGAAAATCTTAACATTTTGTTCAACTTGTATATTTTTTTAACGCCAGTTCCAGCCAACTCTGATAAAATTGAAAAGGTTGCTCAAAACCAACAAGGGCGTTTCTTTTTGTCTGCTTTGCTGTAAATAAGTGGTTGATGAGATGGCTGGGACACCTGAGATTCAGGTCTGCATTAAAGCTCATACTTTCATGCCTTGTTCTAGTTAAGGCTTTTGCACTTTATCTAAAACAGGATAATTTCTGTGGGAAGGAGTGGTTTTTTATAGGTACTGTAGTATATGAGACTCTCTGGTAGGGAACCATTTGAATGGAATATTTGTTCTGACTCATGCACCGAGAGGCACTAACCTTAACTCCCAAATACTTAGGCTGTACGATTTCAGCTCTGGATTATGAAGCGTAGGATGTATGGAAACACTTTTCTTTCATTGATTTTAGCTGGTTTTGTCAATATAGTCCCTCAAAATGAGACCCATTTCGACACTTTTCTATCACTCCTCCTCTCCTGTCCTCCCTGCTTTCTTCCTTCTCTCCCATTTTCTTCAGTTCTTTCTTCCTGTTTAGCAAATTCAGATGAAATACATTAATATTTTCAGGTAAATTTTTGGTTTTCCAGCATTTGTACTCAATTACTACTATTATCACGAGAAGCTGAATATAAGCAACCTTTATGAACACGTGCCAAATAGCTATATTGGTTTAACAGCTACAGACGTCATAGGTCCATCTCGTTTATTCCTTCATTTATATTTTCCCTTTATTTTGTTTCATTATTTTATAGTCCTTTTCTACCAGTAAAAATGGCCACTGGCATACAATTCAAATTGCCTATTGTTCAGATTTTGGGCAGCACAAAGTTTAATTGATTAATTTCTTTTGAATGGATGAAACTAATAACAACATTAAAATGTTGTTTGCTTTTCAGTATTAAGAGGCTTAATTAGTAATTTGGCAGATATGACAAGTAGGGAGGGTGTTTCCTGATGGTTGACAATTCATTAAGCTGAGTGCCAACAGCAAATCTAAAATCCCTTAACTGCCATTAATTAATTACCAGGAAATACCGGGCTGGGGTGGAGTGGTTCATTATGCTTCTATTCCATGTAAAACTGTGAAGGGTGAAAAGAAGTCAAACTAATGTACAGAGTGAATTGCACAAAGGTAGTACAGAGACCAAACCCTGTAATTCCCTGTAGTTACAGTGACACAAACAGTCTACCACGGGTGTCCTGTTCTCAACTGCAGCTTGAAGGCACAAAGCCAGAATTTTAAGGTGCCTTTTGGGTTAGACCTGCAGTGGTTGTAGCCAGGATAGGTGTTTGTGATGGGTGGTGTTATTCTAAACTGCACAAGTGAACGATGACAATCTGTCCTGAAGGCTGCATTCTGGCCTGTGCTCTTTAAAGAGTGCATTTTCCATTCATATTTGAGAATGGATCTGTTTGTTAATACTTCATAGCAGGGGTACAGTATAAAATCGGGTAGCAAAAACCACTGCAAGATATCAAGATTGCTAAAGCAGATCTCCAAGTTTTCTGAGTTTAAAACCATTAATTCTGGTTACAGTCTACAGTTGCTCCTTTATTTCTGTAAATTTTTGTACTAATAAAGACTAAATTATAGATGTCACTTAAATGATACCATTATTTTCCAATATTTCAAAGAAAAAGAGAGAAGGGGGGGAAGGGTTGGGTGTTCTTCCCAGCACTCCCTCTGCCGAGACCTCCATGTAATCAGTAATCAAGAAAAATTAGAATTGATCAGTAATCAATTAAAATTAGAATCAGGACAAAAAACAGAGAATGATTTTTAGTTTCCTTATAATGCTCATGGCCATTCTTCTGGTGACAATAAACACAGGTAACTAAAAATGTATACAGGTGCATTTCCTGTTATCTCAGACAGCTCAGAGATTTTCCTGCTGGTTTTCATGTATGGGTTTGTTGGCTAGCTTAGCTTATCAAAGGCGATGTTGATTTACTATTTCAGAAATTGTTTTTCATAGTTCATGTTGTAACTTTCAGAGGGCCATTGCCCTCCCCACCTTCCTTCTTCAACAGCAACGCAGTTCTGTTTGGAATGTCCTTACATGCACACAAAGTTCAGCATTTCAAATGCTTTGGGAGCCCCAACCTGTCTCAAGCTAGAACGATAAAGATTATTAAAGTGAAGAAACATAGTCATCCCTGACACGTTTCATAACAGGCAAGAATACATACGCAGTTACAGTGGTCATTTTATCACCTCCTTTTTAAAAATATCCCATTTAAATATCCTTGTACAAACTTATCTTAAATGCAAGAAAAAAACAGGAGTGTGATTTAGACAACAGGGGCATCCTGAATACCTAGGGCTTTGACTTGAGTTTTTGTTAAACAAAATCAGGATTTGGTGAGGATTTTGCAAAATCAGATTGCTTGCACCGAAACTGTTTGTGCAGTTCAGAGGCAGATTTGACAGAACATCTAAATTTGCATTAAATAATGAACAGTTCCCCTGCTGTTCTTTACTCAGATATGCAATAATTTGTTTCTATGTCCTAGCAGCATTACCACCTAATCCTTGAGCCCTACAATCTTTCTATCATTGGACTTTGACAGAGTGCACGTGCAGAGATGGGAAAGTTGGCTTAGGCGGAGGCGCAGGAGGTGGAGGCACAAATGGGGCAGAGAAAGAAAGGGGGAATGGTAGGAAGTCTGCAGCAAAATAGTCCATTTCCTTATATTTATGAAATGAACAAGTTCCCACACATTATTTTTGACCAGAATTGTGTTATTTTTTGAAGAACCCTTGAAAATCTATTGATACTGGGGGTAGATAACTCATTGAACCACAGGAGCCTCGCCCATTCTTTAACAAAATGATTCAGATTTATTTTTCCAGGGTGCTGTCTCTCAGCACCGCATTTAGGAAGAAAAGTAATTCTAACGTATCCTAAACTAAAGAATACTACTGTTCTTCAATGGCTGGTTGTTTAAACTTTAGCAGTGTTTCCATGGGACAGGAAAAACCTACCGATAAGGAACAATGTCTTCCTAACGGTAAAGAACTTAAGATTGAGAGCTTTTCAGTGATTGCTCCAATGATTGACGTACTTTCATAACAGAACAAGATATCTTGTACCTATAAATGAGGGGTGGATATTACTGCATAAACTACAGACAATGCTGCTCGACTTTTTGTTTGGATGCTGTTTAAATATGCAGCTCAAATGCTGCTGTTGCTGAAGTAAATGATACAACTTCAAAGCAAGCAAGAACACAGCCACTTTATCTGATCTGGTAGAGATACAGTGGGGTAATTAATACAAGAACACTGGTTTTTGTTTCAGGTGTAAACTTAAGGATATGGAAGGGACATGTTCTGTTGCCCTGTTTTCCCTCAGGGACACACCTACTAAATACTGTAGCAGTCTGGCTTTTTATAATGAAGATTAAACTGCAGACTTTGTTTGCAACCAGATCCCATTCAGGAGAGTCACACGTATTTCTTTTTAATTAGACATCTAAATTACATTTGTGCTGGAAAAGCTAATAACACGTGGCTTGAAACTCGAGGTTGCTGATACCCTAGCCCTGTCCTAGACCTTAAAATCACCAAAATGGTTCATATAATGCCATTAGGTAACCTATGGCAGGCACGTTTAGAAGTTCAGACATATAGACAAAAAAAAAAAACCAAAAACCCACCTTAAGTCTCCTGGTATTAGTTGGAATACATTTTTAGTGAGGAGAGCTTACCAGGTATTTGAAATCTCTTTGCCAACACAATTATCTTTCCTAGAAAAATGCAGGGAGTATCTGTTTGAGTAACACTGGAAATCCAAAATAGATAACGGCTTATCTGAACTACAGGCAAATCATTAATGTTATGATGTGTGTTACAGAAAAATAGGTCTTCCGAGTTTCTTGTTGTTTGTGTATTTTATTTTTAATCTTTCCTTATTCAAACCTGCTTTATATCTAGTCAGAACAGTGATTATTTGGTTCCATTTTGTTTGAATACAACTATGCTGTGTAAAAAGACACAGTGTGCTTAATTTGAAGTAGTCAGGCAGTAAGATGTACGTACTTTTTTTTTTTTTTTTTGACAGAGGAAAAAAACATTCTGTATAACGCTTTGTTAAGTGTTTCTGTGAACAGGCAGATAAGATGCCACTGCTGCTCTCCCACGCTATTGTTTCAGACAGCAAAAAGCCAAGTGCTAGCAGGTTAGCACAATGATGCACTTGACTGTGACTTAAAACCCCATCTTGAACCCTGTGAGACTTTGAGGGCAGGAGCAGCACATAGAAATGTACACTTTGTATCTTGCCCAGTACAATGACCAGAGCTACTGTTATAGGAATAATAGTTCTTGCTAAGACAAGGAACAGGAAAAGGTTCTAAAATTGCTGATGGGAATCTTAGAATTGGATTTCTTACAGATTTCTTTGGTCATCTTGGCATTTTATTTCATTATTGCACACTGAAGCTTACTAGGAAATTAGATAATATATGGATTTTATTTATCATGCCCATTGTAATAACATTAGGCCTCTATCTGATTCAGTTTGCATATATAAAATGTTTTTTATGTTATTTGAGTTCTGAAATGAATTGAAGTCTGGGAATGAATGAGAGAATGAAGGAATATTACTTTTGTTTTTTGCACGCACTGTTACCAAGTAACTTTCCCATTGTATGGATTATTTTTACATTTAACTTGGTGCAAATTAAATTTAAGTAAGTCTCATCATATGAATTTTTGAGACTTTTAAAAAACCCCTTACTTTAATAGTAATCTTTGCTACAATTTTTCAATTTTAACTTTCTTGTTCTCTTCACAAGTATCACCATCTCTTAGATCCTGTCTAGTATTCTCTAGCATAAATTGAGATTCAAAAAATACGTACTCAGAGTCTGCCTTTTGAATATTTTTTATGAGTTGTATTTTGATACCACTGCTTTAATGGCCATGTGATAGATCCTCTGCTGGTGGTGATCAGTGGAAACATATAAGCTGACATCTTCTCATGATCTAACACTAGGACTTCCTTCTACAGTCCTTGAAGATCGTGGAATAAGAGCAGTTATACTTTTAAAAGACTTAATTGGCTTGACATCTCAGCCTGTCAAATTTACCTGTTTTGCCTCCTCCATTGCAACCTGTGCAAAATGGCAGTTTGACACAGCCTTTGCTCGTGTCACCTGTGTCACAGCTTTTCCCTGGTTTCATCCAGCAATGACTGGTGTGTGTCATGTACCTCCAAGATAATCTAAGGTGGGGCAAATGTGATGCTTGATGTCTCCAGTGCCAGATTGTAACAGAGAGTTGTGTTTGTGGTTTCACTGTTTTTATTGAAATCTGCAGTGTTTTCAAGGCACAGGATAATCAGAATACACTGGGAATATAGGAGTGTAATTACAGGAGAAAGACTTTTGTCTTCACCGCTTTTACTACTGCCCAAACCAGTAAGAGAGCATCCCGCTGCAGGTTTATGTCTCGTGCTGTCACAGGGTTCACAGTCATGGGATGAAAGCTGCGTTGCTTTCGCCAGTAGCCCAGAGAAGTCGAACGTGAGTGTCATTGGCATGTGTTGTCAAGGTAATTTCAAGGTAGTTCCATACACTAAAAAAAAACCCCTAACAGTATAATGCTTTACTGAACTCATTTCAACCTACTATTTTTATGCTTATTGTATAAAATAATAGTTATGAAAAATGCTTTCTGTGACATGAAATAATTTGCTATTGCCTTGCACGTTTCACTTTTTTCATTGCTCTGCCTTTTTTATTGATTTTCAATTTAGCTGTGTCTATCATCTACAACTCATAACTTTCTTTTTTTGCCTGAAGGGAATCTCTTTGCCTTAGAGACAATGGCAATTGTCTGGTATTAATTCTAACTTTTAAACAAAGCCAAGCAGTAGCTCTCCAGCTACAAAAACGCTATCAACATATTTATTGTATGCAGTAGGAAAGCTTCAGGCTTAATCTGAAGCTATATCCTGCAGGATTACGTGCCCGTGTACACACACCAAAGCTAATCCTACTGGAAATAAAAATCAAATGTGATTCTTCCCATCTCTGTGCCAATCTGTACAGAGTTAAGCAAAAATTTTCGCTGATGTTTCTGAGAAAGTAAGAAGTTATTTAGATTTTTTTCCCCTTTTAACATTAGCTCCATGTGCAGGAGCTGGACTGAGAAAGGGTGACTTTTGTCTATGAATTAAGTCCTCAAAGTAATCTAGACACAAGCATAATTTACCACAAAACACACACATCTTGGAGAAGGATCAGCATGAAAGTTTATTTAAGTGGGCTGCAGCAATCAGTCATCTTATTCCACCAAGGGAAACATATTCTCTTTATGCAAAAGGAGAGGTAGAGACGCGCTAGCTGCTGTGAAAGCTGAAGCTGGAAGGAAAAGATGCATATTGAACTCCCATGGTAGGAGCAGAGTCGATTGTTATGCAAATTCTGCATTTGATCACCTCCTTATTTCCTTCATGGAAAATGGAAGTTGCAATAATCATATTTTGCGGGACTCAGATCTTGTTAGCGAATGTTAGACAATGTTCTGAACCTGATGACTGAAACAAACATCAAGAGGTCGAGGACAATCATTTAATTTCTGGTTTCTAATTGGGTTTAGGTGAGCACTGCAATGGAAGTGAGCAGGAAGCTGCTCTGAACTGTCGATGCTCTGGATCTTGACAGACACAGACATCTGTCACTTGTGTCAGCGCACAAACCAGCCTATTTCAGCAGCAAAGTGAGTATTTGGTACATCAGTTTGAAATATGAATAACTTGACTGCATGCAGTTCTTCCACAGGGTTCATGTGCCCTTTTGAGTTTAGCCATAATTGTTTATACAACTCTAGGAAACTGTAGTTATCTATTAAATTTAGCTTTCTTTCTAATAAACCACATAGTTCTAAAAAGGCAAAGATATCATACAACAGGTATTTTATTCAGGAGATAGATACAGTTCAGAACAACAGAGAACTTCACTTCTAAGTAATGCCTCAAACAGATTCTCTGTCTTCCTCAGTCTCCTCCCTCCACAAATCCTTTGAGATGTTGATAAAAATGATTTTTTTAACGGAGAAGAAACTATAATATTCTCGATCATTATTTGGTTTGTAATACATTAATATTGCCTCTTCATTCCAAAACTGATTCCAAAATTTCCCTCCCTCTTGTTATTTCTGATTCTAATTGACTTATTTATTCAAAACGCAGAGATTTCCATTAGTACAATTATGGTTGTCAGTTAATTGAGGAACACCACATTTCAGATGTTTAGTCAAATAGATAAAGTGTATGTGACTGTCTAACACTCAGTTGCAAAGAAATGGAAATGCTTTGAACTATAAAGTTTTGGGGTTTTGTTTTGGCAGGTTCCTCATTGATATGTAAACGATCTGTAGTACTCACTGATGATCTCACAAGTGACGTATCTCATCCTATTGCCCATGTTTTCTTGCCTTACTTCATCAGTTATGTCATTCTTTGACGCTTTTCCTATTGCATTCTCATCATTTTTCTTATCTCTTTCCACATTCATTTCCTTGTAGCATTGCTTCATTCCATACATTACACTCTCCAAGTTCCTTGACAGCTTCTAGATGAATTTCTTTTTCTCTTATGTAGAGGTTTTGTTTAGCCTTTGATTTATTTTCCTCTTGTGCCAGTTCCTTTCCTGCAATCTCAGTCACAAAGTGCTCTTTCAGTGGTATTAACAATTCCCTCTGTTTAGTGGATTGCACACCATAAGGATCTTTCATAGTCGCTCTGGGATTTAGTTTCCCTCTGTTTCTAGCATTTGTTATTGTATCTGGGCTTAGATTCTTGTTAAACGTTATTGCATTTGATTCAGAACATGCATGTGTTTTAAACATATTGTCTACTCAAAACTTACTTTCCAAGCAATTTCTTAAGCAAAGTTCTGTGTGCAACTCCAGGCTCACTCTTTCTCACCCCTGCCCCACACCAATATGACTTGCCCCTTCTTAAACTAATTTTTATAATTTCTTTAACTCATACATAAGATGAGGCATAGTTTTCCATAATGTTAGTATTTTTAGCCTAAATTAGTGCCAAAGAATACTTTGGGCAATATAAAAACTTTGTACAAAGCTCGTGCTAAAGATAAGGTAAGATATATTTCCCCCCGTGAAATTTTGTTGATCTGTAGAGAATTCTTTGAAATCTTGTTTCAGAAAATCTCTTTATTCCCTTTATGGCAAGTTTGGGGTTTTTTTGCTCTTGTGAAAATACTGCTATTTGAGCAAAATCTCCTGAAATGAATGAACTTAATCAAAACAACTACAGCCTTCACATTAAGCAGGTACAGTCTGACTTGTGACTAAAACAAAGGTTTTAGGCTTTAGGTAGAATGAGTACTTTTCCCCAGAGATAGATATATCTTTTGCAGTCTTTATTTTACTGCCGTTTATTTTTGGATTTGCATGTTTCTTTTCTAAGTTTTGGAAGAGTAGCTAATGATTTCATTGCTACGGAAAACAAACTGCAGCATCCTTAATGCGAAGTTCTTGAGTGGTCTTGATGTGCGTGTTCTTAGCTTTTGTCATGTTTTTCCTAGTTTTCACAGTGGAAGAGATACTGTGCCGTTCATGGCAACTCTGGATCCTGTGGGGAGGCAGGGACAGTAAAGGATAAACACACTATCCCATTAGGAAATATTGCTTTGTAAACAAAAAAAAAAGTTGTCAGAGGTTAATATTTGACAAGGAAAATTTGTTGTGCCTGTGTTTAAAATCAGCTCCTGGCAGCAGCAGCACTGTTCACTTGTTCCTGCTTTGGGGTGTATCCTGTCGTTTTACTTGCTGGCCTCATATCAACTTCTGTTTGATTTTTCTGGATGGCAGTGAAGTTGTGTTGGCAGTATTCAGATTTGCAGGGGAGGTCGTAAGTCAGTTCTCTCCCACTCTGAGGCATCATTTCTAAAGACAAGAGGTTTGTGCCCTGAGATACAGCAACTCTGTAGGGCCAAGGAGGTGAGGGAGGGAAAGCCACCCATTTGGTAGGAGTGCACAGTGAGCAACTAATGTACGCAAGGTCACTAACTGCGCTCTGAGAATCCCTGCTCTGAATGAGGATTGACCTGATTTTCTTTGGCTCTGTGTCAGCAACAAAGAAAGCCTCTCGCCTACACGCTCTTGCGGTCTAAGAAAACTGACTTAATGTTCATTGTTTGATAGAAACGCTTGGACTCGATGATCCGGTGGGTCTCTTCCAACCTGGTTGTTCTATGATTTCATCAACAGAGGGGCCACCATGAGCCAGGCTTCGTGCCTGAGAGCCACGGTGCTTCTGAGGCAGCTTCAGCCTTGCGCTGAACCACTGCCTCAGCAGCCCTGAACAGAGATATCCGGCCCACAGAAATTACTAAGTACAATTCCACTGCTTTGGCTTTTGCTGCAAATAGTACATCAGTTGTGAGAAAAGCTGTTTTTTTACTCCTCTGCTAATCCCCTCAGTAAGGATTTAATGAAAAATGTTACTAGGAACTCCCATTAATTTTAATGAGATTTCCCACTGGGAGAAGGCTCTAGTAATTTCAGTGCTCTTCACAGAATGGGTTCTCGAGCTCTGGAATAGGTGCCTAGGGCAGTGTCACCATCCACAGAGGGATTTAAAATACAGGTTGGTGAAGTACTTGGGATGTGATTTAGTAGTGGACAGGTACGGTTGGGGTCGATGATCTCTAAGGTCTTTTCCAGTCTTAGGATTCTATAATCTTTCTTAACCCTACTGACTGGATCCTCAATGGAAATATGCTAATGGCAAGCAGGACTCCATATATCCATAGTAAGTCTGAGGGGTTCATGATCGTTGAGAGGTTCTCAGTGTAGGCAGGAAGGTCTTGTCTAGGGTTCACGTGAAGGAAAAGTAGACATTCTCTGAGGAAAACCACATAATGGAGACAATTCTGAGGATGTGTTCCTGAGTGAATTTGACTCCTTGTTTGCTTGTAATATGTGTAAACATGTAGGGATAAAAGGGAGTGCCTGACTGAGAGCTATTGTTGGGAAAAGCAAAACTCACTGCAGAACAGGAAAAACAACTCAAGAACTAAAACAAACTAAGAAACAAAGGGTAAGCAGGTGCAGAACTTGGAAAAAAGAAAAAAAAATGAAGTTTATTTAAACATTTTAAAATTTAAAACCAGGGATTTAAAAGTAAATCTCAGTTTCCTTATTGTTCTGAAGCACCAGGATATAATTTGCAGTGATTTACTCCTCTCCTCTTTGATGCTTCCAACTGCCAAGTTGCAACTGGCAGCGATTCATTCTGATGATGAGAGGGTCATTTTTCTCTAATTTTGACTTGTCATCTTTTTGTTTGCTTACCTCTTACATGAGTCTCTAGGTGGTTCAATAAGGATTTAGGTACTTTGTCTGTTGTAGGTTTTAGCCTTTAAAAATTAATACTGTGATGAATATTTCCATTGTTAGTAGTAAAACAAGCAATCGTTTAGAAAACCCAAACAAAATCCAAGCCACCGGGGAGTAGACATATATAGTAAGAAAGTACTTCTGCCATGGAGTTCTGTTATGAACCTGCTCTAAGTATTGCTGTAAACATCAGGATTGTAGAGAAAAGTTTTAAAAGCATAAACCAATTGTAAATTACAGAGTAGAAAAAAAAGAAGGAATATTGAAGTAACTGATAACATTTGTATTTTTAAAAAACTATAGCACTTTTCCCATGTATGTATTGGCTGTATTTCATGAACTATATAAATAATAGGATGGATGAGCCTTAATTTGATTGAATTTGATCTTTCACTGTTATCTTAGTAATAGTTCAGCTTTTAATCTTCAGTATTTTGAACTCAATTGTATAATCTTTTCCACAATAGTGAGCAATCACTTTAGAAAATAGTTTTGTTGTTGGAGTCAATAGGATTAATCATTTCAAGAATGTGCTCAAGATATAGTTCCAAAATTGAGCCCTGCAGCTCACACTCTGTGACTGGGGAGATCTCTTGTCTTCCTTTAAAGAACATTGCAAGCTTTTCCTAATTTGCTGGGAAACCACTGTTCAAAACCCTGATGCGTGGAATAAGTAAACAAGGAAATATTAAGAAAACAGAAAAATGTTTGTAGAACTGCCAAGTTATTTTAAGCTTTGGAAATGATCTCATAATATGGAAAAAATAAAAAGGAATGTAAATGACTTATTTAGCAAAAGATGAAAAATGGCAGAAGTTGAGCTGGTATAATTTGTCTTCCTGATAGAATTCCCAATCTTTTTGATGAATGACTCAAAGGAAATTGTTGTGCTTATCATTTAAAACCATAATCAATGATTAATTCTCTGAATTTTTGAAGATGATGTTGTTAGCAATGTACTCATTCTGATGTATCCCTCTGTCTGACAATGGGTAACATAAACAGAGCAATACAAGAAATGACACCCATTGTACATTTTTTTTGTGTGTATTTCAGAACACGCTCCTGTCCCCCCCTATAAAAGCATGAGGTGATCTTTAAATGCAGCCTCTTTTTTGCCATCAGGGATTGTTTCAAACAAACATAGTCTTTTCTTCCTTTTGACATTTGAAGCTGTGTTCATCATTGAGCCCTGATAGTCAGATTGCTCATCTGTGTTATTCTCCCTACATCTATGCTAACTAAACAGTAAATTAAAACGTAGAGTAATGTAATGCATGCCTGGATTACAGTGCACGAGGTCTTGTAATTCTTTTTAGCCCCTCTGTTCTCCTCTTGTACTTAATTTTTATTCATTGGATCATTCATCAACCAAGATTATAAATTCTCTTTTGATTGTTATCAGAGAAAAAAAATATTTTATCTGGGGAATTTATTGCTTAATAAAAGCTAGCGAATATTCAGAAGAATCAGTGAAAAGGATTTCTTTTTCCTTAGAGCATTACGTTGGACAATTTTAAATTTCCAAAAACACAACTATTTTCTGGTTCCTGGAAAAATTCTTCTTCAACGAACAGACAAGGCCTGAACAAGCTAGAATTGCTTTTGACAAGGAGAAAGTTAACTTGCAAAGCTTGAGAAGTGCTCACTATTAATATAGCAGTTCTGTTTTTAAAGCAAATAGTAAAGCAATATGTTTTTTTCACCGCATTCCTGGCTGCTGTTTTTCTCCGCAGCTGGCTTCCACTTGGTTTAGTGTTTGACATCAGGCACATTTCTAAATGATTTTTGAAGAGTCACTAGGGAACTGTCAGATGATGGAAGATCAATCTCGGATACCCTGAATGAGTGGCAATAGAAGCTTGGGTTTGATGCTTTCTGAAATACAGGTAGTGGCCGATAGAGCAGAATTCCATTACCACATCAAACTGCTCCAGGTTAAGTTTCCAAAGACATAGATGATAACACATAAAGTTATATTTTCCTGTTCAAGTAGGACAGAAAATGAAAATTCACTTTGACTTTTTGTTTAATTCGCTGTGTATCTCAGGAAGCATTCACCAAAACTGCTTGACTTTTAAAAATCTGCAATTCAGTTGCTAAAATATCCATTTAGTAAATTCAGCTGCCTTTTGTTAAAAAAAAAAAAAAAAGGTAACTTGGTGTGTTTCTCATAAAGTCAGTAAGAGCCATGAATGTTCAACAATTCAATGCACAACAAGGTTACAGCAAGGGACACGAGTTTGAAACTGATTGTGTGCATGGTTCTTTGTCATTCTTTGACAGAAATAGTCCATGCTTATTTTTGATCACTTATGGTAGTGTTCTCTCTTGAGCACTACACATATTTAGACGCAAATGCTTTGGAATCGTGCACATACAACAGGGTTGATGTAAAGGCACAAACTCTGGGCTGTCACAACGTGCCAGTTGGCAAGGTCAGCTGATCAGTAAATTTAATCCAGAGCTTTTAAAGTCACTTTCCTGAAAGAATTTCAGAGCAACCTATTTTTACACTGACATTGTATACTAAAGAAGCTATTTTGGTGTGATTCATATCCTGGTGTTTATAAACACGGGGATAATTTCTGCACCAAATTATGTTTCCACTAAATGTGGAAGAAATGAACAATGTATGTTCTTAAATATCCTCATATTCCATTATGAAAGTCAATAACTGAGTGTTTCCCATTCCGAGAGTCTTTGACTCTCTAGTTAGAGTAAGTCCCCATCACACAGTGCTGCTCCATCGGGCTGGCCCTGGCTGCACAAACCGTAGTCAGATTCCTCTATTAGTCGCCCGAGCTCAGTTTGTGCAGAACGTTGCCAGTAAGACCCTTCACTGCACCAACCAGGCAGACAGTATCTTCTCAGTTCTTTCTTTCTCAAGCTCGCATTTTCAATATAGTTGACTCACAGATGTAGAGGGGAGGGGAGATTGTTTTTACTTGTTTTGGAGTTTTTTAGGGTTTTTTTGTTTATTTGTTTTCTGATAAAAACTGTAAATGCTCCAATGTAAAGGTAGTGTCTCTCCAGATTTCTCCAGCATGTAGCTCTAATCCTTTATGGAGTTTTGAATATTACAGAATACAAATAAATAGTAGTAAAAAAATAACAGTGTGCTCATTGGAGCACTGATTATGACTATTAAGGTGGAGTTAATAACAGTTTAGTGCAAGAGTTCTTTCTGGGTGAAAAAAACCCTAACAATAAAAAGCACATCATCTCTTATTGCAGCCAAATATTTGTAAACTGAAGTTGCTGAGAGCCTCAGCGGTAACAGTCATCTTGCGAACAGATGGGACAGTCCTGTGTTTGTGAACTTTTGCCCTAGGAAATAAGATGGTGAAGGAGAGGAGGGAGGAGAAAATAGAAGCAATGCTCAGTTATTATTACATATTGCGCAGTATTACCTGGCAATTATAGTTACTTTCAGGCACGTCAGTATAATAAATCTCTAGAAGTAGTCTCAGATAAATTCAGATATGGCAGGTAGGTGTTGTTGTGAAAGTTGCCATTGGGTGTTTATGTAGTTGTTGGGTTGGTTCTTTTTCTTAGCCACGGTAAACAGTGACAGAGTGGTGTTCTGGGCTGGTAATGATGTCATAGGTTAAACTGCATTCTATAAACAGAATTTTACACTCTGTACTTTGAACCAAACTGAAAAATAATTTAAAATTTGGAATAGCGTCTGCACTTATTCTCTCTCTAAGTTGTCTTCTTTGAAATCTAAATTAATTAAATTCGTAGGGTTTGTGTAGATGTCTTAATGTTGTCTAAAATTTAGGTGATAAGGTAATGCATTTAAGCATGGTCAGTGCTGTGCCCTAATGTTAAGTGCTCCTCTTCTTTAAAGAGTGAACTTAGTTGTGCTCATTTTTTATGCTCTAGAATTCTTTCAAATCTGATGAGGCTGGAAATATGTCACTGTGCCTTTCTTCAGTAGAAGAGGGCCGGGAGGATGGCAGATTTAGCAAAGAACACTTGCCAATCTTTATTACTTCCACTTTGGGAGTCTTTCATCTCCAATAGCATAGATGTGTTTAAACTGATTTAATAATGCACCTATAAAGGATTGCTGGCTTTTACACATTGGATTAATTATCAAACCTATTTATTTATCTAAGCAGTCTGATATCCCGAAACAGAAACTAGTAACCGGAACTTTTGAGAAGCCTTTCAAGCTTATTGCTCTAAATTCAGTCAGTGTTTTTAAAATGCAACAAAATGTTTTGAATTAAGGTCATAATATTGAAAAAGTAGTTACTGTAAAAGTGAAGAGAAGAAAGCTACTTTCCCTGGCTTGGTTTCCTATAGAAAACAGAGCATGACTGAAAAGGTTCACCGACAAGATTGCAGAACACGAAAGACAATTCTTGAGGATGGAAACTAGTTCTGATAAGACATCAGGAAAGGATTCAGTAGAACATTCAAGAAGCTTTTGGAGACGCTTGGAGTTTGCATGCTCTCTTTCATTTCAGGTGTTATGAAAACATCTGGCAAGCACATTCAACACTAGTTAGCTTTCTATTCTGTAGATATCATTTAACTCACTTCTTAAATTCTGTAGGAATGGTCTTGTGTTTATTTCATTTTGAGTCTCAGGTGGAAGCTGCAGTTTCTTGGGGCTTCTTACATATACTTTAAACATACTTTTTGAAAATGCATTTTATCACCTGGAAAAACTGAGCAGGATTTCTCTTTGGAGAGGAAAATTAAAACAAAGGTTGAGGTAGAGTGTGGTGTTAATATCTTTGACAGTGATTTGCTGTAAATGGCTTTACCTCTTTGAACGTAGAAATCTGAATGCTACAACAAATTCATAATGCTTTCAGTTTATTTGTACGTTCTGTTTAGGAGTAAAGTCATAACATAAGTTGTCTTAGCCAGAATAATATTGCACCGGTCGTGACCAACCAAGATGACTGGGTTATTCAAGCTCTCTCATTTATTTATTTTAGAAAATTTGTTTGGCTGCTTATCAGGAAGTGACTTCAGTAGAGGAAGAACAGTAATTCAATTATCAAATACTCCTTTTTCTAACATTTCCAACAAAATGCATATGAACTCGATGTAAGAAAAACATTTATTTGTAGCTTCTTGTCTTCAATAACACATTATGCTACATACAACACGATTAATCCTAGGAGGCTTATCTGTCATCGGGGTGGCAGAGAGAACACTGAAAAATTCTAAGAGCATTTAAAACACATCAGCGCATTGTAGGCAGTGATAGTATTTCCAGGCAAAGCAGTACAGTAATCTGCTTGGAGGAGACTCCTCCAGCCCCTGGGCATTGTATGCTTTGTTCCTCATGGTCTTGACAAGCAATCGGACCGTCTCTAGCTTAGGGACCATATTGTCCCTGGGGCAGCTGTTTCTTTTTGTCAGATATTGAATCTGGGTTGCTGAAATTGCAGTGTGTCCTCTGAAGATTGTTGTTAATACATGTCAAAGAACAGAAATAATGATAAAAATTGCAGAACGTTTGAAGCAATTCACAGTTCAGGGTTCACTCTCTCTAGCTGTCAGTGAACGGAAAACAGACATATTAGAGTAAATTCACAAAAAACATGCCAGGCAGCAGAAGTGTCTGTCTTAAGTGGAAATCAGTATTTGGAGAACTACTCTGATTGCTAAGAGCAATATTCGCAAACACACAGACGCACACACAGAGCTTTAACTTTATTTACTTCACACGTGTAAATTTAGAAAATAATAATAATTTGTAATATGGGTTGAAAAAAAATGATGTCAAATTCATCTGTATTTTCATTTTTATTCCAATCCACTTTATGTATTATGCACGGCTTCAGCATACAGCTACCTCACATCTGCAAATAGTATGAAAGGGAATATTTTCATTTCTTTAGAAAACTATAATTTGAAAGATAGATATATGTCAGGTATTTTTCCAACAGTTGGTACTTTTCTGGACTAAGCTTAAGATATGGGCAGAGTATGAGCTTGTCCCCTTCTAGACTCTCTCACAGGAGGCTGCAGTCTGAGGACTTCTCGCACTTCAGAGAAGGTGCTGAACAGAAGACAAATATAAGAGTACAGAGATTTAGTTAGGAGTCTAAAAGAGGAAACAGAAGGTCACACGGAGACTCAAACAGCTTTGGAAAGAAAGAGGAATGTCAGCCTATAGTTAAATGACTACAGAATTTATGATACTGGGTGTAATAATCGGGGGAAAGAGGTGAGCGTGCAACGATTTATAAGTAAGTCACATTAAGCGTCCTGCCTGCTGCATCTGACAGAGCTTATTGATTCCTTTGGAAAGATGCCTTTATGGAGATGCTTTTGCCTAATGTAGCTGCATGAATCAGCAGTCTTTGCGATGGGATTAGAGCTGGACCGAGGACTTAGTCTGAGCGGTTATGTTACTGGGACGACAAGTGTAAACTTCAGCTGTTTGGAGACTTTTCCAAGAACACCGGCACAGTCCTGCTGTAAGCGAAACTTGTGTTTTGCAACTTGTGCATCACAGACGCTAGCAAATATTATTGCTATTGTGATCAGATAAACAAAATATTCATAATCTAATTGGGTTGAGCTGGGGAAAAAAGTCTGGAGTCGTGGAAGGGCCAAGTTGCTCGAAACCCTCTGAAATTAAAAAATTCGATTGCATCAATTATCCTGGCATATTCTTCTTCTTTCCAAGAGCAGACAAATGACTGTTGTAGACAGAAAAGCACAATTTCCAACTTGAGTATAAACATGAAATATTTCAAGGATTTGGGTGCACTGGCTAAAAGCACAAAGCCCAAAGCACGTTTGCTTTGAGTGACATCAGAAATCTTAAACCAAAGCAACAGTTAGCATTTCAAAATTTTACATTCTGGGTTCTGTATTTTTTTATGAGTCTTAAGCGTTTTTATTTTGTATTCCATATTTTATCTTATCTCTTAAAAGCAGCAACCTTCTCTAAAGGCAGAATCATGTTTTAGTGAATAACTTCTAAAAGTAAACAGTTATTTCCTTCGTTATTCCTCAACATTTGGAAACCGACATGCAATAAATACCTTTTCTAAAAAAGATTAAATGGATTAGCTTCTTAGAGGGGAGTTTAGTCACTGTATTACTCCTGGAGCGATGGAAACTGAGTTTAATCTCTAACATTTTTTTAATTGCCATTTGATTTAGAACCTGATACTTCACGTGCTGACAAACCTCTTCTGATGGAGACCACAGCAGCGTAACGAACAAACAGCAGCAACTCTGCAGCCTGTCCCATATGAGGGACACCGAGTTCCACCAAAGAGCGCAGGGCAGGTGTATTTCTGTCTCTCTCATTGGGATGAAGCCTGGCAGAAGACAAAGTGTCATGTGCCAGGAGCTTGCACAGGTAGGGCAATCCTGTAAATTTCAGAGCATTTGGTTGCTTAGAGCTTTTTGACGGTTGGAAGCTTGTTAATTAACGCATTCGGTGGTTGTTACAAAAAATCACATTGAATGAGTGTGACCTAGATTGAGAAGAGAGTGGGTTTGTTTCTTTGCCTGCAAGCAAGCTGCCTCCTGGGTGAAGATTCTGATGTCAGATACCCTGCAGCGTATTGAGCTCGGAGGAGTTACACAGGAATAAAGCCAAAGTTTCTGGGGAATTGTCTTGAGTAAGTATCCTGCTTTGATACTCTTGCAAACACTGCTTGTGGTTTATGTGCTTTTGTGCATTTCTAAAATACACATACATCCACACACAGTTTTTCAGTGATACAGCTATCGAAGGCTTAAATATAAGCTTTCTGCAAATGTTTTCTTTGACTGTGTCTTTCAGCAAGCCCAGATATTTTTATAGAGAAATGATAAGCTAGTACAGTACATTTTTACTACCCTGCCTGCTGCATAGTGGGCCATAGCAGATAGAGTCACGTGGCAGCTGTACAAGAACAACAATATTCAGCACCAAATTATTAAACAAATACTCTTTATGGACCTAATATAGAGGATGCTGATTTACACACCCAGAATATGCCCTGGAGTCTTGCAGGGCCTTATGTTTTGCTTCCTCATTAGCTACTGATGGGACAACTGTGCTTAGAAATTTGCCAGAGTGGATATCCCAGAAAAATTATTTATGGTTAAAATGCTTTGTTCCAACATGAATAAAGCAAATTGAGAATAAAATCACATAACCCTCTTTTATCCTGGAGGAAGAGTGTCCACAAGGGGAGTTGTAGAATAACTAGTCTGGAAGAGATATTGCAGTAAGCTGCCAGTGTATGAAGCACTTGCTGATGAGTACTTCAGTGGATTTTTAAAAACCTTTCTAGAAAAAAGACATTAGATGTTGAAAAGAACATTTTAGGCTCTTAGAACAGAGCCAAGATAGACTCAGAGGAGCCAAGGCGACTAAATAAACTAAATATTTAAGCAAAGGAGGACCAGAATATGTTCAGTCCTGTTCAAATTCACATGAGAGGTGGAAGTCTCAAGGAGCTCTTCTTTTGTAGATGTTCCTGTATAGGCTTAAAGGAAAGACTAAGGGGATAATCCAGCACCAGACAGTGTCAGCTAAAAAGGATACCCGGACTAGTTGACTGTCAAGATGGCTGAGTGGTCACAGGCCTTCATGGATCTGACAGGTAAAAATGGATCTTGTCATAAGTACTTAGAGTCTGGGTCCTGGCTGCAGTTTTCGGGAGCTCTGGTCGGGCAGCGGCTCCTCGTTCCACTCCCACTGCAGGCTTCCATAGGTCTGCAGCTTGCTTCTTGTGACTGAAGAATTCAGAGGCAGTTAAACTAATCTGCAGATGAATTGACTTTGAATCTCAAAGCAAAGCGGATTAACTTTAATGACATATAGTTGGAGGGATGTAATATTGTAATTCCCTGTCAAATGGCCATGCGAAGCGCTTACAGATGATAAAGTAAGCTTGCAAAAATAAAATTATGAGTTCAAAGCAAGTGGGGAAAAGCAAGACCGTTTCTTCTGTTTTGTGTGTCACTGAAATGAGCACATGATGCTCACACTGTCTGTTACTGAGGGGATCTCATGTACTCAACCTTTAACCATACCTAGACTAGTCATTCTTAGTGCATTCATATATTGTTTTCAGCTGCAACCAAAGGAGAAATTACCAAAAAAAAAAAAAAGTGTTTTCAAATTTTAAAAACATCATGCTCATTTATTGTCAGTAAGGTTGGTGTAGACATCTTATTGAAGCTGCTTTGCTGAAGTCCATGGAAACTTTCTTATGTAGTCTGGAAGCAAGAAACAGATTTAAATTCTACAGTAAATACCTGCAATAGTAAATATTAATTTTAACTGAAAGAGGAATAATTTCTTGGCTCCCATTGTAGTCAGCTGGCCTGGATGGCTCAGGAGTTCATCACGTAAAATCACAGGTGATACGTTGGGAATAAAAGAAGGGGCCAGGGGAATTCAAGGAAGGAAGAAGAAAGAGAAGAATGTGTGAAGTTGCTGCCTTGTGCTTTCTCCTAAGTATATGGGTTGTGCCCACTGGTGGTGGTCGGAGAAGCCTCAGGCTCCCTTTTAACTTTTCCTCTCATCAGCCTGTGTGTGCCTGGAAAGTAAGTGGGGAATGCCTGTAAGTAGAGGGATATGCAGTTTTTCTTTATTCTAAAGTACAGGTTTATTGGAATGATAGAAGGACTCTTTGGTGTTCTTAAGTTACCGACTGTCCGTATCTGCACATGTAGTTTCTGTTGGTGTTTTTTTTTTTCTGGTAGCACTGCCCTTAATGCTTTGTGTGCTACTATAGCTTTGTGTCTGTAGAATCGCCAGTGTTCAGTGCTGACTGTGAATGTTGAGCAATTTATGATTCTGCTGGATTAGAAATACTATGATGAATTTTTAGATTTGTCTGTCTTTCAGAAAGTCAGTGAGTGCTGGGGACTGCCTGCTGGACTCCTTCTGCGGACCCGGCACAGCAGGCAAGCTCAGGAAAAAGGGCCGGAGCAGTACTGCCTCCAGTTCTTAAGACCTTTGGAAGTAGACAGTGTGAAGGAAAGTATCTCCCAGGGATGCAGGTACCTGCTGAGTGGTGATCTTTGGTGAATACTAAGAAATGAGGGGAGGATTTGGGGAAAAAAAAAAAATTCCTGTCGTTGCCAGGGAAGTATCAAGTTCTGAGGTGCTGGAAAAAAAAGTGTGAGGTACAAAGTAAAACATTGCACTCAAACTTACATAAAAAGTCTATTTTTCCACTTTAAGTGCTCGTATTTCTAAAAATCCCAATGTTACGTGACTTTTTTTAAAAAAAATCTTTTCCCCATTATGCCATAAAAACCATAACTGTATATAGGAATGTTATTGTCTGCAACAAAACACATTTGCAAGATTACGGAGATAACATGTTTACATCTTCCTTTCCATATTTTCTTATTTCAGTGCAAGATTCTCAATTCAACATTCCTCATTAAGACTTTCTTACATTTCAATTACGGATCATTCTAATCAGCTTTTTAATTACAGCTAGAGCAGACTATTTACAGCACTTCTCACGGTTACAAACGAGTTCCTATGGGGAAAAATAAGAAAAGAAAAAAAAAATAAAAAAGGTAGTTACCTTCAAATGAAAATGAGAAATAGCTACTGTCATCTTCTACTGCAAAAAGAAAGGGAAACATTTTCTACACAAGGACTTTTTGGGTCAGAGTCAAATCTTGACAATATCTGAAATTGAGTAAGGTTTACCACAGGTGTTTGCTACAAAGATTTTGAAGGAATTGATATTCTAACTTTACAAATTCATGTCGTTAATCCGGTGCTTCTCCTCCATAAAGTGTATCACAATTACATTAAACCGAGATGCTTTTTGTAAGAGTTGTGAATATGAAAAAAACCAGGCAGAATCACTCTGCTGTGTTAGAAACCACAAGGTAGTAATGAAACTTTATTCTGATTTTTCAAGTCATCTGAGGGCTCTTGCTGCGAGTTTTGTTCTTGCAGATTCGGAAGCATCCACGGTGATGATCTGTTCACAGAATATTGAGAGAGACCCTTGAACAAGGAAAACCTTATTGTCATCATCATTTGCCTGGAACATGATGAAAGGAGCCAGGGCTTGAATACAGCTCCTGGGGTGTGTTAGGAATCCCAAGATGGGAGTCCTTTGCGAGTAACCAAAACAGACTGAACTATGGACACTAATCTCTGTAATATACAACCACAGATCCTTCTGGGAAACCTTGCCAAATGTGCTTTTGAGCTCTCTGTTCAATGCACGTATTTGACTCATATTCAAGATGAGCTAAATAAAATGTGATTAAGTATTTGTATTCCTAGATCTTCAGTGATGTTTAAGGTCTTATGCCCAGGGTAACTTAGGGGACAAAGTCATCATCTGCCTAAGTCTGCATTTCATACTACATACTTGTAAAAGTATTCTGATATTAAGCCTTTTGGTAGTGCACTTATAAAACTACAAAGAAGTTCATTCAGGGAGGGGGTGTCCCCTTTCCTTTAAACCCAATACACTCAGCAGTGTTTCTATCACCATCTGTATCATTATGTTTAACATAACAAAATGCTTTGACAGGTGTTTCTGTTCAGAGAAATATACGTTTTATAACACTGAGAAATTATTGTTCCTTACTAATTCAGGGTTTTCTTTTCTCATATATTCGTATGCAAAGCTATTGCACATACACTGGACTGTGATGACATGGAGCAGTGATCAGTGATCACTCTCCCTCTGTAGGAACACATCTGATGTTCACTGCACCATCTTGAAGACACGGGCAATTCAACAATGATCCCTATCCCATGCACGGAGGATCTCCGCAGGCTCTTTATCTGCTACAGGCACAACTTTGTCAGGATTCCTTTGCAAATATCGAGGTAAGGAACCATACAGAAGCCTACTGGTATTCAAGCTTATTTCCTACTTTCAGCGTTTGTGCAGTTGGTATTTCCTTATGTAGGATACTCCTAAACTCTGCCCCAGCCTCTGGGCAATCGGCAAGCTGGCAACCTCGGACCATTGCCCTGCATAGAAGAGTATGCTCTTGGCCAAAAACTCAGTTTAGGTGGTCTGCAACCCAGGTGACTGCATTTAGTGTTGAAATGTGCTTTAACCAGATTCCCAGCACCTGTGTTCACCTCTTTGTCCTTTCTGACATTCTTTGGTTTGTAAGTGATTGGGCAACCTAAACTTCCACAAAAGCTTGATTATCTTAAAATAGGAATTAATAATAAACACTTTTTCAGAAAAATTGCTTCACAGGCTATGAGTTTTCTTTATAACATGTAGTCTTTAAAATTCACATAGAACATGTATTAAGCTTTATGTGAGCTAGCACTAATCAGAAGGTATTTTCCCTGTATTGCAGTTTTCATTTATAAAGTGGTGAGTTTTGTTCAGGGAGAAAAACCTTTTAAATAGTCATTAGGAACCATAGTTGCAGTCTGCAGGCTTGGTGTTCACAAATGGGAATTACTCTCTTTGGCATGTATGTTGTTCACTAGTTCAGAGTGAATTTTGTATTTTCTTTGCACGTACGTTTTATTAGAAACGGATAACTATAAAAAGCTAAAACTACAAATGAGATCATTTGCTTTGACAGCGACTGCCATGGCAAGACTGTGCAAGAGGTACTAGTAAAGCACTCGGAATAGTTTCAGAGGAAGCAATCCTCCTCGTTAGCAGAGGGTGGAATGGTTATCATAATGGAATGGTATTCTGTGGCAACAGGTGATGACATTGGTTGGAGTTCTTTTGTTTCTATTCTATCTGTTACCATCTCAAAATATTACAAGGCTACTTGTGCCGTAGGAGCATTTTCTCTCATCTAGGTTAGGATGCTATGTTTCACTTTTCTTTCAGGAGCAAAATATTGTGTTTATATGCACTTAGGTGCACACACTCCACTTAAAAGCACAACTGTGGATATCATTTGTGTTACTCTGCTGCTGCTGGGCATAACAGCAAAATAGCATAGGCGGTAACATTTGGATTTGGGGGATTAGGTTTACTACTTGTCCTCTATAGTTACTTACATGAAAATTTAAAATAACTGTTAAGAGTTTCAGCTCTGCGTTATGCAGAGACAGAGCAGCTGCATCACCCAGAAGCAGTACGTGCTGTTAGTAGGTGTTGTCAGAAAACAGCAAGATACATTTATCTTAGTCTGTACTCCTCTGCCAGCTCGAGGTGGAACAGAAAATTTGGCTTATTAAAAGTTAGATTCAGGAGACAAACAAATAGGGATGTGAAGCTTTTGAGTTAATAATTTTAAATGCAGCCCTCATACCCTCTCATCTATGTAAGCTTTTCCAGAAATGCAGAAGACTACCATGCATTAAAAATATAAGTATTAAATAATCGAACACTTAAAAAATGAATAATTGTTAGTTACGGTATGCAATTACTTTCTTCCCATGTTAATATTTAATTAACTCACAGTTGAGATATCTGTGAAAGTCTAGCTTAGATCAGCATTGTTATTTCCATATTACAGCACGAGAGATCTGAATAAATGCAGTGATATTTTATTGAACACAAACATAACACTACTTTCAGCAATTAAAATGCATGAAGATTCATAAGAACAAAGTGAAAATAAAGCACAACCAAAAAATAACTTCACATTTTTTCCCTTTCATTCTTAGTGTAAGCAATAAATACAATGCTATAGCTTCTTTTAATCTTATTTACATAGTACAATAAGTAAATGTTGCCTGGTTTCGAGCCCATACGTTGCCTGCCATGAAAAGGAGTACATGTTGCAGCATTTCTACAGCCAAATACTCTAGTAGATCACCACAATGGAAAAATACACAGCATAAATGCTGACGTTAAAAAACAAACAAACAAATAAAATAACAACTGAGGGGACCCTGCAATGAGCATTGTAGTAATTGAAGACAGTAGCATTAAAAATAGACATTCCTTCTCATCAAATTCTAATGTGCTGGTATTACACATATCAAATATAAGACAAGTATTTTCTGTCAATTGATTGAATAAATTCTCACTAAATAACAAGTTAAGAGCAAATAGTAACAGTTAACTGTTTGCATGTTCAAAGGAATCTCACAGCTCCAGCAAAACAGAGTTTACTTCCATCCCAGAGAACACAGGTAAGGAATACAACATTCTGTAAAGCAGAAAATAAGGCATGAGGAATCAGCATAAGGATTTGATTTTAATTTATTGTGTTAGAAAAACATTTTAAGAAGCAGCCCCTTGTCTTGTTGTGTAGGAACTTGAGAAAGGTGAGGTAGGAAGACTAAATAGCGAATTTTTATTTGTCAATGCAAAATAGGAAATCAGTTGGTTAACCTCACGAGGAGGGGGAAGTGTTGCTTTCCTGTGCCATGTAACCCTCCACAGCCATCGAGGCTTTCTTGCACATCCAGGTGGATGTGTTTCTTGTCCACAGTGAAGACAAGACACACATTTGTATGTTGTGATCATCCACCTAGAAGTAGGGTGATTTCTGCTGAAAAATAATTTTCCTTCCTAAATTACCATTACAACCTTCTCTGCCAGAGAACTGGGAGCAATTAGCAACTAGCACTTTGCACTAAATCATAAAAATGTATAGGCTATTGAATTTGAACTGCCTAGCTCATAAGGAAGCTTAATTCACAACCTAATATTTTACCACACTCTAAACAGTCACATATGCTTTAATTATATCCCAACGGATGCCATTTAAATAATTGCCTGTTAATATTCCACTAAGGGCTTCAAGGCACTTTTAAATGGACAGATACCTGCCTGGGCTTTGGATCCTCAGCTGGTACCCACTGAGTCTGAAAATGGATCTCGAGACACATTTATACCAGTTGATGATCTGGTCCCCCAAGTGTAAAGCGGCTGCACCAGAGCAGGGATTTTCTGCACCACTAGTATTTTCAGAACATTGCACAGATTTTAAGTAACACTACACAGATCAGCAAGCAGAGCTGTAAGCAACCTCTGATCAAATTGTAGCAGATACCATTACCGTGTTCTTACAGCTTCAGAGATTGTAACTTCTGATTGCCAAATTTCACACTATTCTGAAGTACAGAATCCAAACGGTTTTCCAGTTATTCCCATCAATCAATCGGACAGCCTTGCAGAAGAACAGGAAACTTAATCTGGGCATCCTAGCTGAGAGTCCGTATTACGAAATTAAATCATTAATAAAACACTTTTTAAATTTAAAATCCAGACATAAGAACTGTAAAAACTATAGAAAGGTGCAAGTGGCATGAACTTACTGCATCCTAATGTTTCCCTTCTAAATACAAAGCATTTAAAGCCTTGTGAAGTCACAAACCAATGAATAGTGTGACAGCAAATTAACTAGATGCTAATGAAACTTACAGAAAGACTACTAACAAAAAATGTATAAATGTTAAAGGCAAGTTGTTCATAAAAGAAATTAAGTATTTAAAACTGAAGTGGTCTCAGAAAGAACTGTCTCATTTGATTGGCTTACACGCACCAGATAGATATACGTTAGCAAAATGGTCTATTAACTCTGGCATCTACTTTTCTTCTACTTTGTTTCATTTTTCCCCCCACACAAAGCAGATGCATCTGCAAAATAAAATTTTTTTCTACTGTTGTGATTTTTAGTAAGACTTTTCTAAACTAATATCATGCCCTCAATTCCTGAGCGTTTTTGTCATTTCACTTGAAAGAAAACCCCAATTTTTTAAAGCATTAAGGTTTAGGAAAAAATAGATCTCTATAAAAACACATTGTCTCAAGACCTTCCTGACCACCATCTCGTTTTCAGACCTGTATTCACCAGTAGAACCAAAGAAATGTATAAAGTACTGCTCTAAGCTAAACAAGTGAGACAGAGATTCAGAATCAAGCACTCCAAAATAATACTAAAATTCTCATTCCATAATGACTTTAACCTTCATAAGGCAAACTTTATCTTGGATTTTCTAAATAATGGTAATGACTAACAGTAGTTTGATTGAGTAATCTGAATCTCATACACTGGCTTCAAAGTAGTTTGCACTGCACTCAGTCTTGGGTGCTTTTCTCAGACAAACAAAAAACTACAAAATTGGTTAGAACTTTGCCCGACACTTGAAATAAATTATCGAGCACATGGCCAGGGAAATACTTATAAAAACCCCACCAACATGACTACAACAAATTCTGCATGTGTTCTTTTCCCAGTTGAGTAAATTCCATAAGCAAACAGTGATGTTCCATCAGCTTTAGTTATGCATTAGCTTCAGAAAGGATTTACAGTTATTCAGGTTACTTCTCTCCTTGGCGATAAGGCCTCACTGATCTTGCCTGTGTTAAAGCCAGTAAGAGACTTCCACAAACTAGAGGAGGAGGAGGCACTCCTGTATATGCAGTAATAGTTTAAATAAAATTGCTCAAAGCTTGATGTAAAATATTACATTGCAGTAACATTTGAAGTAAGTAGAGCCTCAGACTTGTCTCTATGCCTGGTTTAAAGCAGTGGAAAACCCAAACCGGCCAGGTCAAACCAAACCATCAATATCTTTGACCTTACCCATCGATTCGTTCAAGTCTTACCTCAGATTGCCTGTTGGGCATTTTTGACAGCAAAAAAATTAACCCGGACAATCTATTGTTATTATTGCACCTATTTTAACCATTTACCTTTGTTCTGTTTGGAACTGAATTAAGACAACTCAGTACAGTATTTACACCCTAAGATTCCACAGGCAAATGAAGTGGCTTCAACACAACACAGTCTTATGCAAATTTCGAAGAAAATAAGAAATCCTTCATTGATTCCCTTTGTACAAAAAATTGCCAACTTTGTCTACACAGTAGAAACTGAAGAGGCAAAGTTTGTATCCCTATATAAATGCACATACATATATAGATATATGTATGTATAGACAGACATATGTACAGATAGGTAGATGTATGTACAGATGCCCATACTCTATAGATACACAGACACACAAAGGTACGTATATATGCATGTACATACATACATACATACATACATATGAAAAATGTGTTGGTGTAGCTTGCATCATTCAGAAGAAATACATATCCCACGTTAGGTAAAATCTTCTGGCCGTGAAGTCATTAAATCAAACTTGGAGTCCATGGGAGGAAGCATGCTGGAATAGGCCAAGCCCTTGACAGTCACCCATACAGCTTTTCAGTTTTTAAAACGACACTCTCTGTGTCATGGTAGCCCTTCCCATTTAAGTGTTCACTGGTGCAGTCGTGGTTGTAGCTGTAGCCTTGGACGTCGCTGATTGATGACACGGTGTAGGAAGCAGTGCGCAGAGCATCCGAGTGGCTGAAGCTGTGCTCAAACTGGATTTTGTACTGGTTCCAATGTCTTCTCAAAACAGCTTGGACCTATGCCAGAAAACAAAACAAAAAATGCACATCAAGCACTTGGAAATGTATCACCGGACTTCATTCTTTCATGAATGAGTACCATAATAAATGCACCTAGGCAAATTAGGTGGTAAGGTTTAGTAATGCTGGGCAATGGGGGTTACCTACACGGGATCTGTCACAGGAGATGTTCTGAAAGATTTACAATATACGGCAGCATTAATCTCCAACAAATTTAGTGTGAAATAATTGCACTGTAGAGTTTACCATACCAGTTGCTCAGAAGCAGCACAGGTGACAGGAAGAGCAGCAGCAATGCAATGTTTTTGCTTTCTCTTCTGTGGACTGAAGTCCACAGTGTGGACAGGAGAAAAGGTGATTAACATGTTGAAAAGATCATTTCTACTGACCCTTCCATTCAAAAGATCACCCCCTCTCAGCAGCTGAAAATTCTTATACTGTCAATAAACCATAACTTATATTTGCTATGGTTCTGGCACAATAAAGCCTTTTTAATTTCTGAGCATACCATAATCAAATGACTAGAAGGACAATTTCCCAAACCCTCTATTTCTACTAGGGTTAAAAATAAAGCTGATAAAATAGCTGAAGGCCCCAACTTGTTTACATGTCTCTACTGAAAGGATGTGATGCTTATCGTACCCTTCCTCTCCTACAATGCAGTTAAACACCTGTGCCTGCTGGACTGATGAAGTGTCCCAGGCATAAAATTCACATGGAATTAGTTTTTCAGCACGGATGACAAGCGGGGAATGCTAAGAATGGTAACTGTCAGCGTGGGTGCTTTTTCAAGAGATCTTTTTTTACTTTAAATAACCTGCCCACGGCTCATGAACATTTTATTTCCCCTTCGGCCAAACTTTGTACACAAAGCATTCCTGCACTGAC
Organism: Coccyzus lansbergi; assembly: GCA_033558105.1. Classification (NCBI taxonomy): domain Eukaryota; kingdom Metazoa; phylum Chordata; class Aves; order Cuculiformes; family Coccyzidae; genus Coccyzus; species Coccyzus lansbergi. The sequence goes on along the minus strand of JAUMJK010001483.1, from coordinate 90,470 downwards.
TGACAAAGCACTGACTTTCAGGAAAGGCTGGAGAGCACTGACACCACATTTACCCTGCAGTGCATCCCAAATCACAGCCACAAGCACGACCTTCATTTCACTGTGTTACACACAAAAGAACTAAACCAAACAGTGTTTCCTCCGGTTAAACGCTGATACTGTAGGTAAATACTTCTAGGATTTTCTATACGTCTTCGGGGTCTCTTTTGTGTTTGCTTCACATTTCCCTAACACAATGGCTTCTTTTGTCCAATTTAAATCTGATTTTAATTATGAAAAATAAATAGATGAAAAGAGATGCAATTTTTATAGACTTCCTGCAGTCTGGTATCAGAATCCTCTGTTTAAATGAGAACTTCACGTTTCTCAAAATACTTACAAAGAAAATAGAAAAGGCAGAAATATCAACTGAGTAGCATAAGAAAGTAGTAGTGTAGAGCAAAAGAGATATCCTTTTACCATTCATTAAAATTCACTCAAAACATCTAAACGCAAACCTATGAACACTGAAGAGAAATCAAATGTCTTCATACTTCTCATTGTGTGATCTTACTGCTTTTCATATCAAAATTCTGCATTTCTTCCAAGTCTAAAGGGAGACTTCTTGCTTCATCACAGAGATTTTTGATTAATTAATCTGCATCACATAGCAATATATAACCTTTAATATAGGTAATATAACCTTTAATAGGTAATACCTTTAATTACCTTTAATAGGTAATATATAACCTCTAATTCCTTACACAATGAAGAGACATATATATTGCTCATCACAAGAGATTCAGTCCTAAAGAACTTAATGATGCCATGGATGAGGGCATAGTGTTTCCAAGCTCTGCTCTTGGAAGCTAGATTATTTTCTTACTCTTTTTTACCTGAAAAACTTCGATTTACAATTTTTTTTCAAAAAAATATTCAAAAAATACCAGCTCCTTAATTGCTGAAACAAAACAGATATGTATTTAAAGTATTATATGTTGAGTATGTTAAACATGTTAAAAGCTGTTACTCTACCTCTCCATTGAAGAAGCAGAAAATTGTAGCGACCAGCAGACCCTGTAAAACAGAAATAAAAAGATTCTGCTTTATTGATACGCACATGGATTTTTCCAGTTCTGAGATAATTACAGGTTCTGGTAAAATTCAGATATACATATAGCAAAGAGAACATAGATTAAATCTAAACTTGCTGAATTATTTCTCAAAATATGTTACAGTAATTGCACATAACATTTCTTTCTTTTAAGAAATGAAAATTCGGGTAAAGTCAAGCGTAAGAATATTGCATAAAGGTCCTTAAAAATTAAAACAAAGCAATCATTTCTCCCTTCATATGTTTCACACACCAGCTGCTGTCTAGCTCAAATGAGCAAAAAATCTCTTTAGTGCTTCCTACCTGGTAGTGCATAAGGATGTGCATCACATAGTCGTACACTTCCTCAGCGATCCGGCCCTCCGGTCGCCAAGGAAACAGCACAAATTCGATGCCAAGTAGTGGAACAAGAATCAGGGTAGCTCTCACTGCTTTCATGTACAGGTTGGATTCTGCCTTGTGGGTGTCTTTCAGCTTGGTTATGAGAACACGAACGATATTTAGCAGGAAGAAAAGATTGACCTGTGGAAAAAAAAAAATTACACTCAAGATACAGACTGAAAAGCCATCCCACAGCCTGTTTAGTGGTACTACAAACCAGAAACTCCAGGAAAATCACACTACGTGGATAGCATTGCAATTGCACAAAGAACATGAGTTAAAACTCTTTGAAAACACCTTTCAGTAACTGAGAGTGGGCTCTAACATCCATTTCTCTAACTTACTAAGCGTCCATCCAGGTAACTGTTAGTCTTCACTGCTAACAATCCACCACCCCTCTCTCTACTGCTGCAACAGACATACACAGGTGAACAGTTAGGGTTTTTTTCAAATGATGATGTCTTTTTAGGTTGGTCAAGAAAGAGGATGACATTCCTCTCTCTGCATTTAAATGTGGTTCTTCAAAAAGATACTTCTTCATTTTTCAAAGAGGAAGTTGACAAATTTATAAAAAAAGAAAAAAATCAAATTTTTTAAACTTTAAAAAATAAAGAAAACTGCAGGCAAAATGCTCCTAACAAGGAACTGTGTAACCCCTGGGAGAAACAGCAGATTTTTACATCCTCACAGACGCACACCCCTCCAGACACACTCCCCCAGACACAAACACACACACACCCCACCCCCCCCCACCCCCTCAACAGCCTAAGGATGAGAGTAACCAGAGCAACAGCAACATCAGGAATGATTACACCACATTTTCATCTATCATGCAATAATGACGGCCCCTTGAATAAACCAGAGCTAGAATAGAACTCGAGAGGTCAGCCAGTGCCATCACCGTGCCCAAAGGCAGGGAGGCAAGACAATGCTGCTTAGAGGACTCACTGCCCATAGGAGACCAGGAGTCTGCTCCTCGTTGCTCTTCTTCTGGATCAGTGTTTGTCCTTCTGAACAACTATCTAGAGACAAAAGCTGGGGGCAGAGGAAGAAGCCAGACAGACAACTCCCTTCTAGACAGACTATGAACTCCTAGTCTAGGAGGCCCCTATCTTACTGCAGGGCAAGTGCAAGCAGGGAAGTAATTTCAGATCATTTGTGTCACCCTGTCCTCCACAACCCAGGCAGAATTCTTCCTTGTCAGTTTAGGTTTTCCATGATAAACAGCTGTGTATTGTTATAGCAACGTGGCCCCTCACAGATATGTGATGTTATTTATTCAAGTTATGTGCTATTTAAATCACTCCAACAGGAAATTGTTTTACATAGGCAACTACTGCAGGAATTTCTTCTGGAAGTCGCCATCTACCTTAAAGCCTTGTTTAAGCAACCTAGTTCTTCTGACTCTTTTTCAAGGGATTTATTTAGATTTTATGCAGCCCACAATCCTCATCCAGCTTCCTACAGTACACATAGACAATAATTCCTTCCTCCAGTTCTAAATTTAATCCTTCTGAAATCTACTAGTTCAACATTGACATGAGTCAAACACAGAATTTTCAGCTCTCGTGCTGTGTACCACAGCCAACTCCTACAATCCCGTCCCCGAATGCTAACTGAATGACGGTTGCAGCAGCCAGGAGTAAAGCACCGCTCAGAAAACAATTGCATTTACAACATCGTTCCACTTACTTACCCATCAAAACCGAAACCCACAAAAATAAGCACACAGAGAGCCTGCCAATAGGTATCAGGGCAAACAGAGAAGACGAATGAGGCAAAGTAGAGAGTTGTTGAGAGAAGCGGTAAAGCACACAGCACTAATTTTTGATGGGTATCTGTTCAGCAACAAATACAGGGAGATCAGGATGAACTCAATTCTTAATGAAGTGATGAAAACAGGCTTTGATTTTAGAAAGGCAGTGAGTTGTTTTTACATTTACGCAGAAGCAGGTCAGTGAAACTACTCGCCTACACATTATCATCACACTGACTGGGGTGATGGCCCCAGAGGAACACACGGGAAAATACTGGGAGCTCCAGTGACCTGAAATGTGAACCAGGGAAGTGAACAAAAATGGAAACAAAGGTAGAGAAAGCAATCCTAGATAAAAAGACATGTTGTTGACTGTTGGGAACTTAGCAGAGTTTAGGTTCTGCATTATGAGTGCCTCTGGACCTAGCCAAGCTTTTAAGGTGCTGCTGTTCTTGAATTAAACTCTCCTCAGGTTCCTCATTATTTCCACTTCTCTCCATATCCGGTTTGTGCTAAGGAGTATGGTGATCCTCATTAGCACGTAGGTTTAAACGGATCATTCTCAGCTCCAGAAACTCAGATGATCTTACGTACTAGCTGGTAGCCACTGCTTGGCCTTTAATATGGTTAGGAAGCTCCAGATCTTACCTTGCTTCTGCTAAAAGAATTCCCATCTGTGAAAAGCTGTCCGTCTCAGACACTAAAGCATAAAATTGCTATCGGGTAAAATAAACATCCCCATAACGTTATTTATATGAATAATGGCATAATTAAATTGAAATCAACCCTTTCAGTGGTACCAATGCAAACTAAATCACTAGGGCACTGGCATATCTGAAATTTACGCTGCAATCACTGCTGCTTTCACTTGAAGCTCAAACCTATTGCTTTTTCACACACACTCCCTCTCCATTTTGATCAATATATGTCTACTATCAAAACTGCCATCACTCTCTTCTCTGTCATTCCCATGGTATTTCTTTAATTGTGGTTACTTAGGCAAATATTTGCAATTAAGGGGTGAAATGCAGATAATTCCAGTCAAAATGCAGCTCAGGCTTCCAGTTTCTTTGGCAAGGATCTGACCATAATTATGTAATATCAGGGACCATAAAAGCATCGTTATTGTTAAACTTACATAATTGCAGGACTTGCAGTTAAATTCCAAGAGTTAAATTCCTACTGGCTTCTGCCAGTTCTGCCTGGCACTGACTTGATACTCCCCTCCATATTCTTTGAGAACTTACTCCTCCAAGTATAAACAGTATCTCCTCCCTTGTTATCTAATTTGCTGTTTAATATTGTTGCTTAAACGTCTTCTAAAGCAGGTCATGCTCAGCAAAGTGTGAAAATTGTATCTGGCAAGCAAGCTGCTTAAGCAAATGAGGGTTCTGTTCACAAAGCCTAAACACATGCCTTCCATCTTCTTTATTCCTGGCTTCTCTCTTCTGAATTGACATAGTGCTCTTTTTTTTTTTTTTTTTTTTTTTGTTACCATAAAGGAAAGCGACTCCTTTAAGGTATTTTCACATCACAGGCAAGATGTGCAATTGTGTTTAATCTCTGTCATTTTCAAATAAATTTACTGCTCGTACTGAGTCAAAGAAAATGCAAGAGAAACACCTTCAATCAGTTCAAGAAAATCATTGGAATAGCAAAGGTACACATAGACAAGAGAACAGACACAGATTCTGCCCAAACCAACCACACAGAGGCAATTATTATGGTTCAAATAAAATCAAAAGACATTGTTAGTATCACCTTGGAAAGAAGCTTTGACCGTTTGGGACCGATCCACTTGGACAAAGCAAGTAACAACTGCCCACAAAGCAATCCAGAATAGCACACAGTCTCTGGGTAAAATGTGAAGGGAGCAAATAAATCCTATCCCTTTCTGCAAAAACAGTTCACCTTCTGTATAAAGTAGAAAGAAGCAACATTATCTGCATTATGCATGCACAGATATTAATGATGTGGATAGTTGTGTAAGTTAGCACATATGAGTATTTTCTTTATTAAGCACTGATTTCTATTTACCAATAATCGACTGATTGAATTTTATAGGTTAAATTCAATACCAGAGTAAGTGAATTGATATTTATACAGCAGAGTCTTGAGCAACACATCTAGAGTTTAGGATCTTCAGCAGCAAATAGCTGCTTAACAGAGCTGGCATTAACTCGGAGGGCAAGACAGAACACTGTGCTACAAGAGTTCACGAGGACTAATGAAGCAGAGGACTTGCTGTACCCAGTGGCCAAAGCACACACTGCTAGACTAGTATTAGAACAGGGGCAGTCACAGATAACTTGCAGAACTATTTCCACTGGTCCTTTCCCAAGTGCCTGCTCTAGTTTCTTTCTGTCCCATATTCCCACCCGCAGTCAGCCCTGGCGTTCGAGCCCTCTTTCTGAACCTCAGTAATTTCTAGTCTGGTAGCTGCCTGGCCACGTGAAAGCAGTGACACGACGATAGTTTGTAGTCGGGGCAACCTGGCAAATGGACTGGAGAGTGAGAACACATTCTCAGCTACAGAGAAAATTTGAACATGACTGTCCTGCACTCTGGGTAATATTTAGTCCTTCCTTGTCACTAGCATTTACTTGGAATGATAATCAACACTGAAAAACCTCATTTTCTCAAAGGACCAGGGGTACAGCTCCTTAATGAGCCCAAGACCTGTGTATCTGGTGTCTCTGAGTCACCTACTGGGTTCAGTGAGAGTCTTGTGAATGAGAGTGACCTCCAAATATTAGGCTCTTACCAACTGTGTAAGACCATGAAGAATAGCCAAAAAACAAATAAGAAAAGCAAATGATCTGAAAAAGGCATACCAACAGAGCAGCACAAATAGGGCCGTGGATGATGTACAGCAGATGAGTATCAGAGCTGATCCAGCAACTAGAGAAAACAAACAGGAAAAGAACAAATATTTGCCATTTTATTATCTGTTGCTTTTCTTTTTAACCCTTAAAGAAAATATAACAGTATTGCAAAGCAAGTTGAAATGCTACTTACTTGTCATTATAATATAAACTTCTAGCCACGGCATGTATGCAGGCAGGGATCAGTGGAAAACCTGTGAAGAAAAAACAATGTTTTCTTCATTTGTAAACCTGGCTAGTATCTAAGAAAGCCTGCACCTCTGCCAGAAATCGCCTGTATTTTAAATTCATCCATACCATATACCTGTAGAGCAAATAAAGTAACAGGGAACTCAGTTCCTTTTTTCTCAGAACCTTATTCCCATTGTCTTGCCAAGAAATTCATACCAACAACACACAGTAAAGAAAATAAAATTAGAACTTTTTAGAATGTAACAATCAATCTTCATTAACACAGGTATTTATCAGACTGCCATCTGCAATAATGCTATGTAGGTAAGTAATATTAAAAAGGTAATTGTAGGTAAGACCGTAGCTTTAACAGTATGATTAACAACAGATGCTTGCTGGGTATTCAAAAAACAAGGTCCCCTGACAAGCAAATTTGAAATCAGACTCTGGAAATCGGGATGAATTTCAAAAGGAACAGACAATAGTTGTCTGCAGTCCTTGATGCTCTGGTGGTACCAAATTTTCAGAAACTGTTGAGCACCTATGGTCTTTTAACCCCGTCTCAGATGCATCTGTAGCTGGACAGCAAGCGACCGAGGTTCCAAGTCATTTTAAAGCTGAATATGCTGAGGAGAAAACCCTCCCTTGCTCTTTGTGAACAAGCTCTTGTGCATTATCTGAAATGACCAGGTTTGGCTTGTTAGTTTTGATTCTGATTTCACTTGAGATTTTCAGCTACAGCTATTCTGTATTTGCTTAGTGAACAATACAGGTCAAATGGAACTGCTGGAAAAATAAATCCTTGGCCATCTCTAACTCACTTCTGACCCTCCACCCTAGACATGGCGAGACTTCTCTGAAAACAAACATTCATTCCTGAATAAACATCTTTGAGATGAAGAACAATGAATAATTACTTCTTAATGTCTTTTTATAATAGGAGACTATTTTCTCTATACAAAGGAGGAGTCGCTTCCTGACTCCAGAAATGTATGATCTCTCTTTCAGCAAAGACAGAGGTGCATAGAACTTCCTACATTCGTATTTCTAAGCCTTTTAAAACACTACAGACAAAGAAGTGGGGAGCGACATTGTTGTTCAAAGCAACCAGAAGCAGAGGGATATATGTTCACATGAATTCCCGTTAAAGGGAGTAAGAGATCGCGTTAGCCTCACAGAACGTGAAATGGCGTACCCCAGCCAAGAAGGTAATACCACAGCAAGTGTTGTTTCTCAGCAAAAACAGCCACCACAATGAGAGTATGTAGGTAAATGCCTTCACACAGCATCCAAAAGTAGTTGCAACCCATTAGGTACAGGTAGATGAACTGCGACACTTTGCAGCTAACCTGCAGAAAAAAGCAGGGCACAACAGAAATTTTTAAGTTGCAAAAATCAGACCATTATTTGCAAATGCAAAAAAAGATAAAAAAACTGCTCAAGTCAAACAGAATCATGCTAATGTTTATTTTGCTTTTCACAGAATCACAGAATCACAGAACAACCAGGTTGGAAGGGACCCATCGGATCATCAAGTCCAACCATTCCTATCTAATACTAAACCAAGTCCCTCAATACCTCATCCACCCGTGTCTTAAACACCTCCAGGGAAGGTGAATCAACCACCTCCCTGGGCAGCCTATTCCAATGCCCAATGACCCTCTGCGTGAAAAACCTCTTCCTAATCTCCAGCCTAAATCTCCCCTGGCGGAGCTTGATTCCCTCTTGTCCTGTCCCCTGTCACTTGGGAGAAGAGGCCAGCTCCCTCCTCTCTACAACCTCCTTTCAGGAACTTGTAGAGAGTAATGAGGTCTCCTCTCAGCCTCCTCTTCTCCAGGATAAACAACCCCAGCTCTCTCAGCCGCTCCTCATAGGGTCTGTTCGCCAGCCCCTTCACCAGCCTCGTCGCTCTTCTCTGGACTCGCTCCAGAGCCTCAACATCCTTCTTGTGCTGAGGGGCCCAGAACTGGACACAGTACTCAAGCAGCGGCCTCACCAGTGCTGAGTACAGAGGGAGAATCACCTCCCTGGCCCTGCTGGTCACACCGTTTCTGATACAAGCCAGGATGCCATTGGCCTTCTTGGCCACCTGGGCACACTGCTGGCTCATGGTCAGTCGGCTGTCGAACAACACCCCCAGGTCCCTCTCCTCCTGGCAGTTTTCCAGCCAGGCTTCTCCCAGTCTGTAGCTCTGCACAGGGTTGTTGTGCCCCAAGTGCAGGACCCGGCATTTGGCCATGTTAAACCTCATGCCGTTGGACACTGCCCAGCGGTCCAGCCTGTCCAGGTCCCTTTGCAGAGCCTCCCTACCCTCCAGCAGATCGACACTTGCACACAGCTTTGTGTCATCTGCAAACTTGCTAAGGGTACCCTCAATGCCCTGATCCAGGTCATTGATGAAGACATTGAACAGGACTGGACCCAGCACTGAGCCCTGGGGAACACCACTTGTCACTGGCCTCCAGCTGGACTTAACCCCATTTACCACCACTCTCTGGGCCCGGCCATCCAGCCAGTTTTCTACCCAGGAGAGTGTGCGTCTGTCCAGGCCAGAGGCTGACAGTTTCCGTAGCAGAATGCTGTGAGAAATTGTGTCAAAGGCTTTACTGAAGTCCAGAAGGACCACATCCACAGCCTCTCCCTCACCCAGCAGCCGAGTGACTTTGTCATAGAAGGCGATCAGGTTGGTTTGGCAGGACCTGCCTCTGGTAAACCCATGTTGACTGGGCCTGATCAGCCGGTTCTCTTGTAAATGCTTCATGATAGCACTCAAGATCAAGATCATTATTCTTTAACCATGTTCTGTGACCTAACTCACTTGATGATGATTATTAGCACCTATGTCAACCCTATTTTCCAGCACTTTGATAAGCTTTTAAAGGAGAAAGAGAATTTCTCTTTGGACTTGATTCAGTTTCTGGAGTTTTGCCCTAACTTTCACAGAATTTAAATTTTTCTTCAAGGTCTAAAAAAGAAAAAAATTAAAGCCACAGCTAAGGGTTTGTTTGTTTATGTATTTAATTTCAGACTCTTCTGTTGCCATAACTCCTAGCCTTTTGGGAGAGGCTACTGATTCACACTTACCCCAGTACTATCAGGAAACGAGAGTCAGAAAAATCAGACCTGAATGGACAGCCTTTTTATTTTGCTTTTTTACTTTTGGAATATAAGGGTTAGCTTTATCTCCCTTTGCAAAAAAAATAATTCTTCTCCTCTCAACTGAAAATGGCAAAATTAAAGCCACTGGGAAGTAACTGACATCCCAAATACACTCCAAAGCTCTTTTTACTGCCTGCCCTTGGTGAAATGAACTGTCATAACCTCGCTGACGTCACTGAGAATAGGCTGCTTTCTCACAGTTGTTTCAGTGCAAAAGTGATTTGTACAAATTCGGCAGAGCAGTTCAGTATCGTCTGTCTCTTAGAAGTTTTTACCATTTCAAAACCTCAAATAAGAAATTCCCAAATCATTGTCAGGCATTTGTTATACTACAGAACATGGCTCCATCATTACTGAACATTTTAACCTCACTGTACACATTTCATCAAGCACTCGGGTCTCGTGTATCTCTGTGTTGCTGCAGTTTTTCACATATGAATCAACAAGGCTGCCAAATATACTTTTACTTACTGGATTAGTTGCAACTAACTCCTGGTTGTTGGCAACAGCAGTCAGTGAAATTATTGTTACAACAGAGTTGCAAACAAAAGAGAAAAATAGATTTTTATGCAGGGTAATCCTTTGGCAACTCAGGCTCCTAGAACACAGAAACAAGAACAAATGAATTCACAGGGGGACAGCTTGGGGACACAGAAATTTTGAAATACTAGAGTTCTTTATTTTATTAAGAAGTCTTACATCAACCCTTCCTTAAGCTCAAGTACAAATTTAATAGAATGATGTGAAAGGTAATACCTTCCCTTAAGCGCCAGCAGGAAGCGAAGCCAGTACATTCAGTTCCAATACATTTACAGCGAAGGACCCGTTTTGTAGTGGTTTTTGAATAGCAATAATATAATGTTTCAGAGGACTGACACCTTTTCTCTGTTAGTACCTGAAGAATTTCCCAATTAACTATCATATCTGAGCTCGAAGAAGCCCTCGTACGCTACATTTCTGCTTACCCAAACTTGTTAAGACTTTTTGAGGATAATTACCTTCTATTCACATTCTTGTCATTTTTCTTCCTTAATCCTGTAGCTAGAGAAATACCGAAGTAAAATAAAGCAAATCTTATCCTGACTTTTGTATACAACTAAGTTACAAATAGTATGTAGGATACAATCAGAAAATGCAATATCTAACTGCATTTAGTTGTGTTAATTCTCAAAAGCTGCAGGGGTATATTGTGAACTCTTAAAAATGAGAGAGATGAATGAAGAAACAAAATAACCCCATTGAACAAGAGAGACAGTCAAAAAAGAGCTTTGATGGAGGAGACTGCACTTCTTGATTGCATTCTTTCCAACTGTCACAAGAAGAGTGCGTGAAGCACCCCAGACACATGGAGCGAGTTCCCGAGTTCAGATACACATAGTTGCGATGCCATGAATCAGGCACAGGTTCCGCAGCTTAAGCCCTGGAAGCCCACAGAACGCAGGTTTGGTTACGAATTAAGTGATAAACTATATTCCATTAGGCTTTTTCAAATTTTCATTTTTTCTTTCATTTTAATGCCCAAAATGTGTAAAGCTTTGATTATTGTAAAAAGAAGGGGGGTTACATTCTTTGAAAATGTATTTTTCTATGTTGTTTTTTTATTTTTTTTTTTCCCTCCCTGGTTTATATATGAAAATAAAGGCGACACTAGATTCCAGCTTAGGGCTTTGTGTAAACAAGTCCTGAAGAACTCTGGAATTCTGTCTGCTCATTGTTAAGATTCAGTGCGCCAGCAAGGAAAAGCACGTACAGCTACTGGGGCCATCTCTCAGGGTCATCCAGCAGCTGTTCCTGTTGAATATTCAAACACACCCATCCCCACCCATGCATAAAAGGACTGAAAGGATCACCGGACAAGAAACAAGAAAGTAAGACTGATGACACTGACAAACAAAGACTGCTTTTGGTAACAAAAGGATTTTTTCCTAAGCCTCCACACCCTCCCTCTTCTGCTACCCTTCCTATATTCTTTCTTATGACTGTTTTTCTTAATGACATAATATCCTTTAATCACTTAATTCTTGTAATTACAGTTTAAGGACATTTAAATGACCCACCCCTGAATTAAAACATGCAGTAAAATAAAAGCAGACCTCCTGCTAAATTACCTATTTCCCTTCCTATTTTGACTCCCGTATGTCTTGGGCATTAGGGGAAAATGGCTTTCTCCAATATTGCTCCAAAAGAAAAAAGAAACATTTTCAAAAGTCCACAGATTTGTTTGTGATCTGACTCTTTAAAGTATTCAAATACTGCAAAATTCACATATGCACCTAAGGAGAATTACCCACCCAGCTGCAAGTAACTTAAAATGCCTTATGAACCTCCTGGCAATCCGTCTGTCAGCCAGCGGTCTCCCCACTCTGAGTGCAGCATCGTTATCCTCTGCGAATGCCGGTGCATGTTTCGCCATGATGCTTGATCAAGAAGTCCTTGGTTATTGTGGGTGTTTTGTTTGCTTGGCTTGGTTTTAGTTTGGGGTTGGGAGGGGCATCTTTCAAATTACAGCTTCCCTTTCTCTGAATTCATTGGCGTTTTAAGGTTTTTCTGGCCCTTTTTCCCCCTTTCTTTCTTTATGAAAACAATGCCACTATTTTAACAGAAGATTTATAATAAACACGTGTGCTCTAGAGTATATAACAGAATGAGAAAGCAGAGCCACTGCTAGAAGTTACTTTTACGTGTCTGTGTCACAGATGATTTTTCAGAGAGGATGATGAGAGTTCCAAGTTTATAGCCCATTTTACACTATTAAAACAAGAATTCTAATCCACTTGGGGAACTCAAGTCACAAACAGGTCAAGTATCACCAATGAGAAAATTTAATGAAGAAAAAACAGAATTCCGAATGAAAAAATAAAATGCAGATAAACATTTAAATCTTGAAAAACTGAAGATATTTGAAAAATAATCCCCCTGTCATTTGCCTTATGGAAATAAAAGCACCACATTTTTGTCAAACCTAAAGATGGTCTAACGGTCAGCAATGCAGCAAACGTCATCTGGAAAATATCAATCAACTAGGAGAACAAATTCTTGGGGAAAATGACAAATTCAAAGGCACCCACACACAATAGCAAAAAAACCCACCATCCACCTGTTAAAGCTATGAATAATTTTATAATCAAGGTTCAGCCGATACATAATACATCCTGGAATTAATCGAGATCCTTAAATATCCTTCTGGTACTATAAATACTTTAGAGGAACTGCACATCCCAAGAGAACGGCTTGTAGAGGACTTTCTTTAGTTTCCTTTAAATTTTGTAATTTCCTTTTATATCCTAACATAACCACAGTCTAGAAACTGTGGTTTGTGGGTCTGGATTAATTCCATGCGGTTCTCTGAGGAGAGATGATCCTTTACCAGAGGGAGGAAGAAATCCCTGGTGGGTTAGACAAACATGACATAGGTGTGACGGCAGCAAAGCGGATCACCTGCTTTTGCAGTGAGTGCCACAGGCCAAGATTAAATCAGCTTGGTTTTCATATTATAGTACTGAAAAAAAGCAGGCTTTAACGTCTCTGAACTTTTAAAAATCATATCCGATTCCAAATCTTTTTGTTTTCTCCTGAGAAGTCTGTCACAGCACTTTTCCTGGCAGATTAGGTATTTAGTCTGTAAACTTTTTACGGTACTTATAACAACAGTATCGCCCTTTTTTTATGCCAAATCAAGATTCTTTTAAGGGCTGCGAGCCATTTCCCATGTTGATTTTGAGGAGGGAAAATGCGTTTGGAATTAGTAAGCATTTTTTATATGACATTTGCAAATAAACTGATGAAAAACATACCAATATTTTGATTTGTCCTTATGAACAGAAGTCAGAAAATACTGAAAAGTCATCTCGATGACTGGATTTCATAAAGAGAGGCTAGAGAGCTGTGACACTCTAGTCTGCTGGCAATTTGTGGAAATGTTATCCCAGAACTTGGGGAAATACTGCACATCTAAACTGGAAACACTACATTTAACAACATGAGTAAAAGGAATTTTTTTGTATCAGATATCTGCTACCCCTCCCTAATCAAAGTCCAGAGTATGAGGAAAGTAAATCTGAGCGATTGCTGGTGTATGTGCTATTCATGTTTAATTGTTCGGAATAAAATAAAAAAATGGAGTTAGGCAGCAGAGTGGGATGGTAGAAAATGGGTAAGAGTAAAGCAGATCTATACTATTCAACAAAAAATGATGCAGAAATTATTTAAACTAGAACCGGTAAGTGAGGAAGGCCTACTCTGTCCTGTACAGCATGTGGCAGAGACGACGACTCGTGTGTCTCAGCTCTGCTCATGTGGCGACACTTCTCGTTTCACCTTTCCACTAAGCCTCACTGGCCGCTTTAAAAAATGAAAAAAAGAATCTCTCGAAAGAAAGGAAAGTTCATAAAATGTGAAGTAACAGGACTAATTTTAAAAGACCTGTGCATTATATTACCAGTTGTTGGGACTGCTCAAACTCTCAAAAAGGTAACGTGACTGTTGGTCAGTGGATATGACATAATTGCCACAGACATAACAGAGTGAATAAAACAAAAAAACACAGAACCATTTTTATTATTCCCATTCCTACTGTAGCTCTTAGCCTTATTTTCTTTATACTTAATCATATTTTGTGGCTACCTCCTTTGGAATGCTACTGTACCGATCACGTGTTACCAGTATTTAGGTTTCCATTTGCTCTTTAGTTTGGTTGTTTGGGAGATCTACCCTGTAACTTGTTATTAAAGAAAAAACAAACACAAACCAAATCAAATCCCAAAACAAAGCAAAACTTCTCCCATTTTCTCATTTCCTATTCTCAATATACTCTCAGATTTTGGGTTGCAGATTTGGGATTCCAGGTTTCTGACCTAAAATTTTATTACAAAACTAGTATTGTTGCAGCCACTGATATTTGGTAAAGGATCTTAAATATACTTACTTAAAATAAAAGAATATGCCAAGAGAAATCAGGAGCGATGCAATTGAAAGTCCATGTCCGATGATGGCCAAGTAATACAAATTCAGAGCAGTCTGCAATACAAAACCAAAAGTAAGCACCTGCGATGCACACAGAACCACTGTTGATGAAGCACATGTTTATACATCTCTTCAAATTATCATTAAAGCTTGGGTATGTTTACATGATGACAGCCTTCCTGACAGGTCCACATCCCACATCTCCACCTCATTCAGTGACCAGCTTAGGCAGAAGAGCACGTTAAAGACAGAGTATTTATGCACAATCTAGAACCAGCACAAAGACAGTGCAGCGAGGACTGTGGATGAGGGCAATAACAGTAAGAATTGAGCAATGGACAGCAGTCACATTGAGTGTGTGTTATCTAACCCAATCCAAGCAAAAAGAAAAGATAAAGTTGTTTAATAAAACAACACACAGAACTGCAGCAAGCAGTAAGGCTTTCTTTGGTGCCATTATTCAACTTAAAACAATAGCTTCTGAGGCATAACAGAGTTGAAATACATGGGCAAAAAAGCTTGAGGGAAATTATCTCATTATTCATAAAGAAGGACCCATGTGGATCTGCTCCTGTCTCAATACTGTTCTCCCTGTTTCCAGCCCAATATTAGCAAGAATCAGTGAATTATAGCATATTATCTGTGGGTAGAATTACACTGTCATTAATGTACTCAATGTCTCTCACGTTTTGAGCAAAAGAAATACAAAAGTCCCTTACGATCATCTATTATCACCTTTCTCAGAGTAGTTATCCGCAAGATAAACTGAAATCTATAAGAATACCATCCATACAGATACTCACATAGGCATGCGTGTGCTTAGACGCTACCTTTGATGTACAGAAAAACAACTGTCACAAAGCATTTTTCCGCCTGGTCTGAGATAATTTTGGATGCTTGCAAAATTTCACTTTTATTAAAGTCAAAGTATAGATTTTCCATTTGTGTGAGCAACCTAATATCTCAGAAACTGAAAAAAAAAAATGGCACTTGTAGCCAGGACACAAGGCATCCACAGGAAAATGACCACAAGAAAAACAAACCCACTATCTAGAGCTTCTCACCATTTACTTTCCTTTGGCCTCCCAGAGATCCTGTGGTGAATCCACTCAAATGCAGCTTGCCTACACTTTTGTAAAAATTAGGAGATGGGCCCTGCTTTTCATACTGGGAGACAGATAATCCAAACATCCAAACTCTGCTTAAGGCTGCCTGGAAGATGTTCTAACCCCAAGTAAAACTCTGGTTATTTGGCTAAACCCATACACTCAGCCCATCTCAGAGATGCGCGAACCTCCTGCAGCTCTGCAGAGCTTGGACTCTGCTTTGAAATTCCAGAGCTCTTTTAAGGCATACATTCTGCTTACCAGTAAGCGACTGTGGATGACTGAGACAAGTTCTAGTTACCTACACTTTTAAAACAGCCATGAAGGAAAACATGATCATATTATTCAAACGGTTGAAACCGGCTGTAAAAGACAAAATACGTGTATTGAAGTCTTTTGCACAACTCATCCCCCTTATTTAATATGCCTTCTTCTTTTTGCGTTCTGCTGTCCCGTCAAGTCTGCTGCCATTCCAGTTTTGAAACATTTTCAGATCACTTTCTTCACACCAGTAATATACATTTATTCTTTTCCTACCTTCACTTTTTCACGGGTATAGATATTGCACTGAGTGTAGTTTGTCCATGTCCTGTTGCTTTCTGGGTGTCTAAACCAATTGCCATTAGGATCACAGATCTTCGTAACTTTTTCTACAACCAGTCAAAGTAGATGGAAAGAAAGACAAAAAAAAAACAAAAGCACAGGAATCAGCACTGAAGTTCTACTTCCTGAAGCTTAGCATTTAATATAGAAAGACTGGCAAACAAATGACAGCTTTATATGACTGAAGAGACCTTGCTTGTTATGATGAATTCTGAGAAACTGGAGGCCACTGCTTTTGCTTGGCAGCAGCAACCGATGATGTGTTTTTCTTAAAAAAAAAAAAAAGGTTTCCCTCCTCCAATCCAGTAAGTATCAAAATATATCAAACTAATTGTTAGAGAACTACCAGATGAAGTGACAAGAACATTTAAATAGCTTGCTTAATATCCAAGAGCTAAACTGAAGTCTGACATCCTGCCACAGTGTATTAGGACAGGCAGGAAAACCTCAATAAAGAAACTTCTTAAGAACCAAAGTGGAAAATTTCTGGGACCACATAATGATTTAAATCATCAAACAGAATGAGGCATGAAAGGACCCTGGGAAAGACCAAATGCAGCAGAAAGAGACAAAAAGCAAAAGTCCATGACATTTTCCACATGCTCACAGATGCAAAGTTTAGCCTACAGAGGCAGGAAAAGATTAATTTCTGGGAGAAACTCTTGTCAACTTCAACTGCTAATTGGAGGTAAAAGAATAAATCATATTTCAGCTAAAAAAAAAAAATAGTAGTTCATCGCTATGAGGAAAAAACTGCCATCTAACTTCAGTTTCTATTTCCTAATCTACAGAATCTCACAAGGATGTATTTCAGAAAAGGAAATAAGTAACTTGCCTCTTTTCTATGTGATAAATGGCTTTGGAGTCATTGAAATTCTGGAGCATTAGCGCCTTAAGTGGGGCAAAAAGGTAGCATGAAGCAGCCAAAACCTGATTTTAAAGAGATATATGTTGACGCAGAAGCCCATGCACACTTACCAGATGGGTTGAAATCCTGAAAGTAGTCAGGACAACGCTGGACCGACACAGTTCCGGCAGCAACATCATTCCAGCACAACCAACCATCCCATGTCCTATTACAGTAAGGACCTGCAAATGAGCAGAGACCAGATAATCAAATAACAACAACCCTTTCTAATGGTCTTTCTAAAGTCAGATATAAGAATGCATAGTTTCTCACTTGCAGCAATGAGGAAAAATAAAAAGAAAATAGGAACATAAGATTTAGCAGTAGTTCAAACTCCACCTAATGGAAATAGTTCCTTATAAGTACATTTTAAAATCAGTGATCACCTTGAAACGGTCTATATCTACAACTTATAAACCTCAGATCCAGAGCACGGTAGGCAAAACAAACTAAATCAATTCAGATCAGACAATGCACACTAACAAAGAGCCTTGAATTGCAGATTCTTTTACTGAATTTATTTACATTTTGGATATAACCGAGCCTATCCATATGTTTACTAGTTCACTGAAAACAAAGAAAGCCTGGCTGGGAGGCAGCCACGCCTGAGCCAGCAGTGGTCACGGTGGATGGACCGTTCTAAGTGTCCCAGGGACAGGGGATCCACAGCGTCCCTCGCGAGCCTATTCAAAGCTTCAGTGCAGTCACATTAATCTTAACACTTGAAATAGGCCTCCCTTGAGAATGAGCCAGGGTTTTATAAACAAATCCTTCCCAAAAAGGCATGCAGAATGACGAACCCTCTCTAATAATCTCAGGATATTTTCAGTATTTTCCTTCAGTTTCCTTTTTAAGACTTAAGAATTCCCCCTCAAAGGCTGCATGTTTCAAACATCAGGTAATTCCTCCTATTCTCATCTGAAGAATTTACAGTTTGCCCAGATCCTTCTGAAGCTGTGATGCCCCAGGCTGGACATAAGCTTTCACCATCATACTCATATCCATTTTTGACCTCCAGACATTCAGTTCCTCCAAAGAACCGTCTCAGAAGAGGAAAAAACTCACTGTAAAAGAATGCAACTACCTCTTCTTGCCTCAAAAGCCATTCCACGTTTCTAAGTCACAAAGCCAGAAACAGCGAACACAGACAGGTAGCGTCAATGAGGTTAGCTATTAGCAAGCTACGAGGAAAGGCATTAATGACACTAATACAGCTTCAGGGCAGGGAAAACATCTGTATCAAGATGTTTTTAATTTTCAAAGGCAGACGTGATCAGGGAGACAGAGGTACTATAAGGGCATGAAACAAAATAAAGTGCTAAGATTTATAAGTCATCAATTTTTAATCTGGATATCTACTTAAATTAGCATTTTCTTATCAAAAATAAAAGCACTGCGTTATAGAAGAAGTGCTGCTTTGGACAGGTGATACGTAAAACGTATCACTTTGTCTCCATGAATCCCACAGTGACATTTCTACAAAAATGGTAAAAACACAGCTGGAGTCTGAGAAAGCGAGTGCTACCAAGACAAGAAATGACTATAACTAAAGGATCCTAAAAGACTATAATTAATGTGTTGACCTTTGTAAAACCTTGTAAGAAAGTGAACTTTACCTTCCTTCCTATGAATAGGATCTTGCATGATTTTCTGGTAGCACTCATACTGTGCCGTCATAATTTTATTCCGTGTAACGCTAAGTTGAGCGATGTCCTCTGTCATATTCTGATGCCCTTCAGACGGTATAGCAGCGGCAAAATACTAAGAGGAAAAAGACTTTCTTTTAGCAAGTCGTGTACAAACTCAAGCATAAACTCATTAAACTTCAATCTTTTAAAATATCATATTACAAATATTGTAATACTGAAGTAAAATGCTCTTCAAATTTTATTACTGACAATACGATTTTGTGGTCTTCTGGTAAATTTAAGGAGTCTTCTTACTACTGAATCTTGACAAATATCTCTCGAATGAGCACGGGAGAGTAACAGTCTGCAAGATTTTTAAATAATAATGGGAAAATGCATAGAAAACAGAGACAGAGAGAAGCATGCAAACAGCTTTTGCAAAATCCAGTAAAATATATTGAAGCGACATTAGTCTAAATGGCATTTGAATGAAGCCCAAATGATCCTTTATGAAAAGATACTTTCCATATACTGTATGCACTTAAGCTTTTGGCCTCTTGAGGGACGTTTTGTTTCTCTATAGTATTGTGAGTCATAAAGTTAACCCTCAGAATACGAAAAGGTAATAGAAAGATGCAACATTTACTCTTATACAAATTAAAATACATTTGGAAGAGATTTAAAAATTTGTAAGACTCACCACCGTAACTTGTAAGAACAGCAGCAAAAAAGTCATTCCCCTTTTTGTCATTTTTATATCCAGTGCAGTGAATTTTGTTCAGTAGCTGAATAATCTCAAACTGCAACAAAAAAGAAGCAGGAATTCACAAAAGACAGAACTTAGAGAAGACTTAAAACAAACTAAGAGTTAAAACAAAACAGTGGAGGCCCTCTCAATTTTTTATTCACTCACGATGAAGCCACGAGATATAAATGGAGATGCATAATATGACATGAAAAAAATGCATTCAATTCACCAGCAGTGAATTCCAGCAGCAGGGATTCTCCTGCACTGCTGCCTCCACTGCCTGAACCATCACCAGGTTCTCAGAGGGTTCGTCTCAGTCAGGTACCTGGTATCAGCTCTAACATAGGTCTTTGGGCAACCAAAGTAGACTTAAACACACACACACACAATTATTTCCTGTTTTCTTCAGAGAAGCTGATTTTCTATTTTGCCATTTCTCGAAAAGCTGATCTAGTAAGCAGCCAGTTTATCTTAAACTTAGCAAGGATGGTAATGGCAGTGCAAGAATTGTAAGTTGTAAACTAGTTTCTGTATCTGCAGTAACTGTACACTGGTTTCTAAAACAGCTATAATCATCTTACAGTGCAGACTACTGTGGGAATTGATTCTTGAAGTGTAAAATGCACCTAAACCATACAATGTACCACATACAAAATTATTTATTATGTGCCTAGACCACCTACAATAACCCTGCTGTAACCTCTCCTTCAAAATGAAGGGAAATGTATATGAGATTTCTCATGAAATATTTTACTGTGTCCCGAAGTATCCTGAGAAGACCACAAAGCTGAGCCTGGAACTCAGTTAAGAGGTTCTCCTCTGCTTGCACGGTAGCAGAAGGCCTCCAAATTTAGATTATGTTATTACAACCAAACCACCTTATAAAATACAAGTATTTTGCTATACTAGCATTAATGAAGCTATTATCAGCCGAAATAAAGAAGAACATTTCAGTGAATTTAGCTCCCTTTTACAGATTAACTCACTAGGAACAACACACTGCTACTTAAGGTATAAAACTCGGGTATCCCAAAGGTCCCTCATATAACTAGCTCACTGCTGCCAAACTACTGGAAGCCAAGTACCTAAACGCAAACCGGCCTCCTGACCCAAGTCATATTCTCTTGGCTTGGAAGTTTTTCTTGCCCAGCAGTCATATCCTGCAAGAGACTGGATGACAAACAATTGATTCTACACTGGTCCGCAGAGGGAATCCTACCAAAAGCCCATCTTCTAGGAAAAAAAAGTCTTACTCGCAAATCCAACCATTCTCTATCTATTACTTTTCTGCTTTTGCACTGAGACTGGATCCTCTTAACATAACTGTAACACAATAAACTGAATTTACTGACCACAAAATATGAGATCGCTGCCATTTACTGTACAGCTTGATGCAAATACAAGAAATGTGTTGTAAAATCAGTTACTGTTGTGTCTGTTTAACCCAGATTAAAACTGCATCAATAATCTTCCCTCTATTTTTAGTCCCAACAATCCTTTTACTAAAACAGTTGTTGGATGGCAAATTTAAAATGCACATTCAACTATCGCCCTCACTTAGTCTTGCTTATTATTACTTGCAGAAAAGACGCAATATCATACAAATTAAGGCGGAATTTATCTGGTTTGATTAACAGTCCAGGATTCTTTCTCGTTCACAATATTAAAAGTCACCCCTTAGCTCAGTTCCTTTAATGGTCAAAAACTTTTCATACCTACTAGGTTTGTAGGGTAATCCAATATCCAGTGCCAAATTATTAATTCTTCCCAGGAGATAAAACATGAAGCAAAGTCTATAATCCACAATCCCTTCTATTCATTCTAGTTTTCACAGCTGCTAACTGCAAGAAATGTATATACAGAGAAAAAAAAAATCTGTTTTCTAAATGTCACTACTTTTGGAATTAATTACGAAATGCAGGATGGTAGATGCCTATTTGGATTTCAGGAAAACATTTCTTGCATTCTTACGTGAATTCATTCACTCTACTTTTATTCCAGTTAGGTTGGAAAAGAACTTTCACAGCAAGATTAAAAACTTCATTAAGAAGGGACAGCAACATAGCTCACTGACTAAAGCAGTAAGCCAGCGTTGCTGAGTAAGTCAGGCTGCTTTGATTAATCATCTGTTCTGATGAGATGCATAAGAAATACAATTACCAGAAAGTTCTCTCCCTCTCAGAGCTGGGAGTTATTAGATGAAGAAAGAAAATAAATTAATAATAAACAAAGAGACACAGGTTTCTTTAAATAATAATGCTTCCCAAATTGTTCTTCTGCTATTAAACATCTTTGACAAACCTGCTGTGGGGAAGAGAGGATAAATGTATTGGACCAAGATTAATTTGCGGGTATTGAACATTAGCTTGAGGGAAAAAAGGTGGTGGAAGCTTAGCATCCCCTGGCACCACTCTGTGACCGGAGGGATCTGAACAGAAGCCAGCAGGACTGTGATTTATGCCATATGCATTGACTGAAACTGTGAGTCAGTAGACACAGCCCTACAGCTACTAGCTGGCTTTAGTGTTTTCCCAGTAAAGGGGAACGTCACTGGGAAGAGAACAGGGAATTACCATAGCAAATCGGATCTTCAAAACTTCATTTTTACTTTTAGTGCATGTCGTACTGAAGACTGGGATACTCAAAAACAAAACAAAACAAAACAAACAAAAAAAAGAGGAACTGCCTGCTTCTCCTCTTTATTACATTCTCTGTTGCCCAAATTAATTGCACTCCAGAGGCCTGTATCGTGTTTGTCACCGATAGCAGTGACATCTACTGAAGGAGAAAGAATTCAAAAGGAACTGCAAGCTGAACTCAGCCAAAATAGTCTCTGGTATAGCTTTAACAGATGTTCAGGTTTCTCTTCCTCCTGCTTTCTCTACAGAGCCATCCTGCCTCATCAGCTGTTTCTACTTTTAACCTTTTCCCATCCTTCCAAGAATAAATGTCATCCTTGCTGAGCTCTAGGCACTTCCCATTTCAACAACACAGCCAAAGGGTTAAAAAAAATCGTCAGCAAGAAAAACTGCTTCATGAGCTTCCATCACCTGACTACATTTAGTACAAAGGAAAAGCACTGGCAGCTTCTACCTTAAGCAGTTACCCTTAAGTCTCCTTTCAAGTCAGAATGCAACTCTGTAGGAGTGGGATGGGAGGGAGAGTCTGCTTGCATCACCGCACGTTCATTCAGACACGTGTACAAACATTTTGCACTAATTGGTAATCTCTGATTTGCCCAGGAAAAGAAGAAAAAAAAAACCCAGACCCCAAAACTTTTTCAGTAAAAATTACATACCTTGCAGTGTGTTATAATCTTGCAACACAGAAACTGAACATGTGCAAATACAGCCTTCCTCTCTGACTGAAATCAAGGGTCAGAACAGCTATTCTCTTGACCCGAAGTCCCCTCCTCTTGCTGTTGTCCTAGCACTCCTTGATTCTGTTTTGTTGCAATATCTCTCATAAATACCCATACAAACTGTTCTGTTATTTCTGGTTCTTTGTACAGCGAGACATACAACTCTGAAGTATTTAGAACCCCAGGCACTATTTGGTTGTTTCAGCCCAATACACAGGCAAAACCAGCAAGTCGGAAAATGCCCATGCCTTTTCAAGCATCCCTAATTTGAACCACTGTAATACACCGTCAAGAAAAGAGCAGCCAGTGGAATTACACATGGGGTCTTTCTCTGACATCTTCACTCACATAAATCTTCTGGAAAATTGCCTCCGGGGAGGCAGATTTTCTTCTACCTTCTGCCAAGATTTGTACCAAACTGCTCTGATGGTATCACATGAGACCCCACAGCTGTATGTGCGGTAAATACTCCATCCTCCTAACAGCTGTGGGGTTAAGAAGGCTCAAATATAAGAGTTACGGAAAAAAAACTTTTGAACTCAGGGTAGCACTGTTTCACGACAACAGAATCCTCCACTCATCACTGAAGCATCAACAGTCTGAGACTCCTAGAACAGGTGATACAGGAGAGTATGATGCTCCCCGAGACAGTTTTTACAGTACAGAAGCATCATCTCTTCACAATTTCTAACAGATTATACTGACAGGGCTCGGTTGTTTTATTTTCAAATGTATTTTCCTTCTTTTATATACACTTGAAAGAACTGCTACAGTCCCCAAATATATAGATTCCCACGTTACTCAATTTTACAATAAAAAAAAATTAACTCACCATACTGTTTTAAAGCCCTGCTACAACAGCTACGATGCTAATGGCATTGCTAGAAGAAGGCATTTGTATTAGAACTGCAGCTATTCTTTCAGACTCCCAGTACAACCTCCTCTCTTCAAATCAGATAGAGCACGTATCAGGAAAAACAGAACAACAAAAATAAAAAAACCCGCTCCTAATAATATTTTGAACTCATTAGGAGTACTATGATAGATTGCTATGTGTACCACAAGCTGGTAGCAGGCAGCATCATAAAGACAGACCACTGCAAAGAGCTCGTCTGGGAAATGCAGCTGTTTACAAAGCGACGAAGTGAGAGCCTTTCCCGCACTGGAGAACAAAGAGGTTTACAGAGTGCATGGACCTTCACAAGTGAATCGGTAATTAGGCAAAGATTTGCAATATTCATATAACCACCATTAAAAGTTCTATAGGAAATAAACCCAAACTTTCTAAACAAGCTGAGTGTTTTGGACATCACACACTCTGCACCCACAGCATTGCTCACATGCATGGAGACTCTATTAAAAAAAAGCCACACTGAAACGGTCTCTCCTCCTTCTACCATTCTTTCCGAGAGTTTTTCATAGGGAGCAGTTGTGACACAATGGTATTTGGTCTCTTCTATTAAAATAAATGAAGAAACAGTGTCATATGTCAATTTCACTCTTCTATTATTTTATAAGAACTTCACAGTGCATGAGACAGTTCAGCTCAGTACGAGAAAGCACTCGCTTGGGCCACACGCTATGTGTGTCTCAAGCTCTCAGGCTTCTTGCAAGCAGAAAATTAGGTCTGGTTCACAAAGATGCTTCACATGTTTTATTCTCTCTATTAGCATACAGATATTTTTGGTTTTGTTTTTGAATCCCTCTAGCTGCTGCCAGAGGCCTCACAGCGATCGCAGAACTATCTGTGGATAAGATTACACAGATTAAATTACTCCTGTGTCATTTTTCCCATTAATAGCGCTTGGCTACTGCTCAGCTAAGTTTTGTCTCCAGCATCCAACAGAAATTAGCAGCACGAACTGACAACACTCTTGGCCAGTTCTAACAATACCTAAAATCACAAGAACCTATCACAGAGCGGTGCTAGTTTTTCCTGGGGAGGAGGGAACCCTCACTGTTTTGCAAAGCTTTTCTTCTGCTGTTCTGTTCACAGGCCTGGATGAATTATCCCAAGAAGAAATGTGGGCTACAGAGGTTCAGTCAAAAACCAAACCAACCGAAAACCACAACAAAACACTCCAAATTGAGGTTTGGGGAAGGAAACCTCCATAAGGTTCTTTCCCTGCAATATTCTGCAATTTCAACTCTTGGGCAACATTACTTCTCTCCACAGAGCAGACTACAGAGCCAAAATGGTTTTGTGTCTGATGTCCACCACACCACTTTTGGCTCTTTAAAATAAGATTTCCACTGATAAAATAGATGGAGTATTTCCTCCTTGCTTTTACACAGACAGGTCTTCTCTTGGCTTCTGTGCTTTCAATGCTATTCCTATACATTACAAAGACACTACCCCTTCTTCTCACATACCATGAACTTCCTATTGAATTGCAAATGCTGCAATTGCATGTGGAAGACAGGCAAGGACTCAATTGGGGTTATAGTTATTTGACAAGATATCTTACGGTGCCAAATAAATGCATCATATGAAGGTTAAAAAAATATCAAAGCAAGGTTAAATTATTTAGGATAAGTAAGAGACAGAGGACTCCACACTTGCAGAATAAATTCACAGTGATTTCCTGGTCATAGTATTTTCTGCCTAAAGTACTGATAATTTTATCTTCTAAACAGAAACCTCTCTCAGAGAGCAATATAGTATAACTTACTCATTTCTAATATGAAATGAGAGAGCAAGAGCTAGCAGCTCACATAAAACAAGTTTTACTGCAGAAATCGGCTCTCCGGTAACACACTTCTTTACCTATTTCATCAAAATACAAAAAACTCAAGACATTTCCCCCATTACGTACGTTTTTGAATTACAGTATTTTTATACTGTCTTACACGGTGATACTAACACTCAAAATGCTTCCCTCTTGAGTAACTAGTTGTTATATGACGCAAACTGAGAATGTGGCAAAGCAAACCCTTACCAACAGACGGACATAGCTCGTTCTCAGAGATGCAACTGCAATTTACAACAGTTTAAGGTGTCCAATGCCTCCAGGTTTTTCAGTATGTGCTACCTGACTATGGTTCCATGAGCACTTGTTATTCTAACTGTACAAGTTTAATGCTTTTTGCTGTAGTCCTCGCCCAAACTGCAGTTAATTATGTCATTAGGCATAACTCACTAAGTTCAGGGCAATGTTCTCTAAGTCATGGCATTTAAATTCTGCAGCATTCCTTCAAGCTCAAATAAACCTGGAAATAAGATTGCTCTGCTGAATGAAGTTATCCAAAAACATGCTAGAGCAGCCACTACCAAACAACCTAGAAAAGATTATTAATGGAAATAAAGACGACACTAGGATAATGAACAATTCCAGCAGCTGACTGATTAAGAATGCTTTAGCACTGGCACGTCTCTTTTTTTTTCTACCACATTAATTTCCTGCCATACTAATTATTTGAAAAGCGTATTCAGTAAGTTTTCCTGAAATTGCTCTCCCTCCAAAGCAACTGCTATGCTATGGCAAGGACATTCCAATTAACATATTATTTTAAACACACGGGGATTGTTCATTACTTTCCCTCTTTTCCTTGGATCTTATACTACGAAAAAATTGCAGAGCTCCCACACTCAATTTATTAAGTATATATTGATGCCTCATTACCCTTCACCAATCTGTATTACTGATGCCGCAACAAAAAAACTGAAATTGGAGCAATACGTCCACAGACACACGCAGAAAAACTTATGGATGTGACCTGAGACCCAGCTACACAGAACAGCAAAGCATCACAAGTTTGCCACTAGATTGACTGAACCTTCTGGCCTGAGCCCAAATTCTATTACTTAATTCCAGATGCACATTAAAAACAGTGAAGGTCTTAAAGACTTTAGGAAAGGACTTCAGGGAACACTGAAGGGTGTGGGGCAGCCCTCAACTGGGGGCATTGGCTTCTTTGCTGTTACTCCAAGGGAATGAACAGAAGACTCTAACCACATGCCCAACTCAGAGAGAACAAAAATGTTTTCCATATTGCTTTCCTCAGGACACACCTGCTGACACTAACAAGAAAAGCGTAACTGAAACAAACAAACGAACAAACCAACCAACCAAAACCTCAAAACAGAGGAGGTTCAGGCTGAACATTAGGAAAAAATTTTTCACGGAAAGGGTCATTGGGCACTGGAATAGGCTGCCCAGGAGGTGGCTGAGCCACCTTCCCTGGAGGTGTTTAAGGGACGGGTGGATGAGATGCTGAGGGATATGGTTTAGTGATTGATAGGAATGGCTGGACTCGATGATCCGACAGGTCTTTTCCAATCTGGTGATTCTATGATTTTTTTTCTCACTGGCCCCTACCCAGTTCAGCAATTAAGCAATCAAAGTCACAGGCTTCACATCAGTTTCTTCTAAGATTGTCATTCAGAAATATAAGTAAATATACACAAACTTGCTATCATTCAGTACTCAATAAATTTTTCTTAAGTTGTAAAGTATTATTTTTAATTAATGTATTAATTTTTAGGTGGACCATGCCACGCCAGCAACTCAGAGCAGGATGGAGGGAGCAGGTGGCCAGGAAACAGCACTGCTTATGCCAGCATTAACACGCTGCTGCTGCAGCCGCTGCATCAGAACCCACGTCCTAACTTTGAGGTCACCAGTGGTCAATGACTTTAATAGAACTGATGAACCAAACACAGATAAACTCTCCATGGAAATGTCAGAGGCACTATGGTCTTCCAAATTGTGCTGGATTTCTTTCCTTTCCTTTTTTTTTTTTTTTAAAAAAAACAATACAAAGAACTAAAATATCACCAAATCATTTTTCTTTTCACCAGTAATAATTTTAGTCTGGATGAGATGGCAGTTCATGCCAAATATCAGTATCTTCTCTCATGGTTTATTTCTGATGCATTTACTATTCAAAAAAGTTCCTGTAAATCTATGGCAGTTTTAGAAAAATTCAGCTTAGTATACTTCTTCAAAAGAAAATAAACCAGCAGCTACTTCAAAGCCTTTCAGATCAACCTAAGTCACCAGAGTTCAGAACATTTCCTCTTGAATTTAAAATTTCAAACACCAGAAGTCAGATGTCCAAGATCTGGAATATTTCACCCTTTAGATATTAGACATTTCAAGTTATGCTGTGCTCGATTATCAAAACTACTAATCCATCCCGTAGCAAAAGCCAAGAACAAGCAGCAGCCAAAAACAGCCTTTTGAATTCTAGCGGTCTGAAGATTGTCTCCTTTGCTTTTTAATTAGCTACAGATATTTCCCATCTTTCCCATGTTTTTTCATCTGTTTTTATTCCTAAAACAAGAGTTTAACAGCAAATGTTTTAAATTGGGCTCACACAGAGTGTGCTAGCCATAAAGGAGTTTATGAGACTCAAGAAAGTTAAAAGCCAGAGTAGTTAAAGTTGATCTCAATGGTACGGAAAGAAATCTCTTTCTATATTTTTAGAAGTCTATAGTGTTGAATAAAGATCCTTGGCTGCATGCCAGTGTGTGCACACCTTGTGGAGGTGCCCACAGACACAAGCCCTTGACTTCCAAGATTTATACTCAGCTCAGCGAAGGAGAGTAAAGGCTTGTGAATGACTTCTAATAACAGAAAGGAATGGTTGCACTTACGCAAAAAGCAGATTAAGAATATAACAATGTCAAACCATTCATTTATAACCACAGCTTTTCCTTTTATACACAACTCTCTTTCTCCTCACAGACTAGCTGCAGAAATCATCTTAAGGTCACCATAAAGCACACAGAGCGATAAAAGTTTTTTCTCTCCTCTACCTAAGTCAGGTGAAGACATGCCCCAGGATATTGCTACAGCCACTGATACTGTACATTAACATCATTTTCCATCAATCTGACTTAACATCAGTGTTGACAGATTGAGGAAAAAAAAACCCCACTCATCAGTATTTCAAAGTCTTCTAAATGGGAATGCCCTGCAGCTTCACCCACATCCTACAACACCCACAGGAATATTCGGGTAGGAATAACTCTGAAATAGACTGAAGCATCCAGGAGTGAGGAAACACTTGTTTTGCTGGAGTTTAAAAATTAATTACAGGATCATAGCAATTAACTAACCAGCTTAACAAAATGAGAGCGAGATCCTTTGAACAGGAAGCAGACTGCTAGCGAGTGACTGCACTAACCTCTGAGGGCACCTGCACTGCACGTTCTTCTGATTCGAAGGTGCATATGAAGAACACAACACAACCGGCACCGGTACAAACGCAAGAGTCTCACACTTTTCTCGTGTTACATACAGTCCCCCAATAGGCACTGGTGACTGTCCATCAACTGTCTCTTGCAAAGTCTTAATTCTTTCTTTGAAATTCCACAGATTAACAACTGCTATAAACTGGGTGGCGAGCGGGATGGGCTGGGTCCAACCAGCCTCATATTTCAGTTGACATCCTATTACATTTTCATGCTGCTAACAGAAAAGCGATTCCATGCCATTGAAAAATTCTGCTTGCAGAGATTATGCTTCCGGGAAAGATGTTAGAAGTTTGAAATAGCAAAAGCAGTTGTGGGTCATCTAACAACTTAGCTGGCACGCAATCTGTAAGCCACACGCATATTTCATGGTCAAGCACAGCCCTGCTTCACCTCCTGTGAATGAGGACTGCAAGGATGACCGTGACTATGATCTCTCTATTATTGCAAAACCGCTTTGCATATTACAGCCTTTGGACAATGCATTCCATCTGTTTCGCATCACTGTATAGTAACACCGCAGCAGAATGAAATATATCATTGCACATCATCACATAAAATCCTCTGCTTTTTGTGAAGCAGGGATTTTACAGGCGGTGCCAGCTGCAATCTGTAGGAAGCAGTGTGAATGTTTCCATGAATTCAGTTAAAGATCATATGCTCAGGGTGTGGCCGTGGGAAAGACTGGTGTATCTTACACACAGTCCCTGAAGTCCAATTAGTGTTCCTTTAATTACAAACAGACTTTTCCATATCCTTTTGCAGTATCCCGCTCTGACTTACCTGAATGCAAACCAAAATAAAATAATAACTACCAAAATTAAAAATTCAATTTAAAAATTCAAACTGGACACAAAAATCACTGCCTTGATAAACCAGAGTCTCACTTGGACAAGGTGCTTCACGGAGATGAGATATTACACACCAAATGTAATAAAACATTATGAGCACTTTAACTACAGCAGAGGAAAGGGAACGAAGCACAGCCATTCTGGTCATAAATTATGTATAAATGTTATTTATATGTCATTTACAGATTTAAGCACATTATCTCCCCTCCAAACGTAATAATAATAATAATATAAAGGCAGATACATGTAATGGAAAATCACAGTTATAGCTTGTCAAAACTGCAAGCAACTGAAAATTTCCGCTGCAAGCATGGAAAATCTTAGGTGGGTTTAATATAGGTGTCCACATTTTCTGCATATTCGCTTCCTGCATTTATTTTCCTGCAGAAAAAAAACCCTCAAAAGTTCTCATACTTATTTCACACTCCTCCATGAAAAAAATCCCTGGCGGAAACAAAACACATGGAATTTAATGGGAAGCTTTGATAACGATAACATCTACCAAAATTAAGTTAAAACATACTCAGTTGAGCTTGGTCTGCCAATGTCTCGGATGCAAATGACCCACAGTCAATAGCTCTGCTAACAGACTTTAATAACAAATCTTGGACATCAAACCTTCAGGTATTATTAACCTCAGACTGAGCTGCCAAAGTCACTGTGAAAAATAACCTTTGCGTGCATTTTTCAGTTCTCTCCTGCAGCTTTTAACTTCATAAGACACCTTAAAAGGCTCATCCACATGTATTTTATTCAGAGAGTCGGGACTTGCATCCCCCAGCCGCTACCCCCTCAAAGCTGGATTTGCGTATATTGTTCCACTGAGCACACAAACCTCCAAATTCATCTCGCTGAGAAATTTTGTTCACAGCTGCTTGCTTGGCAGGGATTTAGTTGTGGAGGGGGGGAGAGGAGGAGAAGAGAAGAGGCAATTTTCCAAGCAATGGGGAAAAACAGTACAAAACTTTCATCATCAATGGCCTTCACGTTGCTGGAGCCAACGGAAACAACGTCGCCCAACTGATTCCATGCAAGGGAATCATTCAGAAACAAACAAAAAAAATCTGAACTTATTTCCGTCAAGGTGGTTTATGCCAAGCTTCCTTTGGAGAACTCCAGATATCTCTGGCATTGGCTTCCTCCTGCTGTTGATAAAGCCAAACATTTGCTGCAAAGCAGCAGGTAATAAATGCAGTATTCTGAATTAATCAACATGTATGGCGGGGAGAGAATTCTGTTTGCCAGAACAGCCATCTTTTATTTTCCAAAAGCACTATCAAGTGCCAAGAACAGATAAGAAATATCTGTACCAAATCTTAACTGGATACAAGAGTCACTGGCAAATGAATTCCATATCAAGTACTTGTCTTACTGACCCTGTAAGTAGTTTTATAGAAATAAAAATGCTTGGCTATTACTGCAGGTCTGCACCACGTAAAGAGGAGGTGACATCCCATGAGCTAACTTCTCAAACCCTCCAGGTTTCTCAAAAAAACCCCCAAACAAACAAAACCAAAAAACCCCAAATTGCAGGAATAAAACATGGCTGGTTCCTCCTTCCAGCCAGTAAATCCATTTTCCTTTCTGAGGAGAATATTAGAAACAACTACCGCACTAGCATATTTTATAACTGCTCAATAATGAGGATACTGCACAAAAATCACGAAGTATCTTTATCCTTCACTTCCTTTTGCAGCATCCCAAAACTTTCCTGACCCTGCACTGCTCAACAGTTGTTGCACATCATTATGTAACTAGTGGCATTTTAGTGATGGCATCAATTATTCTAGATATCATATAAACATTTTATAAACTAGAAAGTAAAATACTTTATCCTTTGTCTAGGCGAAGCCTACAATGGATTCCATGTCCTATTCTAAAAGACATCATATCCCAGATATTAATTCAGTAAGATGCTGGGTTATCAGTCAACATCAGTTGCAACCACCAGACTTTGTAAATTAATTTCCACATTGTTGCTATCAGATAACTTCTAACCTGCAAGTCATTATTGATCCTCAGGCTGTAGTCTTTATACCATTTTCCAGGGCTACAGAGAAGAAAATCAAAGCTTTGAGGAGTGTTTTTAAGGAAAAGAAAACTTAATCTGAGGCGGCCATCACCCAGAGATCTGAACTCTGAACCCCACTTGGCTGGTCATCTCTGAGGGTCAGACATTACACAGAAGATGACCCTAAACATCTGTTGAAAATCAGACTACCAAACTGATGGGAAATTAGGACTAATCCAAAAGCCAGAGCCAAATCAGCTACTGAAAATATAAAATGCTACCCAGCGCAGAATGATCATGCTATGAAGAAAACGCGTTTAAACAAAAAAACCCAAAAACGAATGAAAAAAACCTTCCATGTAGCTTTTTCTTTAAGGTCACAGAGAAGCGCAGAGAAAGAATATTAAGGGGAGATGAGAGAAGGAGAATTACTAATACTGATCCTCAACCGAAATGCTGAGAGTCAGCTGCCATTATCAGTATAAGATTTGTGAAGGAATTCTTAAGCAAGAGGTGGCTCTTAAGGATACAGCAAAGGTAACAGGTATTGTAACAAGCTTAATGTCCGACAGACAGTCCTGAGAATCTCAGTGTCTTTGAACTGCTAATAGAGATGTAATTTTCATTTGGTGTGGGAGAGGACAGCAGTGAGAAGTGTAGTTTACAATCAGTTGACTACTTTGATTTACAGTTTTGAGAGGCCTGCAAAACCCTGCAGATCGATTTTGAAGGATATAAGGAATAATCCCCTGATGCGTCTGAGGAAAAAAAAATCAGACTACTTAAGTGACTTCCCCATCACCACACTCCATGTCGTGTCACGCTGGAGGCTTAAGTACCTGCTCCGAAATTAGCAACAGATTTACTATCCAGCTCCGCAGAGACCGTCAAAGGGACTCAAAAAAGAGAGTATAAGTCCTTGGGCTAAGTAAGAGAAAACCCAGACAATCAAGAAGTCAGGAATATATAACCCAGTATTACTGCTAATAAATTATAAATAATTTATTCTCTACACCTGTCTTTCATCTGTAACTTTACCTACCTGTTTGTAAAATGGTCTGAGACCAGAAGCTGTTTGCAGCTACAGAATTGCCTGCAGTATTGCTAGGGGCACTTCGGATCCCGAGTTTAAAGAAACATCTACCACAAAAAATTCCCAGTGTAACTTGAGTAACTCTTACACTAATATGCTCTCTGCACCTAAGAAACATGAAGCGGGTTCCTCTCATACAGTTTAGGTAAAATCATTACCTAAGCTGACCTCCTGTGCCCCACTCCATCCCTTTCCAATCTCGTGTTACCCGTTCCAAGCGCTCGCCTATGGACTAAGTTGCATAGAACAGTGTTCTGAATGACAGCTTTTTCAGCCAGCTTAATCGTGACTTTCACCAGTGTAATGAAACAGCAGTGCTACATTCCACAACATAAAAGTCACCAGCTATACAGAGGTATTAATAAAGGCCAATTAAATACCTGAATTTAACAATCTGGCAATCGGTCACCTCGATTTCTAGGATTCCTTCACTTTGCCCACAAAGCCATAGGAGGAATCGGAAATCTATTCCTAGACCCGTGATCACAAAGGAATCACAGCTGTCATACAAGCCATCCATGAGAATCCTGAATTAATTATTCTCTACAGCATCACATATAAAATTTCTAAATACTTCTTGATTTTTTAAAGTGATTGCCCAGTGACAGTAGCCAAACTCATTGTCTCTTTACTATTATTGTTAAAAATTAAACAATTGCAGTGCCAGAATAAACTACCGTAAGTAGTCTGACCTGTTAAACATGTGCCAGAGTACAAGAATGCTAGCAAAGGACAGAAAATGGTATCTCATGATTATAATTACAGCATATCTATTTTTAAAAGCTGCAGCCATAGGACTCAAGTCTTCATTTAGATTCTGAAGCTCTCTCTCAGACTACCAGTGATTTTGAACAACTCTACAGTCATTTTAGTTGGGGAAATTTATTTATACTAGTCCAAATACACCAAATCTCTGCACTGGAAACAAAACAAGTGAACTGAAAGGGGGCTAACTTGAGAAGCTAATTATAGTTCTTCAAGTACCAGGACCATTAACCTTTTGCATTCCAGAGAATACCCTAGGGACATGCCCAACAGATGCTGGGTTCAGTGGAAATGGACCTGTCTAGCTATTCATGACAATCCCTCCATTTCCAATTGATCTTCTGCAACAGCAAAAGGTGAATAACACATATATTACAGAAAGTTCTAAAGCATCAAAAATAAAACCATCGTCCTTCATTT
Organism: Coccyzus lansbergi; assembly: GCA_033558105.1. Classification (NCBI taxonomy): domain Eukaryota; kingdom Metazoa; phylum Chordata; class Aves; order Cuculiformes; family Coccyzidae; genus Coccyzus; species Coccyzus lansbergi. The sequence goes on along the minus strand of JAUMJK010001483.1, from coordinate 56,371 downwards.
TGATTCTCCTACAAACCGCTAGTGGCATATCCAGTCCCCAACAGCAACTTCCCTCATGCCGCAGCTGCAATCTGCAGGCAGACCTCACTACACACGAGAGCTACTCCTCACATGTACAGGCAATGAGAGACATCAAGACCAAAGGCTAGGTACGCCTGCTCACGCAAGAGCCCCTGGTGCCCTGATATGCCTTGAAGGTATAATAAGACACTTGCCACACTTGGCCCCAGTGCCCCTGTGCATCCTGCACAGAACCCGCCAGGGATCTGCAGGGCTTCCCAGGCTGCAGGAGATGCCCATGTACTTGGTAATCACATATAACACAACAAATCCCTCCCTTTTTAGTGACTAATATTGAAATGGCTCAGTTGAAAGAACAGAAAGAAAATTAAAAAAAAGAGAAAACTGCCAAAATGTGAAATTGACAAAGAATAAAAAACCCACAGCATGTTTACGTTTGACTAAAGTCACAAACTCATGACATACCCAGGGAGAATAACGATTCAAAAACAAATGTCATGTGAAAAGAGGGTGATACTTAAAAAGACAGGCCATCTCCAAAGACTACGAAGAAAGGGGAACTTGTTAAGTAAATTTTCAGATAAACCCCAACAAGGGCCAGAAGAGCGCTGTGGGAATTTTGGGTGAGATCCCAACAATGGACCGAAACATCGGATTCACTGTCAGAATCCAGAAGAATGGTGAAACATTGCAAACAAAACTTGTACAATTTTCCAGCAACTGTAATCTATTACAGTCACCAGGACAGATGAGTACTGTAGGCTGTATTTAATTTTTCCTGTTTACACAGGGTTTTTTTTAAACAATGTATACTAGAAACATGAACAAATGCAGAAATAGGGAGTCACTTTTGCAGGAAACAGCTCCTCCCAGAGTTTAAGTGACCGAAAGAGTCTAATGATATTGAACTACAGAGAGGAGGTGGAGGAAAGGGTGGTATCCTTTCACAAAAAAAATGATTGGTTTTACTGAAGTATCATTATCTGTTGGGCTCAGACGCTTGCTTCTGTGATCTCACAGAAGGAATACACCAGCACCCTCCTCTACTTCCCAGAGCAGCTCAAAAGAAATAAAACTTTGTAGAGAACATATTTAATGAAGAAATACAAATTCAAGAAGTGTCGTGCTTTGCTGAAATGAGACCAGGCAGTAAATCTAGATAGTCCCTTAAACAACTAAAGGTCTCTCAAATAAAGCATTTTCACTGCAGAAGTAAGAGCTGAAAGGATCGAACAGAAAATAAAACCAACAAAGAAAACCAACCAAAAAAAAAAAACCCACATCCGCATTGCTGTACCAGGTCTAAGTTTTGCTCAAGGTCTCTTCCCTGGACCTTTGGTAACCGTTCAGCTGGAAATTGAGGGCCCAAGAGATTTTTTGAAAGCAGTAAGGGATATCCTGAGTCCCAGCCAGCAGCCTAACAATACAGCTTCCAACAGCCAAAACTGTGAATTGTGTACGAACGTCTCTCATCACCGCACCATGTGCTGCTTGTAGAGCCTTCATGCAACTGCATTTTAACTATTAAAAGTGTTCTATTTATAAAAGATGTTAGACACCAACTAACAGGCTCCTACTCTACAGAATTATTTTTTATTTCCTCGTATATTAAGGTAGTAAGTTTTAAAAGCTACATTGCGTAATTCTAACGTGTTTCTTTGGAACAAAAAATTAGGCTGTGCAAAATAGATTCCATACCTCACTTTCTTAACATTTGCATTTCACGTCTGATCAGTATAATAGGGAATTTTTTTAATGATAACCGGCTCTAGATTAAAACCGCATAACAAAGCCAAACCTAAATTTAAAAATCTACAGAATTTATATTAAATTCTCATTGAAAACCTATGTATCACCAGTCTTTCTACCATTAAACAGCCCAGGGTACTTCCATTAGCAACACACCCTTTCTCTCCTACATAGGTGGAGCTGATCGCAGTGGGATTGGATTAGCTTCTTGGCAAAAGTTGTCATGACGTACTTGCTGCTGCATCCTAAGGTTTGTTAGCATTCCTCAGCTTAGCTGTATCTACCACATCCCGAGGGATAACTAAGGCATTATTGCAGAAAGCTGCTATCTGGCTTACGGATTTCAGAATGTTGTCCTTCAGAGCCATGCTTCAGAGGCATTAGCTGCATTTGTGTCCAAGGGATAACACGCTTCAATAACTTTCAGTGTTATTTGCACATTATTTCTTGTTTACCAAAAAATTTGGAAGTAAGAAAGCAGAACTGCTTAAGTCATAAAAATCTAGAATTTCTAAAGCGAAGTCTTAACGTGATTTATCTCCCATGCACGAGTTAAAGAGCTGTTTAGAAGCAAGACAATCTCTAACTGTTGCCATGTTTTGGTACATCTGACAGTTAATTTTGATTGGGGCTCTTCCCAAAAAGCATCTTTGTTGCAGAAACCGAGATGATATTTCTCTTTCTCTTCTCCATGCTCCACTGGCCTTCACGCCATCATGAGCGGTAACAGCCGCGGAAACGTGACTGCCACATGGAGGGCATAGGGTGTGATTAAAATGCAGAATGCTTCATGCTCACGTTATTAATTCAATTCTCTCCTCATGTCAATGTAGGAAAGTGCAAGACTAGAGAAGCTGGTGAGTACTAGTTCTGTCCTTAGTAATGCCAGATGCTGAAAAGGTCTTTACGCACACATTTCGTTACCGTTCCTGGAGAACCAAAGTAGTAGTCTTAACAAGTGTACTTCTGAGCTGGCAAACATGAATCTTGTCACTATGACAAATACCATTAATGACCATGTAAACTTCAGAACAGTAAAAAAGAAAGCTAGGGAGCTGTTGTTGATGAAGATGTTACACAAAACAGAAGCGTGCCTTCCTTTCTGCGCTAATTCCAGGAGGAAATCAACACAATTAATAGCTGATAATTATAAAAATAGTGTGTTACTTTATTTAGCCCAGCATATAACTTGCATAAACACTAAAAGTTTGTCATTCAGCTCCTTTCAGTCTCTAGCTTTTTTTAAAGTTTGGATAAAATTATACTAAATTTGCTAGCCAAATTTGTACTTAGATAAAAACATAAGCTTCAGAGTAGTAAATTCATTTCAAAGACCATCAAGAAGAAATTATTTTTTTCTTTTGGCAAAACATTGCAAAAATAAATTCAGTTCCTTAAGGTGATGCACCAATTTTTTTTTTCCTTTTCAGGAAGCAACGCACACAGTATACAGTCAGAAGTCAAAAGAAGGCTACTAAAGCCTAGATCAGATTCAAAATAGAAAATCCTCCGTTTCAACTGCAAAGTTTCCATTTCAATTATACTTGTGAAATAGAATTAAGTATTCTAAAATAATGAAAAGCGTGAGTGGCATTACAAAAATATAACATCACTGTGATATTCCAACTCCTGAAAACAACAAGCCACTGCTAACAACTCAAACCCATCTATTTCCACAACATTACTTTGGCTTGTGAGCAATCTGTCATGGAGCCAAAATTTTAAAAGCTTAAGAAAAAAAAAATAATCAGTATTGGAGAAAAGTTGGCAGTGGTGAAAAAAAAAAAAAACCAAACAAAAAAGAGCCCAGTCTCAGTACATGTAAACAATCTTGCGCATTTTCTTTAGTTTACTGGAGACTTGGCAGGTTTGTCAGTTTTACAACACTTCTCAAGCTACAGTTACAATTGCAAGGTACAAATATGTATAGAATACGGAATGAATATGTGGTATGATTACATATAGACCATCAGCACCTTGAAACTGCTTAAGCCAGCAAATTTCTGTTCCTTGTATTATTAAAGTTATCTGACAGCCTAAAAGGCAAATTAATTCAAGCTTATGTGATCATCAAACTGTATTTTAGGAGACTGTGAATACTGATGTCATAAATAAAATTTAAATGATATATCTTGGTAGTTTACATATTACAGAATCAGGGAACCAGATGTCACCTCTGCATAATATATAGTTGTCCATATAGGTAATGTACATCAAAAGCGTTTTTCTTTGAATGATTATGTTTACTGATTTGTATCAGTGAAAGATGAGAAACATTTCCATTGTGTTCAATCCTAATTCCCTAAGAAAAAAAAAAATAAAACAAAACAAAACCAAGAAACAGCACCAGCTGCTTGGCAGGACACTGCTAGAATGATAACATGGTCTCTGAGCGCTGTTGTTCAAGCAGTGGAATTAATTACTGATTAACACAGCACTAGCATTGACAACTGTATCACCTACACAGCCTAGCAAACGAGCCGTTTGTTAATGCTAGCCACTACTTTAATGAAGAGCTTTTCCAGAACTATTTTGGCACGTATTGTACTTCTGCGGTAGAATTTAGTCGACTGTGTCTAAAACCATAATACATGCACATCTAGCCAAGATTGATTAGTAAGGAGAATCTGATACAGCATTATTAAATCTACCTGAAACTAAGCAGAGAAAAACATTTTCTTAAATAATACCTGCACACTAATTTGGGTTAGTCTTCAGTAGCGACACAGTCACCACTAGAAAGTGAGTGTTAACAGACCCTGTGAGAATGATCACTCTGAATAAAAAAAAGTTAACAAGGGAAGGGGACAAAGGAAGTTCTTACACAGCTAAGAAGAGCGAAAGAATGGAGAAAATTATGCAAAAATCTTTATCTAAAAAGTGACAAGGAAAGAACTGCAACAAAAAAAAAAAAAACCAAAACCAAAAACCAAACCCAAACAACATCAGTAATCCACAAATTCTTCTGTAATTGTTTGATAGTCTAAGTATCTACACTTTTTTTATTTGTTGGTCTGGAAATTTGGACAGAAGTTGCATGAGAACAGCTTTCTGATGACATCTTGGATACTCCCAGGTTATAATTCTGCCAGAAATAATTCAAGAGCAACCTTTTTCCACAATATTTTGGTACTTTGATTCCAGCTCCAGGAAAAGAGTAGGAACTGCAGAGGCGTGTGAAATTTAAAGACAGTGAACGGTAGACGAACTCTTTCCCCATTCCTCACCAATGCAATACGGTACACCCTGAATTTTGGGGAAGACAGAAGAGGACTCTATTTCATTTTAATCACTTCAACCTTTTCTAGTTTTTAAGAAGTACTGGTGCTATTTAAAACATGCACCTGACAGGAGCCACAGATTCATTCAGTTTGTTACCAAATGCTTTTCTAACAGAGATCAAGGATTTTCTGTCTTCCTTAAGAACTGTGTTATGATTTCACACAGGATTCCTGGACCTTACAGATATGGCTGGTAAATAAAACAGGATGTTACAAAGGTTACCATCCATATGCAAAAGAAGGAAAATAGTTAATTCACTGAAAGATTGTGAAAAAGAATCTTCTATCGGTAAAAATGATAACGTGCTTGCTATTAGGCTGGAGCAAAAACAATTACCCTTTTTGTCATTGTAAATTATGATGCTTATTTTGACCTAAACTTTCATTTAATTGTTTGTGTAGTATGCCATTTTAAAATATCAAGTTCACTCTACTTATTATGCTAAGGGTTTTGTTTTCACTGTTTCATTTCATATCACACTGTCAAATTAAAGATGGAAAAAAAAAATTTAAGCAATTTTGTGGTACAAGTAAAGGGACGTAAAGCAGCAAAAAGTGCTGCAGTATCAACCAAGCATTTGGCCAGGGGATCTTCAATGAACATACAGCTCAACATACGTTCCAAAAATTTCTTAAGAAAAATAAGAGTCTCGAAGATGATCAGGGTCGCAGATGTCCCTCTTAGACAGGTGACAGCCAGCTGAGGGCCATTAATGAAGCAGATCCATGCAAAACAACTCAAGAGGCTGCAGAAGAACTACACATTGACCATTCAACAGTTGTTCAACATTTGCACCAAACTGGAAAATCAAAAAAGGTTAAAAAATGGGTGTCGCTGGAGCTGAACAAAAATTAAACAAATCGCCATTATAAAGCCTGTGCTTCTTTTGTGCCACAAAAATGGTTGTATTGTAACATGTGATGAAAACTGATTCCACAGGACAACTGATGACATTCCATGCAGTGGCCAGACTGCGGTGAAGCACCAAAACACTTCCGCAAACTGAAGCTGCATCAAAAGAAGGTCACGGTCACTGTTTGGTGGTTGGTAAGTGGAATCATCCGCTACAACTTCTTGAAACCTGGCAAAACCATCACTGCAGAGAAGCGTTGCCAGAAAATCGACAAAATGTACCAAGAACAGCAACATTCATGTCCAACTTTGGTCAATCAAAAAGACCAATTATTCTCCATGACAATGCCTGACTGTATGTCCCGTAAGGTACTCTGCATAAGCTGCACGAACTGGGCTACAAAACTCTGCCTCGTGCAGCTTATTCGCCAGACCTGTATTCCATTGATATCACACTTTCAAACATCTTGACAACTTCCTGCAAGAGAAGGCTTTCCACAAAGAAGCACCAGCTCAAAACGCCTTCAAAGAATTCATTAGTCCCAGGATTCCAGAAGCCGATGCTACCAAAATAAATAGGCTTGATTCTTGCTGGTAAAAGTGCACAGAGTCTCATGGTTCTTAATTTGATTATTAAATTTCATTCTAAGCTGAGATACACCGCCTTAAAGTTGATGGTTAAAATTATTTTTGCACCAATCCAATACATATTGGAAGAAAAAAACCACACTAACAACTCTGATTTTATGTTAGTTATCTCTTAACACTTACTACAAAAATACAGGTAGTTAGATTCCCGTGAATGATCACATAACTAGAATTTCCACATGTACATCTTGCATTCCTTTGAAAGAGATGCAACTTACAAACAGGTCTTCTGATAACTGTGCTCTCATACAATCGGGATAAAGTCAGTCAAACAGTCTACTGGAGAAAGAAGATTCTTGGCTCAACCACCCTTTGTATTCTCCACATAGATTTGGTGAGCAAAGATTAGTCTATGTTTTATTACAATATATTTTCTCAGGATATACCTGGACAACACAGTTAACTTCTTCCAGAGGATGGCAGAGAAGTGAGAATCCTTCTAAGGACTTGTGGATACAGACAGTTTTGGAAAGGCAGCAGTCCAAGACTCTCAAAACACTGAAAAAAGAAAAAGAGCTAAGATTCATTCGGTTGTTCCACAGAGATTGTGGAACTGCTGAAAAGAGAGTCAACGGGATCAGATGAAACGCAAAGGAAACGAGAATGAAAAGAATTACACTTAAATCTTTTTGTTGCCGTTTTTAGCTTAAAAACAAGGTCTAGATTCTGGCAAATTCACAGGAGCAGCAGTGCTTTCTCTTTGAAAGCTGAGGTTCTCTAACAGCAGGGCAGGAAAGGCAGTTGAATCTCTTCAAACAGACAGCAGTTTCTCGATAACTCCGTGACCTTCCTGTTAAGCCCAAAGGGCCACAAACACACAGAATCCATATGACCCGTGACATCTTCAAACACTGGAAGTTGTTAGCCAAGTGCCTAATGTCAGGAAACAACTGTCTGTCTGTGACAAGCTGAGTTCTTTCCCCTCTACGGGACTGGAACTAATTTATTTTCTACCAGAGTGTGCTTACAATCTGCCTCTCTTCAGAGAGTCAAGAGAAAGATTTTCTGCAATCGTTTGCAGGTTACCCCATTGTAATCCCAACAGAAATAATTTTAACCCTGTTTGTGGTCCCTCTCCTGCCATAACATACACCCAAGAGACATAGTGCTCTTTCAAAGGGTCACCCTCTGAGAAAATCCAGCTGAGGTACAAAAAAATCACACGTAACCCTCTGGCCATGTCTGATGCTCTAAGCATTTAAGCGTTCACTTTAGAAAGTTGCAAATGGGTTCTGGAAATGCACATGTATTTTTTTGAGCTCTTTCAGTTCAAAAAACTGCTTACATACGTGCACATCATGTGGTATTTTAGGAGGAACACACTGTGCTGTAATTAGTGTGACAGAAAAATTTTTGATTGGCATTATTTGCTTTAGTTTTACGTTAAGCAGGCTTTTTTAAATACACAGTTACACCAAGCGATAAGTTAATATTCTTTGTTAAATAGACACAGATAACATCAGGTGTCGTACATAATTACTGAGCACCCACTGCGTTTCACCTTTCAGAAGGAGTAGCAGTGTGGACCCAGTAGACAAAAGCCATCACCTCTGTAACATGGTTTCTCTTCAATATTTTCTTGCAGGTCACCAGCGTTTTTTATTCCCCCTACTTCTAACTCCCTTTAAATTGTTGCAGGTTTGCAAACCCCTGAGCCTTGTTTTGTGCTCTCCATATAGTTTAAGTAACTATGTGGAACTGTGCAAGCGCTCTAATACTGGTGATTTCAAGGATTCTGTAGGATTAAAGACTCAAAAGCCAAATCGAGTCAGAGAGCTGAGGAAAAACACTTGGACTCCGAACACTTCCAATGAGCAATCTGTCAAACTGGACAAAAACTGTACAGTTTGGAAAAGCTTTTGGTGAGTTCCTTATTCCACGAGAACCAGGCTCACATGTATATTCCTGTGGTGGCCGATGCCCCCACCCTCCTTCTCCTTGCATGCAAAAGGCAGCACCCAGACACGCTGCAGGACATTCTGCTGCCAGACTTCTCCCTCCTAGTTCTGCTAACCTCCCCGCTGACCTACAGTACCCTTCCTTTGCAACCGGTTACTCTACTACACAAATACAGCTGCTTTTATTCCAAGACACACGAGTCTGTTTTCACATTTCAGAAAATTATGTGCCTTGATACAAAACTGAGACATTCTCATACAACACTGAAAACATAAGCAGTTTGCATCAGCACCCTAAATCCTGTGGATTAAATTCTAACCTATCCATCCCTGGATCTTAATCCCAAATTTTTGTCTCCCAAAATCTGACTGATTCTTCCTGCTCGAACTCCTTATTATCTGAAAACCTTACAAATATACATAAATGTTTTACAAATACTGAAAAGCAGCCTTCCACTGAGCTATTACATAAAATTTATATTTCCTCAAATTGAACTTTGTTAGAAAACAGGCAGTTTGTAGCATTACAACACTAAAAACAGGGTGCTGACACATGAAACAAGCTGGTAAATCTGAAGCTTGTTCATAACAAGATTGCACAAGAAAATATACTGTAATGACCTCGTCTCGAACATCCTGTAATAGCCCATTGTTCCTCTCTATTAGTCTCATTCAGCATTTTTTTTTTTTAATAGCAGATGCATGGCAGCAAAGGAACCAATGTAACGTAGGATTGCACAGGTGCAAATCAGGGCACATAACACAGGTAAGAAAAAGGCACAGGCGCACTGACAGAAGTTTTGAGCTAGATGTTAAATGGACGTGGAGCCTTGCAGAACAACCTCACACCTTTGCATAACTTGAATAAGACAAAAAATAGTAGCCTATAAACCTCTGAAGAATTTGTAAACACTGAGAAGACAGGTGAACCATCTTACCTATGAAGAGCAACAAATGATAACAAGAATGGGAATCGAAAAGGAATATCACAGGCTTAAATTCTGAGAGATCATGGAGCCTTATAGTCAGAACACAGTAGCAGAAATAGCACAGTAGCAGAGGTAGGAGAAATCCTTCCCTTGCATAGATAAAGATGTGCTCACAAGCATCTTCTACACGTCACAACTGGATAGTTCACCTTCACTCTGTATGAGAAACAATGAGCTAACTTATCGCTGCAGTTACTTACATCTTAACTCGATCACGTACTGAAACCCAGCATCTGTTTTTGTTGCCAAATTAAAATAATGAATAGGCAATTAATATTGCAACCCTACTGCAAATTCAAGTAAAAGAATCTTTTGGTGTATCCCAGTAACGAAGTATGTATAAACATGGCTTTTGACCGATCTCAGGATACCCGATTCAGCCTCGTCTCTGCAATTAGAAATCATTCCGTTTACTGATCTGTTCACAGGTTACTTTCCTATGAGAACTGCATTTGGAGGTTCATATTTTGTGCATTTGTCATTTGTTCCACCATTTTGTCTTCCTTGCTACCAGATTTCACCGTTTCGCTGTTAGTTAGTGCTCAGCAAAGGAGAAGTTGGACAACCGTACTGTATAAAACCTGCCATTTTTTAAAAAACATAAACGCTTGGAAATTTAGGAAACAGAAAGGCTAAGGACATTGTAATAAAATAAAACAAAACAAACCTCTGGCTTAAGAGGTCCCATGTTCTCGCATGGTCAAATGTTATTTTTGAACACTGTGGTTCGGCAAATGTACATTCCCCGAGGAAGCTGGGTCGACACAGAAAACTGTTTATCACACCAATCCCTCTTCACTGGACCAAACATAGATCGTACCTTTTCTGCCTCTTGTCTGATCTGACTGAGAAAGCTTGTTGCATCTGGTCCCTAAAACCTGCTTTGAGTCTGGGCTCCATTGGTGCTGAGTGCACCCTAACCACGTACAACTAATCCTACGAACAGCAGCGCACGCTGACATACTCTGGTGCCCCAGTGCCCCGCAGAGACAGCACAAGTATTTTGCCATCTTTCCAGCAAACCCTGATTTGCTGCCATGTCCTTCACTGGGCTGTAATGTGACTCTAGGAAAAGCTTAGCGTGTCAGCAGGCTATTTTATCTCCGTAGCTCTAAATAAAAAGTGTCCAGTTCAACTACACTGGCTCAAGTCTACCTTTGGATTGCAGGCATATTTTCTAGAAAAGGAATCTTCTCTGGAGAAGAAACTACACTTGCACAGTCTCTTCCGAAATAACTGAGGGAGTTAAAAAAACCAAAAAAACAAACAACAAACTAGACCTAGGAGTTACCCCAGTGGTTCATGCTAGAAGGTTAAAAAAAAAAAATCTCTGAAAGGCATTTTTCTACCTAGTTTTCTAGGGACTCTGAAAATGCTGAGAGGGTGGGGGTACATAAGTCTCTTGTGAAAGTATGCTGTGACTTTCACGATCGATCTGAGAATGCCATTGTTAAGATTTGAAGACCGCTCAAACCACTAGTTTTAGTCAGAAATTAAGCATTTCCAGCATGACATAGTGAACATAAACTCAAACCAATATGAATGAATACTCAACGGCTGCACACCAGACAGAATTGCCTGAACTTCCAATTAAAATCTTTACTCTCATCGTATATAAAATGTACCTTGTGACAGCTGCTCTGCCCACTGGTGTATAGTCTGTGTCAATGTTAATTACACTGATGATATAAGATGCAGAAAATGACAGAAGAGCCATAATCTTTTAAATCAGCCACAGTGAACACCATGTATGAGACTGCCCACTGCTGCGGGGCGCAAGAGGAACACTGAGATGGCAGAGTCTCACTCAATGAGAGTTCTCACTCTTATTTGTGGATTGGTTTCCAAAGTTGCTCTTCTCTAGGACTACAACTTCCTATTTTTTTTATCAGTAAGACTGTTATTTCGTGATGTATATACACGAGAAACAGAATAGAAACTTTTTTTTTTAATCCTTCTTTACCTACTCCTTCCTAAACACATCAACGGGTACCCAAAGCAAAAAAAAAAACCAAACACCAAAACCAAACCAAACCACTACATTGTCATGCACACAACCACAAGAAAGGCTACAATTTAGATCAGTGTTTAAGTGCCCACTTAGTGCCAAGCATCTGTTTTTTCCGATTGTTGCTTGCTACAGAAACAGCAGAATCCTAGAGGCCTTCAATGCACTATGATGCAATAAACAACACGTTTAATAAAAAATGAAGGATGCAGAATGCTGGCCATGCAAAGAGTACTTGAATAGCGTTCAGGAAAGACACTTTAATTTTGGCTTTCCTCAACTGTTTAAACTTTTTCCCGACTAAATCCCATCTTAGTACTCTTACGGAATACACGTCTACTGTTCCTCTTCAAGGAAGATGACTATGAATTTCAAGATACAGTCATTTATGGAAAGGGTCCTCACCTCCTCCCTTCCAAGAAACAAGAGGCATGAAGACAGACATTTCTCCAAGAGGAAGAACAGGGCAGAGGTTAAGTTAATCTGCATGAGCCAGGGTAGTATAAGCTATTGGAAATACTGTCAAGCCACATTCTTAATGCCTGGCAAAGTGACTCATTCGGAGTCATCACAGGAAAGGAAGTTGAACAGAATAAAAAGCGGAACAGGATGGGGGCTTCAACAGGAGAAAGAAGTGAGAGAAAGGAAACAGGATTGTTTAATGTGGCCTGAGGTTGTGAGTTCCATAACGAGATTATTTTTTAATCTATCTATGTAAAATATATCTAGGCACATGTAATATATATACATGTCTATGCACACATTTATGCATATATAAAAATACAGGTATGTATGTATGTATTTATAAAACTCAACCTCTTTCCATTTGAAGAGAGACTTGTATTTGCGAACCATCTTCCAAAGCTGCCTGGTGAGGTATTCACTTCAGTATGTAGTGGCATTAACACAGAAATAAACAAGAATTCTCTCTCTAGAAAGTCACAAGTGTGTAACAATTACACTCCTATTCCACATAATATGGAATGCGGCATTATACACTTCTGTAAAAATCAACTGTAATGTAACAAGCACTTTGTTGTATCATTCCCTAAAGAAACACCGTGAATTAAACAAGACTTTTTTTAATTCGCACCCCCCCACCCCCCCCCCCAAAAAAAAAAAAAGCAATATTGACCTCCCTGTATCAGGAGACTGGTGCAACGTGAAAGTTTCCCTCCTGCAATTATTTTTACTGCTACACTTCGGATAGATAGTCAAGCATCATGTCAGTTTTGCCTATTCAAACCAAAAACAGCACACAGCCTCTTTCAGTAAGGACGGTCACCTGCAGCAGCCTAGCACAAAGCACCTCCTCAAGTTTACCACAACTGAAAACGCATCCCTTGTGCAACTAGATTTTCCACTGACAAACAGGTTAATTTTTGTTCCAACAAAAGGTGACTAAAACATTTTTAGTATCATAAAGGCAATATTCAACTGACACCTGTGAGTAAAACATCTCATTGTTCTGTCCAATATCAATTACAGTGTTATTTTTCATGTTCAGAGGTATACAGAGAAAGATGAACAGACCCATTAAATCACATAATTAAAAGAGGAAACAAAAATTTAAAAAGCATGAATAGCCAAAAAATTATCCTGGAGAAACATATTAGAACAAATACTTGTAAATTCTACATCTCATCTTAAAAAAAAAAAAATTCTCTGTGACATACTTCTTACTTAGTCCCCAGAGTGACACCTGCTGGCTTTCACCAGCAGAAACAAAAGGACAGATGTCTCCATTATACAGAACATTTCGGTATAATAATTGCAAAAATGTGCCCTTTCGGTAATGGCACATTTGCACAGCATCATAGTTTTTGCTCCAGTTAAAGCAGTAAACAAATACGAAGATGCAACCACAGAGGAAAGAAGAATGAGGGCCAAAGCTCTTATTCATTTCTGAAAAACTTATTTTTAAATTTCTACCTAGGAAGGATAGCGGAGCTCAGGGATGGGAGACAAACTATGTTAATTTTCATATTAATATGAAAAAGTCTAAAACAAATTAGTTATGGTGTCACAAATATGTTTCAGTACATCTTTTGCTTACTTTAATGAAATTAAGTCATTATTAAGGAATTATCAAAGAACATGTGGGAAAAACGATGTAGTTTTTAGGAACTGAAAAAAAGATTCAGCTGAAATGCAGCTGACAGTATATCTCGGTATACGAGGTAGATGGTATGAATATTAAAATAGCGATAAAAAGTCACTGATCGCTGCATTTCACTCCTTGTCATTAGCATTACGTAGGAAGTCAGATTGGTACGGGCTTCACTGAACAAAATTCTGCCACTACTTTTGTTTGGGGTATTTTTTAAAGTAGGCCTGCATGATCCAGGCATAGATCCAGAAATACAACATCAGTTCATCTTCTGAAATTCAATTAGTATCTTGATAGCCAGCTACAGCTTAACAGTGGCCAAAACTGTCAGAAACATTTGGGTGACATCTATGCTGTGTAAAAAGGCAACAGCTTTCAGAGATACATGCAAATTCACACCATCTGAGAAGCAGATTTCTTTTACTAAGGTAAGTACATTTCTTCTCTCACAGAAAGTCTGGTTTTTAATGTATTACATTCAGTTAAGTGCATTTCAAATGCATCTATCCAAGGAAAAACAACTCTAAATAAATCACTCCTGTTCTTTTGGACAGCATACGCTGCAGCAATGATTGAAAGTGTTTGCACAGAACTGGGGCAGAAAAAGAATGACTTTGCTGGGAAAATGTAAACAATATAAACAAGCTTGGGAGACTAAGGCAGACATGCATGAGAATGAACTACGAGAACAAAACTTTGAAAATGCAAAAATTTAGCCTTCTAGTTGTGCCCAGATTCTAAAATAGGACAAAAAGAAAAAGTATTGCTAAAAAAGGCTCTAATAAAAACAAATTTAATAAGAATATCTTATATTTTACTGTAACGTCTGTGGAATTCTCCATGAAAACAAAAGGTAAGTGTAATAGCAGGCTAATTTCTGCTGCTCTCTGTGTAAGTGCTAGTACACTGGGAACATCAGAATTTCCTATATGAGTATTAAAAAAAACCCAAAACCCAAAAAACACCGGTTGTGAACAGCCGGGGAAAGCTTTCCCTTTTTTCTTTTAAATATTAAAAGGAAACAATATTCAAATGTATTCAATTTAAAACATTAAAAGTCATGATTCACAGTCTCCTAAACAAAGGATGAGGTTCAGGACTAATTGATTAACTCAAAGGACTCTTTAAAAATGTACACGTTCTGACCTTAGTTGGTTCATTAGGAATAATAAAAGTCACCATGATACAGACCCACATATATTGTACACATGCAGATAGAAATAATATGTTACATGTATTACTATATGTCTAGTATATGTAAACACATATACAAACATAGAGATTTATTTTAAGGCTTATAAGCTATTCTATGATTTTCTATGATTTGTTTCATTTGTCAACTCATGGTTTTTTTGGATAATACAGGTATCCATCCCTTCCCTGGCACAATGATATTAAGAGTGCAGTTAATTCCAGAGCTCTGATAATTTGCTGCACCAAAGACTTAGAACACTTCCCAGTAACAGAACAGTTACACAAGCAACTAAAAGGTTGTTTCCAACAAGTGCAAAGCTTAAGCGAGGAAACTACTCCATATGAAACCCAGCGCCCTAGCTACACACACCTGAGAACAACGGCAACTCTGACACAAGTAAAGCCAATATCACATATAAACTCTATAGAAATGACAGCCAATCACAATCACAGAAGGAATTTTGCTAGCTTCCAAATGACCGCAGACTGGTTCAAATCGTTCATCCGTACCATTCTGGCCTAATCCTGCCCAGCTCTTGCATATGCCTGAACGCCATTAGAAGCATCTGAATAACTTGAATACACAGAATATAGAACTAGGTCAGTAATTATATTGGTGGAAAGGGAAATGTTTGAGTGTGCTTTCTTCCCCCAGTCTTGTTCTTAACTATACCCCAGCCTAAGTCTGGATAGCAACGCTCAGCCAGTGCACATTTTGGAGCAGACCCCTCTTTTAGTCAGGTAAGGCGTCAGTCATCGAGAACCAGACATGCACATTTTTCAACTTTAGCACTCAGAAACTATAGAAGCTATCAAAGACCAGCTGCCAACAGACCGGAGAACACGAGTGGCTGGGTGGGTGATGTACGTGTAACGCCTTCAACAGAAGAAAACCCCTCAGTTTTAGGATTATCTTGCCCTTTGACAGTCAGTGGACGAATTCCCACTGGCTCTCAGTGGGACGGGATTTCAACAGTTGTGTTGTACCAGGAAAAGCCTATTCAAAGGGACAAACGGAGAAAGACTCTGGCTGAATTCAGAGTATGGTAACACTTGAAGTTGACAGGACAAGCATAATGCAACTGTTGAACTTGCAACACATGTTATACATTCAAGAACTCAGTTTTGTCCACTTAAAAGTGCAACTGTACCATTCCGTATCACTATCCTCCCAATGTCTTTGCTTAATCTGCAAATAACAGATTCTGGCATTAAACCTTTGTGAGCGGTCCCACCGCAACCAAAACCACTTACTTGAGAAGAGCATAAAATAAGAATCCATACCATTTAGCTGAAACACTTCTCAAGACAATTGTTCCTACTGCACTGGTCATGAAAACAGCACGAACGCTTTTTATCTGAAATGTCATCTTGTTAGATTTAGTATCACCTAGCACCTCTTGTGCTGAAGGTTTTCAAAGATGGATAAAGATTTTCGTATTGCTCCTGTACGCAGTGAAGTCAACGAGAGCCTAGGCAGACTATAAAAGCAAATACTGTTAAAGTGCTGATCGTTATTTCTAATTGAGAATTTCAGACAGCACTGCCGCTTGCATACCTTCAAAGAAAGCATACGGATTCAGACCCGGTCTCATTCGTATTTATCCGGATCTGGCGCGTCCCCTTTCAATCCACCTCAGACACTCAGCACAACCACCGGGCTTATGGCACATCACAGATCCGAAGGGGTTTAAACTGTCACACGGCTGTCATCGCAAAGGAACAGCGGGACCCCCGGGACGTAGTGTGACTGGAAAGACTCTGCACCGGCACAACTGTTCAGAGCAGCAAAACCTGTCGCCAAGGAATCTGGTGTAGGTTTACTAAGGTACAGAGCAAAGACCCTCTGCTATTTTTACTATTTTTTCAATCTCAGCCCTACAAAACGTGTGATTGCCCACATCACACAGAATTACACAGAAGAAAGAGAAATTAATCACTGTAGATCAATTCCAGGCGCGATTTATAGCCTACGCTGTTCAACCACCCTCCAGACAAACTCTCTCTTTCCCCGGTCCTACCGATCCATCGCTCTCCCACACGCGCAGGCGGCTGCCCGCGGCGATCCCGCAGCCCAACCGCGTCGGTGAGAACAGAGGGTGCTGAGGACAGCCGGGGGCCGCCAGCCGGCTCGAGAGACACCGGGAGGCTGGGATCACCGCGGCTCGAGCTCCCCGAGGGAGGGAAACCTCCCGCTCCCCCCGCGAGGACATCTCGGGCGCCTCGCGGGCACCAGCTCCGCGCGGGAGCCAACTCCGCCTCGCGCAAACCGCAATCGGGAGCTTCATCCCTTTCAGCTGTGCAAGTACAGCACAAAACCTCGTTATGAAATACGCCGATCGCGACCGCTTTCGGCACGGCAACTCCAAGGGGAGCGAGGGGCTGCTCCGAAAGAAACCCCTTCCCGCCTCATCCCCCGATCCAGCCTCGCGCCAGCGCTTCCAGGTGCATCCGACGGCTCCCGAGGACCCCGCTCCGCCCGACGAGCCCCCGAGCGTCTCCGGACGCGGAGGCACAAAGTCCAACCGACGCCAGAGGCTCCCGGCAGAGCCCCGTCCGCACCTACCGGCCGCCGCTCGGCTCCCCGCGTCTCGCGCGGCAGCTCGGGGCCGGCGCTCCGCTCCCCGCGGCGCGGGCGGGGCGGCGGGAGCGCGGGCGGCGGAGCCTCGCGGCTTCCTGTGACATCAGCGCCCCGCCCGCCGCACCGGCCGCCGCTGCCGGGGGCCTCCCCGACCCGACCCCTCCGCTCCCCGCCGCGGGGGCTCACCTGCCGAGCCGCCGCGGTCCCGCCTGCCGCCAGCGCCGGGGAAACGAGGGCAGCCCCGAGCTCGAGCGAGGGCACGGTTGGAGCGCCGCTTCGCCTCAAATCCCAGACAAAAACCGCGTTGAGCCAACACGTGTGTGCAGTATTCCGGGGCGCACCGAAGCGGGGAGGGCGCCCTCGGAAACCGCCGAAAAAATAAGAGCGGCCCTTCTGGTAGCTTCGAAGGACCGGGTGTCAGGACCCCAAAATGTTTCTTTCTGCTTCTTCGCTGCGGACCTTAAGCCGCGCGCGCTCCTGGGAGGGCGGGAAGCGGACACCTGTGACGGCGGCGCGCGGGGGGCGCGAGGGGCCTCCCGACGGCTGCTGTAGTGCCAGTGCTCATCAAAATCACAGTCCTTACATCTCCTCATGAAACAAGATATTCCGCTCGCTCCTCACAACCCGTCCCTCAGCCCTTTCATGTCTGTAAAACGTGTTGTGAACTGGATGAGGGAATTCATCCGACCGCTAAAAAATATCTTCATCAAAAATGACAGCGAGAAACCCAAAACTAAGCAAAAAAAAACCCCAACCCCCCCCCCCCCAAAAAAAAAACCCACACTCCTACCCCAAGGACTGCAGCGTGGTGCATCACACGATGTAGCCTAGAGAGTAACCCATATACTCCAGTCGAGAACAGGCGCTCGAGACGGGCACCTGAATTAGCCAGAGAGGTCTGTTACACAGTCCGTGTTGGATTAGGCGCGCCAGACCCAGCGGGGTTGGGGTTTTTATGGTTCAAAAGCTTTCCGTGCTACTTACTTAGCCGTCACTGGAACTTTCTCACTCCTCTGCAAGCGTGCGAGAGCCCTCCCCGCTATGATTCGCCCTCAAAGGACACGGGAGGTCCCCGCGCTCCTTCAGCCGCCCCTTCTCCCGCCCCAAGGGCGCCGAACCGAACCGACTCCGGCTCCTGGTGACCAGCGGACTGAGGGGCGAGCGGAGCCCGCTCAGTGCTGCCCCCTGGCGCGCAGACTGCGCGGCTGCAGCCGAACCCCCCCACCGGCCCGGGCCTGTCCTCGGAGGGAGGCACCTCAGCCCTCCCATCACCTTCGCAGCCTCCTCTGGACCCGCTCCGACAGCCCCAGATCCTTCTTTTCATTGAGGGTTCCCGAACTGGACGCAGGGCTGCGCGGGGGGGGATCTCTTTCCCCTTGCCCCAGATCTCATTATAAAGATTTACCCAAGATCGGAGAAGTGCCTTGGAGAAGGGCAGGAATTGTTACTGCTGTTTCACGTCAGTCGTAACAAACCCCAAGAAAATGCAACAAAAAACCCCCCTCAAAATCAATAGGAACGTAAGCATAGTTTTATCTCCAACACAATGAGTCGATTCTTTGTAAAAATTCAATATGTATTTCTGGAAATTATTATCTTGCTCTGGTTCAGTAACCAGGATAAAAATCAGCGATCCCAGCAAATACATTTTTAAAATTTTAGCCAGTATCTGTCACGATGCTTCACACATTTTTTTACACTCGCTCTGTGGTTTTGGGTGGGTTAATTCTGATCACACATCCATTTTAAAATAGTGTAATTACATGCACTTCAATGGAGTTAAATGTAGCTCGCATGACCTAAAATAAATCTGATAGACACTGAATTTGTTTCAATATCCTGTTTCTAGCAACAGACCTATCTTTTAAGATATGCTTGAAACAATTATGCTTGACAAGTGATTACTCTTTGACAGGCACTATGCTTTCTTTAGCATAAAAACAGGTTTCAAAAAAGAATAATAGGGTAATGAAGCAAATTTTACTCTCTCGTATACTTTTTAATCATTATGAGTTCTATGCGCACACAATCTGTTCTGTCCAGTTTCAACTCTGACAATTACATAAAATCAAATTCAAGAGCCTTTATCAGGGTAAAAGGTAATGTTTATTAATACGGATAAGGAATACATAATAAAAATATAAGCAGCATAATCATGTGTAATCAAAACAAAACCAGTCAGTACAGTGGATATGTTTATATGGTGTACGCTAAAGGCTTTCATTCACGAGTGAATAGTACTTAGCTTCACATTTCCCTAAAAATCAAAGTTGTATTCTTTCAGGGATGATTTTCTCACTCAGAGTCTTTACTGACTGTTTCTTTCTTTTCTTCTTGATTTTTATTAATCTTCTTTTGCCTTTTGTTTTATTAAATCCTAAAGTTAAATTGAAAAGAGTAAGATTAGATGCTGTATGACGAACACATCTAAGGTCATCAGAAATAACACTCGAGTTCTTTTCTAAGAAATATTCCTAAAACAAGAAAAAAGAACATATCAAAAATATTTACCCGAAGTCTTCATATGCCTTACACATGGCAAGTTATCTTGTGCCTGTTCTCGTGCACCATCCATCTTTCTTTCTCTAGCTCTGCCTATTTTCTCATTTCCATTTTCATTTTCTAAGACCTTCAACTAGCAATATTTTATCAGGCCAATTCTTAATACCAAAAGTTGCAATAACGTTTCAGCCTGCATATTCACCTCTTACCAGAGTCTGTGGCGGTATCATTTCCCATACCTTTTTTGCAGATCCTCAAACATGACTGTCTGGAGGTGAAATTATTCTCGTTCCCACCACAACCAGTGTAGCTAAATGGGTGACATCTTCCAGTTAAGTAGTTGTAGAAGAATCGTAACTCTCTGGCTCTACAAAGTCCTCTGTCCATAGGGGTCATGCACAGCGAAGGGATAGGGGGTGGTTCTAGGAAAAAAAAACCACACAAAAGCCCCCCAAAAACAAAGTTAGAGACAACACTACAGCTTACCATCTTTCTGTTATGTTGATATTATATATGAGATTTGAAGCTCACAGAACCTTGAAATTCACATGAAATTTACTGGCAAATTTAATTCCACTTTCCTGAAGATCCAGGATGCTTTACGTAAGCATTTGTCTTTTACGAGTATAAGAAATACCGCAGCAAATGAAAAGCAGTGTTTGTTTCCTATATGCTTAGTGATTAACTTGCCATTTCTGTGATTGAAGATAGTATCAAATTCAGTTAGAGAACTTTCAAGTCAAGTATTTGTAGAAAGTGAAGGGAAATAAATTAAACTCAGACAGCTTAAAAAATAGGGTAAATATTTTTGATAACTAATGAAGTGAATTGTCCTAATTAGTACTAGAAGTTCTGAAATGACAGAGGGCTGAATGTGAAGAACGAGTGCTCAAAGTGACCGAGATGATGGTGCATTAGTGCTGCTGTTAGATTTTTACCATTCCAAGAAGCAGGCTGATGGTTTTTTTTCTTCAGTATCGATGCAAGTAAAAGTATGAGAACCGAAACACTGGAAGATGAACCGAAGGTATCCAAACTACCTGGGCACTGGAACAAGTTCAGGAAGCAAATCCGTACCAGGATTCCCAAACCTGGAGAAACTGTCATCTATAACCCTGGAGCGACTCACATATAAAGTTAGAACTGACAAAACTGCTGCAGAGGATGCGTGAAACTGAATGGCAGACATATCATCAGTTACGAGGGATCTAAAGGAGCACCTTTGTCCTTCTAGAAGCAGCAGAATTGAGACAGCTGAGGTTAGAGAGCATAAACGGAAACGTGAAGCTCATTAGATGGCCTTCTTGGCCAGCCAGGTAGAAATGGTTCAGAGACAAAAAAACAAGGAAAAACTTTGGGAAATAATGTGGGTTACAACAGAGCTGAAGACATCCTACTGTCACATAAGTGGGAAGCACGTGAGTTGCTGAAAGCAACAAGTTATGAATTAACTTGGGCAATTCAAGAGGCTGACAAGAAAATATCCAAGAACATTTTACATCTTACTTGTCTTACACGTATTAGATCTGCTGGATAAAGTTCATTCTGCCAAGGATAAGAGCTGAACTGGCATGGCGAAAAAGTATGACAAATTGCTGGGAAAGAAATACCGTGGTAATTTACGGAAAGCTAAGACAGCAAAATGAAATTAATAATGTATTGGAAGCTGTGTTAGCAACATCATGCTACTAAAAAAGAATCCTGAAATGCAAAAAATGAGGTACGAGTTTGTTTTTCAGGACAGATTAAGTTAATTTCAGGTTATAAAATAAGCATTACTTAATTACTTTTCATAACTGTGATATTATTGTTAGAGTAATAATACAATTTAGATCTTTGTTATCTTATTTTTCTGTTATTCCTTTTTCCTGGTAATGGAGATGTTTGGACTGTTTTTTTTTTTTTTTTTTGTTGGTGAGAGAATAAGACACAAAACTGCAATAATTTATAGTTGTTTGTGAAAAAATTAGGTAAACTAATTATATGAAATAAGCAGTAGATGAAAAAAAGGCTAGCGGCTACCCATGAGAAGTCTGTCGTATCTTACAGTTCACTGCTACGTAAACCAGATGCATCTCATGATTGTTTAAGTTTTAATCCTCACAAAACAGTTTTGGTTTTTTTTTAATCTCAGGGACCCTCCTCTGGTGTGAACAGATGACATGACCACGCTTCAGAATCTCTTAAATACGCATACTCAGATACAGACTCATTTTTATAAAAGATAACCCCAGCCCTGCATTGCAGCGATAATCATTATCCCTCCGGCTTAGCTGGGGTTGTGTGACAATGAACTGATAACTGGTCACAGTACAGAAGAAATCTAAATTTATCTTGGTGAGCTGGATGAGAAACAACACCACTGCAGTCTCTTTTGCTAGATGCAGGTGTGCCACATTGACAGAGCTTCAGAACTATTGCCAGATTTTTGGTATATGCAGACTTCGGTATCACATTTTTGGCTGCAGCAAAGAGAAAATAAAAGAACCTTCAAGTAGACAAGCTATTAGAAAAATAATGAGTCATGTGCACTTGACACTACCCTATAGCTGTAACCTGATGGAGATCGATTCTAGCAAATAGAACTGCGTAGTTTATATCAGCAAAAGATACGGCCCTGACTTTGAGAAGTAATAAAAGGAACTGCCTCCGTGTTCCATTCCGCATCAGCCAAGTTTGGAAATTGACTTTTGATCCTGCATCCCACTCACATCTCACAAATCAAATGTAGAGTATAACACTCATTATTTCCTAACATAGATGGTTTCGTATAATGTAAAAATGAAAGGTTTGATTCTCGGCCTCACTTTCTCCTAACTTCCCCAGCATAAAAGTTTTCTAAGGTCTTGCAGCAGAGTAAGACGAGAACAATCTTCACGCTCTGCAGAAAGTTCACTGCTGAGAGATTCCATTAGATGTATCCCTCATTTTTATGTAAAGAAAAAAAAAAGTTTGATTTGCTTGGCCAGGAGTTTTATTTTCTGAAGATCAAGAACCTTGTTGAAAAATCTATTAATCCGATACTGTTACAGAGTTAGACGTATCACCAGTAACACGTTTTGGTTTTTTTTCTTGAAATTGAGATGAAATAGCATTTCAGTTGTGAGGTAAGGTGTTCTGTAAGAGACAGCTCCTTGCAACACTTGTTGTTTTTTTTTAATGATGGTCATGTATTTTTAAAGCAGTTAAATAGCAACACCAATATATGTGCAAAAAAGATGTTACAGTGGCAGACCAGCTACTTTGCCTGTGCTAGAAAAGATGGGGATTGGCCACTCTCTCCCCAACAGCCTATCCCGACCTCAGGTGCACAGCTGGATTCTCATCCCTCACTGAGGGCCAAGGGCAGTCACAATGCATCTCTGTGTGAGATGGTTCTACCCTGCAACTTCAGTTTGCACCTTTACCTGTAGTAATAGCATGAATGGAAGCTATAGTCTCCAAATCTCATTGGAGACGTCAGCTGTCAGTTTTGGCCCTACCCTTTCCTCCCCCTGAACCAGGATTTCACCAGGCTCAAGATCTTAATCCAGTTCAGCAATCTGAAAGGTACAGGATGATAAACAGAACAGTAGCAGATTGCTGCACACAGCAGACGCTGTAAGACAGAAAAAGGCTATATTTAGGAAGAACCTGTGGGGTCTTCAGCCTTTCCACTGGAAGACAATGGTACTTTCACGGTCATATTTCTAACCCAATGCATCCACCTACGCCGGCTCCACCCGAGCTTGTTCCCTACCGTTTGTTCCACCAACTTTCCAGTCTTTTCTTCCCCTTATCCTCACGTCTCCCTCCCAAAATCTGCTCTATCGGAAAATTCACGATTGCTGATATAACTGAGAACCCTTTAATTTCCTCTGAGAAAGCTTAGTGAATCGTGCCCCTTTCCTTGGACAGATTATTTGTTTGGCGGATTTGGGGATCCTTAACATGAGTAAAACCTTCAGGGAATGTGTAAGCTCTTATGTCCCTAGACTTATTACCAGGCCTTACATCATACAATTATTTTTCAGTGAAATAAGTAAGCTGCCATAAGCTTTACCATTTTATATTTAGCTATTTTAATAACAGATTAAATTGGTGCTTTGTATGTGGCAAACAAGCAATCCAGATATCACAAAAACTTACTTTAACCCAACAGTGCATACGGATCAGAGTGCAGGCAGAAGAAAATACAGAATACAACACACAGTCAAGCTTTATTGGACACATCGTTCTAAGCAAAGAGCACAGGAGAGTTATCCTATGTGCCCCTTATTTTATAGATGATATTAAACACAAAAACTTTAATGAAATTATAAGCCATCACTCAATTCCCAAAAGTAAAAGTAACTGTAAATGCAAAAAAACCCAAAAGAAATACTTGGTAAGAACGCTCAGACTTTTCCCAGCTGTTTCTTGTTTCCTCTTGCATAACTGTGGATCATAAAAAATGAAATGCCTCAAATTCAGTCGTCCTTCACAGCGTAAGCAAGTACCAGCAACCTACAGTGGACAGCCTCCAGCTGTAGAAACTTAAACCTAGCCCTTTACAGTGAAAGTCCAAGTTCTCACTACATTGTAATACACAGTGCAAAAACACCTGAAAGCAGACAAAAAATTATTGCACACTCGCTCTGATTATAACCAGACCAAGAACCGAGTTTAATAAGAACTTAGTGAAAATAAAAAATTATCATCTATCTATATATCTATCCATCCATCCATCTATCTATCTCCACAGTTCAAAATCCAAATATGGAAGCTTTTTAACAGGTAAAGGGAGCTTTAAATCAGCTGCCAATTAGATCTCCACAAAAATCTTAACTTTTACTAAGAGAACCTTGCATCACTGCTTTTGCTTTTGGTCTTCTAACACTTGCATTTATTAGACCTTCAGGAAGGGTACAGCTTCAGAAGAGCACAAGGTGTGGTCAACCTTCCACTTTCTGATATTTATGGAAGACCCTTGAGTAGCAATATAATTCTTTGCTTTGACTTTCTCTGCTTCTCAGAACATTTGACATAGATAGAAGCCCATTCTTTACACGTGTTGGAAAATGGGTGAAAAAGCAATCCAGGGCTTATACAGAAGACAGAGCGCTAAGAACTGCAGAAGTGAATTCTTACCAAAAAAGATGGAAAACTGGTTGCGCTCCTCCTTTGGGGAACTACTGTTCACAGTGTGGAACTTCTCATTTGGAGCAGTTGGCAACAAATTGACTAAAAAGAAAAGGAAACATGAAATGAAAATTCTGAAAACAGGCTATGATTTTTATCCCTTTGCTTTGCTCCGTGCAGGTATTAATACCACTAAAAGGCAGCATTTCTCTAAGTGTGGAAGGCACTGGAAACTGATGTGCTGAGGCAACTTTGGGACAGGCTCCCTCCTCTTCTTTAATTTTACTGATGTAAGATTTGGTTTGGTAAGGTTATTTCTATAAGCCTTTTTCAAAATATTAATTACTGACTGACAACAAAGTGGCTGTGAAGGCAGTTGTAATGCTACTGAATTCACTGTGCTCATGTATTTCATCCAACAGGCATACCTTCAGGTAAACAGTGAAGCGAGTGGATAAGCCAAGAAGCACCTGCATAAGAAACCAAAAACCATTATGAACAGCAAAAGCAAATTCTTACCAGAAATTCCAGGCAATTTCTCGGGTTCTTCCTCTGGGTAACTCCTATTCCTTGTGTTAGGGTGCTCTCCGGCTGGAACAGTTGGCAATAAATTTACTGAAAGAAAAATGAAAGGAAAACAATGAGGAAAAACACACAAACAATTGCTATCGGTTGTTCCATATCACTAAAGTAAAAACTTTGATCTATTTAAACCACGGCAATGACCCCTAATCCTCTCTTCTTGGGTATTCATCCAAATTTACACAGAGGAGTTATTAAAGCTTAAATTCGGGGGGAAAAAAGCATACTGCAACTTATAGTCCAGAAGGTGAAAGCGGCCTCGGAATCCGAGGAAGAAGTGCTCCAGCAGAGGCAGGGAGAAAGCACGTGGCTCTGTATGTATCTTTTAAGAAGTGTTTAAAAAGCAGCACAGCGGGTCCTTCCTTTTCTAAATGTGGTTAAGTTCAACCTCCCCTTGCCAAAATGACAGATTATGAAACGGTCCTGGAAAAAGGCCTACTAGAGACAAGCAGTACAAAAGGGTCTGGAGGCTCCACGTAGGACATTGTACTCATCCTAGGAATAAAATTAAGTACTTTGTGGAGAGGAGAGCAGTTATGAAGGTTAGTACATTCTGGCACAGAATGGTTCATAGGAACTAGTAGGACGAAAAATGGATGAACGATTTATAGTCAATATGGATTGCTGTTTTGCAGCCCTTGTTGCACAGCCAAGTGGTTCAGGCGCGAGGGACGGGTTCCTCACGATTCTTTGGCAGAAGGCTAGCAATGCACAACGAGGAAACGGTAAACCACAAACTCCAGTATTGGTACCTCTTTTCATTACAAGTCTTAGTTTGAAAAGAGTATACTCAGAAGTACTGGTCAAAAATATATATTAAAATGTTATAATGTTATAGAAGTGAAGCAGGTGGCAGATTTTAGAGTCCTGTGGCTGTCAGCAAAATGGGCCCAGTTTTTCATTCCCTGTTACTATAATCTCCGTTACTGTGAGCGCTGCCTTCTTCAATGTAGCTACCGATATTTTTACAGTGTACAGCAAATCAAATTTCCCCAAATTTCTGTCCTGGAATGCGGGACTGTAAAATTTTCCCCCCAGCGGCAACTTTAATGGATAGATGTGATGCTCTAGCATCAAGGTAGGGCCAGGGAACAGTACCCATTGTGGACCAAATCCTCTCTTCAGTTGAAATTTACGTTACTTTAATTACTTCATCTGACTGTACTGCTTCTAAGATTCTGTTTCAAATTATAGATCACGTTGTATTAGTTTAACTTAGATATATTAAATAGCATGCAGATTTCTGAAAATTAACATAGCGCTCTTTCTTACAGGGACAGGTTTAATTTCTATTTTTCAAGGGGTTGCAGAATCAACATCTATGCAGGCAACTAACTGTCACGAGAAAAGCAAAAAAGTAGGAGTCCTGAAATGCTCATTAAAATTAATAGTACCTACCGGGTTTGGGGTTTTTTAGCTTCTATTTTTCATTTTTGTATTTTTATTTAAATATATGTAATTAAATTTCAGATATAAATTATTGCCACCTCAGGGTACCCTAAGTTGCCTTTTTTCCTCCACAGAAGATACCTTCAAAACGTAACATTGTTTATACAAGAATAAAACTGAGAATAACGAGGACAACAACTTACAGTTGCCTTGGCAGGTAGTCTGGCATTCTTCCAAATTCTTGAAGTTGTTCTGGTTTCCTAGGCACCCACCATACTTAAATACTTCACATATCTTTGTCTCTTTGTTGTAGAAATACCTAGAAAAATAGCCTCGGCAGATTCCAGGGTCTTTCTCGTGAAAGCAGAAGTTGGGCTTTTCTACAAACGATGGTAAACGATGAACAGGGTAGGGGAAGAAACAAACTCAACGCACATTCCAAGACAACAACAGAACTGGAGGAAGATTATCAAATAAATGTGTAACTTTGGACTAAAAATCAGGTGTAAAATAACTGCTCCTTTACTGTACGGCGTTTGTTCTATATATAACACTGCAATATTTTGCTGGAGTGCTATAGGAACATTTTTATTATTGGGTTTTTTTTTTTCACTCTTTTCAAGTAGCCAGTAAATTATATCTTGGAAAATAAGGACTAAATATTCCTTTAAGTGTCATCGAGGCTCTTGGAATTAAAACAAGACCTGAATCACAGCTGCATCATTTAAATGTAAGTATACTTTCTTGTAATTTATGTAGTCATTTTAGTCAGTGTTTGAGTGAAACATACAGAAAGATATGTTAAAATAGAAGGGTAAAGGAAACAGTTTAAAAAAAAAAAAAAGAAAGCACTCTACTCTGACATTCTTGTTTTAAGTAGGAGGTAAGCTTGGAACCATGCATGAAGAAGTCATCAAAGGAAAGTAAATCCCTTACTGTTGTATAAGAGTCTTAGATTACCACGTAAACATAATTACCTTCCTGACTTTTTGCTAATGTCATCTTCAGAGGCAATTCTGAAAAATAAATAAAAAGGAAAAGCATTCAGCAAAAGCAGACAGTATGTGACACCTGGGGCCTGAGCAGTGACTATAAACACTGAGGAGGAAACAGCATCTCTTCCCTTCTTTCTTCTCTCTGATAGAGAATCACAGAATCATAGAATAGTTTGGGTTGTAAGGGACCTTAAAGATCATCTAGTTCCAACCCCCCCTGCCACGGAGGGGAAGCATCATTTCATTTGTATAAGACGCATATGTTCTCTCCTCTTCTAGCACAGAACAGGAAGAATTTATTGTGTGTTTGTACTGGCACAGAATATTTTACTTTTACTACCATGTCAACAGTGCCTTTTTGCTTCTGGTTTCAGTTAAAAAGCCAGATCCACAGCAGAATTAATTTCTTCTTTGTAAACAAACTGTATTTCTGGGTAGATCTGCCGTGTAAACAATAGACATTAGAACTGCTGTCACGGCCAGAACTTTTCATCAGTAGGTGTTTTCCCATGTTAGAAGCTTAAGCAGCCCAATTTATTTATTCACTGCCTCGAAAAATAGGATGACATTTCTGATTCTACTCATATCCAGTACACAATGGAGCAAATGAGTAAATGCCTTTTAAAAGTAATTTTCTCTCCCCCAAAGCGGTGGGTATTGGGCACAAGAAACAACAAATGCAGCGTATTTCTAGGAGAAGTGACTCAGAACTAGGCACCTCAAATCTGAACCTTGTCTTAGAGAGTCGTGGAGCGGCTATCCTGTCGCTGCGCTCTGAATTCTCTTGTACTGACTTCACTTGCTTCTGGAACCTACTAATTTCTTTCTTTGATGGCTTACTAATTCAAAAACTATAAAAAGTTGTTCTCATCTAAGGAGCCTGCAATACACCCATGATAGCTCATTTATTCTCGCATTTGTTCTTAATATTGGAATATCGGACACTTTGCCTATTCACATTATTTCTTTGGAATTTGAATATATATCACAAACTTCCCTTTAGTTTATTCTAGCCAACTTAACCTTTACATTTTTGACAGTAATAACTGTTTGAATATCTCTTCATTTTTTTTTTATTTAAAGTATTTTCCTGTCACTCATACTGCCTTTTTGGTCTGATTTGAACACTTGTTGAATAGTGGTCTTCCTGCAGTAATAAATACTAGAAGCATTAAGTAACATGAATATAACCATATATAGAAAGACTGTACAGGCAGAACCAGATTTAACAAATAGATCCTA
This sequence comes from Coccyzus lansbergi, assembly GCA_033558105.1. Classification (NCBI taxonomy): domain Eukaryota; kingdom Metazoa; phylum Chordata; class Aves; order Cuculiformes; family Coccyzidae; genus Coccyzus; species Coccyzus lansbergi. Next base: position 27,229 of record JAUMJK010001483.1, on the reverse strand, counting down.
CTGAATTATATTTTTCTTATTGAATTATGTAGGCAAAAGGGGGTTAGCTTGTCAGTTTACTTTGGTTTACGGTTGACGGTTGACAGCACACTGTGTGCCACCAAACCATTTCATCTGCTGTTACTCATCCAGAGATTACAGAAATAATGAGCCTTTATTGCTCCAGTTCCCCACATTAAATTCAACACCAGCTGATTCTTGGATCACTATTACACACAACAAATACTGTACTCGGGCTAAGTAAAAAGATGTGGACACTAAGCCAGTTATCATTTTGAAGAGATTTCAGATTTGTTCTATGGAGTTAAGCCAATTATATGCCAATGCAGGATTTGGTCCAGAAGATCTGTTCAGACATTGATGCAACATATATATGAGAATCAAAATAGAAGTATCAGTGAAATTAATAACATGAGCTGGAAGAAACAATTTTACAGAACTTCATTCATGGCACCTGATCGTGACTTCCGGACAATTTTAATTCCAAATTCTGCATCTATCAAACCTGCCTTTTTCAGTTTATCCCTCTGCCTTAGCCTTTAAATTGGGATTTAGGACAAACACGCCAAATTACCAGAAGTCGCATGTTTTGGATGAGATACTTGCAGCTGCAGTCCTGCAAACAGCCCTGCTCCGATAATGGCCAAAATGCTGGAGGCCCTGCTGAAACCCAAACCCAGATACCAGATGTAAAGTAGCAAAATCCAGTCTGATGACAAAGAAAAGGAAAGCTGTCTTCATGTCTGAGATTCTGGGTCTTTCTGACACCAAAGGCTAATCAAGAAAAATAACTTTCCATTTTTTATCTTGAAAGATCGCATTCGTTAAACTTTGTGGAAACATAACTGGAAACAGATTGATCACAATTTTCTAAACTGGCATCTTGGCCTGTATCAGAAACGGTGTGACCAACAGGTCCAGGGAGGTTATTCTCTCTCTGTACTCGGCACTGGTGAGACCAAACCTCGAATCCTATGTTAGGCTGTGGGCCCCTCACCACAAGAGGGATGTTGAGGCTCTGGAGCGAGCCCAGAGAAGAACAACGAAGCCGGTGAAGGGGCTGGAGAACAGGCCTTATGAGGAGTGCAGAGGGAGAATAACCTCACTGGAGGCCTCCCGGCCCACCCCCCCCGCGGCGCTGCCGCCCCTCTCCGCCGGACATCACCCACCTGCTGCCGCTCGGGCCGCGTGCCGGGAGCCGGGCAGGTGGCACAGGCCGCGCGCCGCCATTACGAGAGTGACGCGCGCCGCGGGGGCCGCGGGGGCCCGGGACAGGCGCCCAAGTGCCGGCGCTGCCGGTGGGTGAGCTCCGCGCCCGGGAAGATGTCCTCGAGCCTGCGGTGCTCGCGGCAGCTGCTCCGGCGCCAGGCGGTTTCATGGAACGGGCGGGACGCGGGTTGGCGCGGGGCAGCACCCCGGCGGAGAGCCGGAGAGGAACTCCCGGCGGAAAGACCCCCGCAACGCGCTCCACGCAACGCTCCTGGCAGCTTCCACCGCGCCGGGACAGCGCCCGCAACGCGCAACATCTGGAACAGCTCCCACCCCTCCCGGACTGCGCCCCCAACACGCAACATCTGGACACCTGGACAGGGGCCAATCGCAATGCGCAACATCTGGAACAGCATCCACACCGCACCTGGCCTGGGCCCGCAACCTGCAACATCTGAAACAGCTTCCACCACACCTGGACTGGGCTCACAACGTACAACATCTGGAACAGCTCCTACCGCAACTGGACAGCGCTCGCAACACGTAAGATCTGGAGCAGCTTCGTGATCCTGGAGGTCTTTTCAAATCTAGTGATTTCGTGATTCTGTGATTTTTCTGTTACCTTACCACCCTACTTTTCCTGGCAGTAAAAAGGAACATAATAAGCTGCTTATTTACAGTACAGCTATCAAGGACTGGATAGCAATAGTTGCTACTAGGGCACATCTCTAATAGGCAGCAAAGGTTAACAGCTGGTATACTGCCTATGGGTTATCACACACCTTCGAGGAGCTCTTCATTCTCATATTTTCTTTCTATTCTTACTGCCTCCCTGCCTCCACCCCCCAACCCTGCCCCACACCTCCTTCGTTATCACCTCATGTTTACGTCACCAGATACACTCCATATAAATTCCCATGACAGCAAAATCCATATTAGGCACAGAGGAAACTGTCATTAAGGCTTCAATTCCTCAGTCTCTAAAAATATGATCATGTCAAATTTCTAGCTCCACTGGCATTACCTCCCCAATTCAATAATCTTCTAACTTTCATACACTCCTTGGAGGATCAGGAATAAATTACATTCATGGGGCTAAAAGCCTTAGTTAATTATTGAGATAATTTTTAATAGCAAAACCAGCATTCACAAGGCACTTTCTGTGCATTCTGCTGTGTATCATATTTTGAATTTTCCTCTTTGTAATGATTATTGAGATTTCAACAAAACAGAATTTTTAAGACAAACAGCTCTAACTGACATTTTTTTCAATGAGAATTATTCACTACTGTAGTTCTAATTATGTGGAACCACAGCAGATGTTCAAGATTTTGGACAGCCTGTATCAGTTTCTCAAGTGAAAAAGAAACCTGGGATCAAAAATTGTGTTAGAAACTCTGAAAGCAATGAAAAAAAAAGCTGTGCTGCCCACCAGCATAGCCCAGCCTCAAACTCAATTTCTCTTTAAGGACTCATTCAAAACAGGACACTAGCTAGAAAATAAGCTTTTCTCTTGCATTGGCATTACTAGTCTAGAGATACACAAGGGAAAAAAAAAATCACACTTATCTTTCCAAATCCTGAATGTGTGTTTGCACTACAGAAAATAATTCAGATACCCACAATATATTATAATACTTGGGAACACAATTAGGGCCACGACACTACTGTATTGACAGGAACTGAAGAGGGCCTCTGCTTCCAAAATTCATGTGGTTTGTGGATGAGAACACAGGTACAAATGAAGAACTGACACGAGAATAAAAGAATGGGTACTGGCCTGTTACCACACATTTCTTCTGACATTCTTCCAGCGTTTCAAAGTTGTTTTCATTGCCGTGGCATCCACCATATTCAAACATTTCACACTCACGGCTTTGAATATTGAAGTAATAGCGGATATGGATTGCTTTGCATGGACCTTCGTCTGCTTTCATGGCACAGACTGAATGCCCTAGTTTCAGTGGTGGCAAAGCAGCACCTGTAGAAAAGAGGAGAGGTAGAATAACTGTTATGCAGTTAGTATGCTTCACTGCACAGCATAACTTCAAAATGAGATAGCTTGCATCATCTGCCGGAGAGGCACTGCATAACATCTGGCTGTAAAACCCTGGACACTCTAAACATAGATGTAGAAAGAAAATCATCTACATTGGATCAAATTCCATTTAATCAAACCGAATGTGTGGTTTCAATTTTCAAACAAAACAATTCATGTAATAAACTTTAACTCATCATAAATCTTTAAAAAGCTATGGGTAGTGGCTTAGACACAGGAGCTAGAGAACAGTTCTGAACAATAAATACACCGAGAAATCCTGGCAGCTCCCTGAGTCACGGTGCCTGACCCTGCACTAAAAAAAAAAAAAAAAAAAAAATTAAAACCAAACACCAAACAACGAACAGAAAGAGGGTTCCTTCTGCTCTCTTCCACGGACTTGTACTAGTGAACATAGTTCCTAAAGACGTGCAGCAAACACTGTGGGATGAACCAGGCAAAAGAGCCCTGCAGAGGGCAACACTGCCCTGCCAGAGCAAGCTGCACTAGCACAGAAACCCAGCCCCTACAGCTGAAAAGCCATCGGGGTCTCTTGTATCCTTTGATCTCATTGTCCTTGCATCAGAGCCTACAAGAGCTCAGAAGTACACAGCTAGAAAGTTAAGCTGAAAAGAAACTGTATCATCACTATGCCCTTCCACACAGGCTGTTAGGTCAGGGAAAGTTTTGTAAAAATTGTCATGCATTTAACAGTGTCCGTAAGGAAATTCTGACTGATGATCCAGTTTGACACTGTTCTGCTATCACCGTACAGTTTAATATTTTTTCCTGTTCTGCTCTTCCAAGGAGCTATTTTCCCCTAAGGGATTTTGAAGGCTTTTCAGAGTTTAGGTGCTTGCAATGGCAGCCAGAAGAAAAGACCTGAATTTTTCATTGACTCTCCCAGACCTAATCAGAACACTGGTGTCTCCTAACACTTAGATGCAAAAGTATGTATCGGTGCTTTTTGCAGTGAGCCCAGAAACAGGAGAAAAAAAAGATGAGGACAAGAGTTTATATGATCATTGCACAGCTTCCTACCACCAACTAGATGAAGCTTCCAGTTTCAATTAAAAGAAGCAACAAAAATTAGGCTTCGTAACATTGTAAAAAGGAAATTTGTATAACTACTACCTACCTGCTCTGAGGACATCTCATTTCAACATATATAATTAGCTTTATTTCATGATCTTGACACGAAATGCACACCTGAGTTAAATTCTCATGAATACTGAAGTCCGGGGAAGTTTAGTAATTTTATTCCATTTGAGCCATTTGTAACCATTAAACATACCGGAAAGAAACGATTTTCAACACTAAAATCTTCTAACTCAGCATTTAAATCCTTAAAAAAATAATAAACTTGTATTATACAGTTAACATCAACACAATAATTGTAGCATACAACTAGATCTCAAAAAAAAAAAGGTCAATTTGATTTTAAAATACAGATTAAGATGACTAAATTAAAAATTCTCATTAAATATCCAGACCCTAAAATAGCCTGTGACTGTTTCCTCATTAGGAAGTGAGATTTGCATATTTTGAAGTTAGGAAAACGGATTTGAAAATATCATCGAAACCTATCTAATAGGAAATGCAGATGAATTAAAACAAACATTTTGAAGAGAGGTTAGATTCAGTAACTCCCTGTGGAGCTCAGCTGGACAAACGGATTCCTGAATTTTGTTTCTTGCTAGTTTCCGTATCCGGGTCTTCCCGAATCTATGAACAATTAGGATTTAGCAGTCCCAAGAGATTCCAAGCTGGACCACAAACGTCTGAAATTCTCCAACAGGTTCAGGAATCCCTTGGAAGTGACTTAAGGCGGCTCAACTTCAAAAGCTGAGAGGATATTGCATTGGGAAATAAAACTCTGTAATAGGGAAAAAATGCCTTCAGAACATCACAGTTCTCAGTAACCTTTGGAATAACGCCTGAAATGGTAAAATCAAACATTCACAGCTCCCTAGAAACCAATTTGACTCAAATGCAGTTGGGATGAGGGCTGGCAGCTGGTTTATAAGCATGTTATTTTCTTGGCACACGATAAAGGACACATCCTACGTGACCTCTGTCAGTGACCCATCTCAATCTAGAAGAGGTTGTGAAAACTTACTAGGTTTCCTAACTACTGGAATTTCCAACATGGGGTTGGTTACATCTGCTCATTTTGCTTGCTAGACTATGCCACGCCGGTGTCATGGGCTATCAAAACAGAAGCAGCGCGCAGGCATAGTTGCAAAACTATAAAGATGAGATGACCAAATGGCTTAGTAGAGTTTATCTTAGGACATTTCTCATCTCAGGTCCTAGCCTTTTTCCCATCAAACCCACACAACTAAGTTGCTGTTTGGCTTAATTCCGAAGGCCTTTCCTCTGCGGTCTCTGTGACCTTGTTACCACTGTCAGATGTACTAGCATCTGCTGAAAACATGACTATTGGTGTCACATTTCTTGGCAATCGGGCCTTCATTTTCTTAGGAGAGTTAGAAAGCCACCACGCTTTGACTAAAATCTGAACCCTGTGAAACACCCAGGGGGCCAAACCCTCTGACTTCGAACAGCAGCCAAGTGAACGCAGACGGAGGTCTCAAAGGGATTCACAGGAACTGAGTCATTCTTGTGTTTGGGAACAATGACAGAATTCTTCCTCATTATTTTCCACCTAGGAACACTTAACTCACATAGGTTACTTAAATTCAGCTTTCTTTCTCAGATCAGAGCAGCAGATGAGAAGGCAAGTGTGAGTGTTTGCCTGGCAGATCTGCACAGATACGAATCTGCATGTACTTATTTCACATGTGGAATATACCTTCTTAATATAAAGTCTCTTCCTCTGCTTTTAAACACTGAAACAAATTGTTCCTACTTCATTTTGTGTCTTGTTGTAAAAGCACGGTATATTGCATTTAGGGAAGGTGCCCATCAGGAAGGTCAGTGAATATTAATAATTTTGTACTTCCTTGAGTGCATAGGCAGAATAGTCTAAAACCATCCAGTCTTTCTTTTAGAAGACTTTTGTCTCCTCTTAATTATCTGTATACCAAACCCTCTTTTTATTGGTTTTGCTTTCAATCCCACTTACAACTCTCCTTTGAATCTTTTCCTATTGGCCTGAATTACTGCTGAAGCACGCTGCACGGAGCCGAACATAACCCTCTACCTGATGATTTAATTACACCAGCTACATAGGTTTTCATAACAGCAGGCACCAAGCGTCCACTGCTCTGCCTAAACAGTCTTTCCATTCTGTAGCTGGTATGGGCAAAGTAACACTGATGAAATGGCTCACAAGGAGCACAAGTTTAGTGTGGATATTTTCTGTCACTTACCTTCTTGCTCATTTCCTTCAGTCTTCCTACTTTTCATAGAATCATAGAATAACCAGGTTGGAAGAGACCCATTGGACCATCAAGTCCAACTACTCCTATCAAATATTAACCCATGTCCCTCAGGACCTCATCTACCCGTGCCTTAAACATCTCCAGGGAAGGTGAATCAACCACCTCCCTGGGCAGCCTGTTCCTATGCCCAGTGACCCTTTCTGTGAAATTTTTTTTTCCTAATATTCAGCCTAAAACTTCCCTGGCAGATTTTGAGGCCGTTCCCTCTTGTCCTGTCCCCTGTCACTTGGGAGAAGAGGCCAGCTCCCTCCTCTCTACAACCTCCTTTCAGGTAGTTGTAGAGAGTAATGAGGTCTCCTCTCAGCCTCCTCTTCTCCAGGCTAAACAACCCCAGCTCTCTCAGCCGCTCCTCATAGGGCCTGTTCTCCAGCCCCTTCACCAGCATCGTGGCTCTTCTCTGTCTCTTTTGACAGCTGCGAGAAACAGGATACTAGCTAAGACTGTTCCTTACCTAGCAGAGCCATTCTCTCATTTATTGCCATTCAGGTGGCAATTTTTGCAATTCAAGACATGGATGTTCAACATGTGAACAGCTACAATCAACTAACATTCAGTATTTTCATTGTGAGAGCTCTAATAATCTGCAGTTAGTCACACCCTCAGCACAAAGACCTTATACATCGAGGCAAAACACTGTTACCACTTTACTAGTAAGCAATGTAGTGTCACAAAACCAGAACTGGTGAATAATATATCTAATCCTCTTACATTAACACAAGTCAAAACAATACCTTTTCCCCTTACTGTAAGCATAATAAAAGACTCAAAGTTCACTTTCAGACTCCCAAGGATAACGTGCAGGGCTGCTTATTAAAAGCATATCCTTTTAATGAGCAAGTTAACTAATTTCTGTATTATAACTACGGCTCAATAAATATAAAAGACAAAAGTATTATTACACAGTTGGTTTTCATGCCACAACTGCATAACTTAAATTGGGAAAATAAAACTTTTTCAGATATATTTCTAACTTATGCAAAATATTTTTTGCTTTTGTTTGCTTAGGTTATGGGTTCCCAGCCTTATGAGATTCCGTGGTTAATTTAATTATAAAAATACACCGTGATCTTTCCAGGTTTTCTCATAAATGTCTCTCTTTGATAAGTGATATTAACACTAAGCACCTTGTCACTAATGAATTGCTTTATCTCTCCATCTTTGTCACTTTGACAGCTCACCACCCACACACTGCTCTTCCTACCCTTTCTATACACAATCACGTTTATTCCTGATAAACTTTCATATCTAAATACAAAGTACATTCAATTTGTGAGTCATTTTCTTCAGGCTTTAGAACATCAACTAAAGTGCTCCAGCTACGTAAGGTATTACTGAACGGTATGAAAAAACTTAGTTATTTTCGTAGATTTAATTTTAGTTATTACCCTTATTTACTGGAGGAAAAGTAACCCAAGAAAACAAATTGAGAATTCCTTTTCATCCCATTGGACTTGACTCACAACCTTAATTATTACTGCAATTTGTATTCCAATAGGCAAGAAAAAGTCTTAGTTTCACAAAGCACTTGTACCTGCTGTGGTCCAGAATGATTCTGTGATTCTGTGAAACACATCAATGTTTTACAACCATCTAACTCAGAAAATAATTATCGTCAGTGGTATTTTAGTCTGCAAAGTTTATACAATTCATCGAGACTAGAATTTTGTTCTTAAGAAACCACAATATAATTTTAACTAGCAAAGATCTAATAATTTTACAGAAAACAAGAGTATTGCAAAAATATTTTCTTTGCAAACACTGCAACTCAGTCTTCACTACTCACAAAACTGGAGTACTTGTTCAATTTCCAAGCATCACATCTGATTACTTTTTTGCTTTGGAATACAAGCTTAAAAGTTCAGAACTGTTCCTCACACCGAATCAGTTACTGGTTGTATAATCTTAAATGTCTGGTTATAAAATAATCGGTGATAAAATAATGCCCAATAAAGACTATTTAATTTCTCAAGTACAGATTTTTCATGTACAGCACATTTTAATACAGTACTTTCTGTCGTTTGAAATAGTTTTATGTGTCATTTTAGTAACCTCTTACCCAGAACGTCCTCTTCTGCGTTGTCATCTATGTCAGTAGTTGCACGCCCAGCGATACAGACAAACAGCAAGGTAAAGTTTAAAGTTACGGAGCATCCCTTCTCGCTTCCTTTCATCTTTCCTGTGTAACATATAAGTGACAATACACACTTCAATCAAATTCCCTGAGTACTCTGCAAGCTTCGCTAATAGGGTAGCGCATAGCCACATGGTTAGATGTACAGATTGGGAGCTTTGGAAATAACGTGAGTTATTAGTGCGATTATGCTGTAAGCAAAATGAAAAAGAAGACAGATTTATAGTTTTGCTCAGCTGACAGCAAGTGTCCTATCCCACCTCCAGTGCAGATTAGAGGCATCGATATTATTTGAATTTCAGGCTGCAATTGAAATCACCTCCCAGAGTATATAATAATATAAAATGTATCACTTGTTACTTTTAACATCCTGATCGGTTCTACGCTGCCTTTAGTTTTCCGGTCCTTCCAAGTAAGTTTTAACCTTTCTGCAGCCCCTAAATACCTTGCCATAAATGTAGCATTCTATTTTTAACAAACTTTTCACGAATTCATAGTTAACAAGTTCCTAGACTTCTGTGTAAGTCGTGTTTCACAGGGGGCAGTATTCTGTACCTCGTAGATCCCTTTAATATTGAACACCTCACTTAAGAGCAGAACAATTATCTCCCACACGACGTCAATGCAACCACAGTCATTCACACAAAGAAATACATTTATTCCACAGCAGCTGACACGTTCGAGTTGCCGCAGATAAGGATATGCATGCATATAGGAGAGTGCCTCTGGGAAACCTTTGTTTTAACTTTTTTAGAAATAAGTATTTCCCAAGTAACTAGAAGCTCCTTAAAGATATCTGGATTCCAACTAGACAATAGGCTCAATATCTCCTTTAGCTGCCAACGGATGGATTCCCTGTAGCTATTATCTTTCCTTAAAGTAAGAAAACAGAAATTAAAGATCTAAGGCCTGGGGAGTTCCTAGAATTTAGATACTGCTTTTTGTCTTCAGTGGTTTTGTTTACACGCTTGTGAAGACAGCACATCTGCTTCACCTAAAACAGGGCAGGAAGAGCTAAGGGAGTCAAGGGATTACCTATCGCTGTGCTTGGAATTATAATATAAATACAGGTAGCGCTGGTTTGACGTAAACTAGGCCAAATAAATGCAGAAATATCACCAAATAGTCAGAATTGATACTGAGATAGTAATATCTCTCACACTTTGCCTGACTCCTGTGAGTTCATGGGGTTAAAAAAAAAAATCTAGCCACACTTCCAATTTTCAGTTTTGAAATTATATGGAAAATAGAAATTTTCTAAGCACGCCGTTTTCCTTAGTAGGTTTTATCTGTAACTTCTGGCGCAGTAGAGACCATTAATAGAGGAACTGGAAAATTATCCACAACACCTGCTGCCCACGGATTAATTCCAAGTTTGCCCCTGAGATCTCATTTTCTATATTCGATTTTTTCCAAACATGATGGCAAAACTTTCTCTAGTTCTATTTCAATTTGCCTCTGGATCACTTCAGTTAAGGCCCTGAGGTCCTTCTTCCAGGAACCTGCAGAGTATAGACCGAGATTGCAAAATTTAGTAATCCATTTTTACTCAGTCATCCGATGTTCCCAAAGCCTGTTCCGAAGGTTAAGAAAAATATAGGAAACAATCAACCAGAAATTGAAATCCTCAATCAACCAGAAATTGAAATCCTCAATAAGTTTCTCTTTTTCCATTCGAAAACAGAATTTTATATAACGTGAGCTATATTATATAATCATCACTGTGTGTTTATGAAGAGGAATTAGTGCATTTGTAGAGAAAACGGAAATTTTATGAGGGTAAGGTATTCCATTCCTCCACTCAATTCCTGTGTATACCTTAAAACAGTATGTTGTCAAAAAGCTTGGCCAATTACCCAAGACCAAAAATCTAGGGTGTATACCTAACTGCCTGCCTTCCTACAAAGTCTGCTGACCAAACACAATCTCCTTTATCGGCTCGTTAACCTTCCCCCAGGGGCACACATTCCCAGAATATTATGTCAGGTACGGGTGGAGGCGGGGTAAAGGTTTTAGCACTGAAATGTTTAAATCCTTCTGTATCTTAATTATTTCTTATAATTCTTAAGAGTGAAATTCAATAGGAAAGTGAACTTGGCACTGCTTTTTCAATTAAAAACCCCAAATCCTCTAGAAAAGTCAAAGTTTTCTGATTTAGCGTCCAGCTGCCCGGTAACAGAACTTTAAAGCTGCAAGCCGCTTGTGATGCTGATTTTATTTCCTTTTTAAATGATTTTTTAAAGAATGGTATTTATGTGAAAACCACAATTCTAAATACAGATGAACTGTGACATACGGCTCAGTAAAGTATCAAATGCACACGTTTGTCAAAGACTGCCTGTTAAAGCCTGATCGTCTAGGCCAAACCCATAAAATCTCCAGGAGTAAACAGAGCCCGTTCCCCAAGAATTGTTCTAACTTAGGACAGGCAAGAATCAGTGCAGCATTAATATCGGCTTTTCTCTACATCAAAGCGCTATTAATGCAAATTTCAGAAATTCCTAAGGCATTTCCTTAGGAACTGGCACTCTTACCGCTCCCACGCTGTCTTCCTTTCGAATGAGACGCTTTTATATCTATAAATGACAACATCGACATTACTTGTCAAAGGAGATCAAAGGTCTATGGGTCTATTTATTCACTGGTATAATTAAACGCTTTTATTTGTGAATAATGCCACTAGTTTCCCTGATGCTGGAATATACGTCGACAGAGCAGATCACAAGCAGTCGAGGATGTTCCCAGAAACAGATCCTTATCAACTGGTCTTATAGCTACGAGTTTTTATACTGCCACCTAAACATAGAAACAGGAGGAAACTCTCAAAGTTTTTTCCCTGAAGACATACAAACATAAAATTCTGTGTTCTCTGTGCAGTTCGTAGCCTCTGGAACCAGACTGTTTGATGCGTACATATATACATGCACGCACATATATATTTATTTTCACTTAGTAGTCTGTTCAACACTAATTTCTATATTTAACAGAATACTTAGAAACAAATATTTCTTCAGCGTGGTATTTATCCCTAACAAACTAACTGGAAAAGGCAAAATAAAAGCTAGCACTTCCAGGAGTAGCTAAAACCAAACACTTCAGAAAGCGGCATAAAGTAACACTGTCATGACTGTAAAAGCGACTCAGGCACGCTGACAGCCCAGGAAATGGAAGCACACACACAACAAGAGGGATACGAGTAAACAGAGGAACGAATAACAGGAGATAGGACATGCTTAGTTAGAGGCTGAATTTAGCACAGCCTAAAATTAAAAAGGTCTCATTAGACAGGAGCATAGCACCTCCAATATAAAACCAGGCCTTTTCCAGTTCTACGCACTTCACAGGCATTATACTTCCCCTGTGATATCTTGTACTATGCATGAGGACAACTTTCCTCGCTTCATCGAGAAAATTTAACTCACCCCATCTTCCCCGTTACAGACACCACAAAACTTTTTACTGCGATGGAGGTACAAGCTTTAGATCATCGTACGGGTTGGAAATGCTGTAATTGTCATCGGTGGGAATACCCCCAGATTCAGACTGCCTCATATTATCACCCTAAATACTTAAAACCAGAACAAAGTAACACTGCCATAGTACAGATGGTGTGGTTTATTCTGGTGGCAGGGGCAGGTGCACGTCATCAGATGGAGCTTTCATCAGATGAGTCTCAAGGCAGAAAATACTTCACCCTTATCTTTCTACGCTATCTTTTGTCTAACTGATGAAACCAGAAATCATTTTCCAGACTGTCTTTATGTTAGGGATTGTACAAATATAGAAGAAAGGGATTTCTTCTCGGCCAAAGTAGAAAATGTTTAGAGAAAATTAAAGTGGATGACCTTTAAGGTCCTTTCCAACCCAATCCATTCTATGATAACACGCCAATTAACTCCTGCAGAGTTTTCTGTGAAGTTCATAAAAGCTGTACCTAAAAAAAAAAAAAAAAAAAGTGCTATTTTAGTATAATTGCTTTAAAACTAGTTCTTTTGGAATTCTCTGTTTTCTGGAAGTCAAACTTTCTTGTGTCCAGATAATAACCTGGGTCAACAAGTTAAAAAGCCTACTCTTGTTTTTTTACAAAACAGTAAATCAAATTAACCAGTTAACTTCAGAGGTATACTCAGTTATGAACAGCACACGTAAGGGAATATGGCAACGGTACTTAAGATGGAAAATGAACAGCTGTATTAACAGCAACAGGAAATAATTAAGGAAGTCCAGCAAATGATTTATGAGAGAAAATTAAAAGGACTAAAAATATTTCTATTTTGCTGTGAAAAAAAACAAACTGTGACAGAAGAGGAATTATACAATTCCCCATATGGTTTTGCTTTGTTCTCCCCAGAGGCAAGCTGTTCCTTTTGTAAAGTGAAAACCAGCTTCAGAAAAATACTCCACGGAAGTAGGTAGTTTGCCCCTATTTTTTAAGGTAGTTCTCCTTGGTTTCAGCGTCAAGAGCAGCTTTAGATGTGAAGACCCCGTCTTCAGTCCTTACCTAAATATCTATTCTGTATCTTTGGGAACTGTCAGCTTCTCCTAGCTCTTTGAGACAAAGTATGACTGTTGGAAATGTATCCCAAACAAAATGCAATGATCAGTACTGGAAATAGACAGGTTTTAAACAGTTTACTCCAAACCTGTGAGATACAAAAGCCAAATAAATCTTGAGGCTTCTAAGCTCTACTGATGTTCTGGTTTTTTATTATACATTTCACTTTCTTGCTCTCACACACAGTCTGACTCCCTCCAGCAGACATTCTAAGAGCAGACCACATGCACGCCAACAAAATCATGACAGTTACAAAGCACTTCCAAGCAGCTACCGCTCCAGTGAGACTAAGGATCAACAAATTCCATTAACTGTTCTATCTATTCTGAGTCAAGAACATCATAAAACTTTAGTTTACAGCTATTCTGCATTTAGAATCTTAGCTGCACGGGTTACAATTGAGTCTTCAATAGCAATATTAGCATATGTGGGCACTGCGCTTTGGAGTTCATATAGCTACACCGGACAGCTTAAATGCATTAAATCTCCAGATTGCAGACACTGCAACGGACAACAGAAGGGCAAACACAAGGATTATTGCAAGCCACTTTAAAGCACGCTCGGAGATTCTCCAGCATAAAGGCTATAAAAAAATTCAAAGAAATGAATTTATCAAGGAATTGGCAATATAAATAGTATTCAGTGAACACTTTCACGTGGGACACACCTGAAAGGAGAAAAGGGCAGAGTGTGGTTTAATCATCTTTACCTCCACCACGCTACTCAGTGTCTATTAGATGCAAAGTAAATGTTTATTAAATTTAGCTTAAACAATATTCCAGATTGATTTATTGTATCTAAAGATACCTGCTGCCTTCACAGACCGTCACAGACCTGGTAGAATTAAGGATCGAGTAGAAGATTACAAATGGGAAAGGCTGACAATTTTACCCAAGCAAGTCCCTAGCAATTCCTGCAGCGCGTCTTTGCTGTCCATATCTATACGGACAGCTGGGCTTCCTGTCTTTGCATCTGTCCGTAAGACACTCAGGAAGGAAGCTTTATATCTTTACATGTTTTCCATTAAGTACTTTGATGACTAATTTCTGGACTGCTAAGCCACACTGACCTTTCACATACATTCCCCATCCAAATTATTATTGTTCTTCCTACCCACTTTTCCCACTGTTACGTGCCTTTTCCTCATTCAAATTGCATTTAGATTTTCTAAAGCAGAGTTATTTACATTTTAACTAACTTTTTCTTGGTTTAAGTATAGGTTAGTATAAAACTGTTTTTCATCACAGTTACCAAAGATGAAGTTTACATCAATGTGGTTGGACTCGATGATCCGATGGGTCCCTTCCGACCTGGTTGTTCTGTGATCGGTATCAGTGCTTCCAAGTAAAATACTTCAAAAATCACCAGTAGTATTCTGGGTTGGCAGGGGTGGGGAAGGAGAGATCGTGATTGTTGCAGCGGCATTACTGTGAGCCCCATTTACTACCTCCTTCATTGCTCCAGGTTTTTCACTTTTTTGAGAATTTCAATATACACTGTGAATGAAACTGGCTTACAGTAGCATCGGCTAAGTTTGACTCCCCTAAAATGTTTCTATCGCTCAAACGTGAAGCACTTCAAACGTTACAAGCCTTAAAAAGGATCTGAAATAGTCTGGCAGACCACTGCCTGAATTAAACCTCCCCTGAAGCTACTGCAGGGCAGAAATTGTTTTTAAAAACAAGAGCTTTTTCCCAGACTCCAGGAATTGATCAGAATTAACATACTCACCTTTAGGATGGCTTTCTGTCAGAGAAATGTCCCGGGGCTCAAAATACCTCAGTTTGAGACTCTGACAACCAAAGATTACATGTGTTAATAACCAGTAAATTATATTCACTGTCCTAAATTTACCGAGAAAAAAAAAAAAAAATCTCCCTTTCTTTGCAGCACTCACGGCTGGGCTTTGAATCTACATATCTGACTACAGCATTTACCGCAGCCCAAACAAATCACACTAGGAGATTCGCCTTTCTGTCATCTAAACAACAACAAAAATCTTTAATCTAAAACTGAAAGTCTGTTCCGAAGTACTCACCAAACTCCCAGGCGCAGCTCCTGAAGAAAGGAGGGATTCCTGCGTCTGGCTGTGATGCTGCCCCCCTCTCTCGCTCTGGGGGTGTGGTGTAAGGCTCCCAAGACGGGATTGCTGCCTCCAGCAGGCTCCAGGGCTGCTCCGGAGGGTTCAGACCTGCCTGCGGCTCAGAGCAGCTGCTTGCTAAAGAGCGCTGCCTGAAATGAAGGGCGCTCTTAAAGAGGGAGGCACAGTCTGTAAGGTATTCTACCCCTTGTACCTCGCAGGCTTTGATACGGCTTGCGAGGATGCCGAGTTCACTGTGTGAGAAACACTCATTCACTGGTAAAATATTGAAAAGAAATAAGTCTTCAAAGCCAAGGTGGTAACACTTTTTTTCTTAGAATTATAGATTCATAGAACAACCAGGTTGGAAGGGACCCATCGGATCTTCTAGTCCAACCATTCCTATCAAACACTAAACCATGACACTCAGCACCTCGTCTACCGGTCCCTTAAACACCTCCAGGGAAGGCGAATCAACCACCTCCCGGGGCAGCCTATTCCAATGCCCAATGACCCTCTGTGTGAAGAACTTCCTCCTAATCTCTAGCCTAAATCTCCCCTGGTGGAGCTTGAGGCCATTCCCTCTCGTCCTGTCCCCTGTCCCTTGGGAGAAGAGCCCAGCTCCCTCCTCTCCACAACCTCCCTTCAGGTAGTTGTAGAGAGCAATGAGGTCTCCTCTCAGCTTTCCCTTCTCCAGGCTAAACACCCCCAGCTCTCTCAGCTGCTCCTCATATGGCCTGTTCTCCAGCCCCTTCACCAGCCTCATCGCTCTTCTCTGGACTCGCTCCAGAGCCTCAACATCTTTCTAGTGCTGAGGGGCCCACAACTGAACACAGGATTCGAGGAGCAGCCTCACCAGTGCTGAGTACAGAGGGAGAATCACCTCCCTGGACCTACTGGTCACACCGTTTCTGATACAAGCCAGGATGCCATTGGCCTTCTTGGCCACCTGGGCACACTGCTGGCTCATGTTCAGTCGCTGTCGACCAACACCCCCAGGTCCCTCTCCTCCTGGCAGTTTTCCAGCCAGGCTTCTCCCAGTCTGTAGCTCTGCTCAGGGTTGTTGTGCCCCAAGTGCAGGACCCGGCATTTGGCCGTGTTAAACCTAATGCCACTGGACACTGCCCAGCGGTCCAGCCTGTTTAAGTCCCTTTGCAGAGCCTCCCTACCCTCCAGCAGATCGACACTTGCACACAGCTTTGTGTCATCTGCAATTTTTTTTTTACAATTCAGTGCTGAATTGGGTGCCCTTCTTAAAAAGAGGTATACTGTCTCATAAAAGCAGCAGGTATATACACTAGTTTTGGATGAACAACCATGTAAGTCCTCAAAGAATGTTTATTCTTTAGGTTATCCAACTCTGACTTCTTTCAGGTTATCTCCTGACCTAAGACAGCTACATCTTACAAGACAACTAAGCATATCAATAAATTCTTGCAGCTCTAAGAAAGTGTTTATCCTTTCAGGTTATTCATCCACGTCTAGAGATTGCATATTCTCTCTTGATACAAGACAGATTGATGTTACAAGATAATTAAGGATAAAAAACAGCTGCAGCAAAAGTAATCAATTAATTCTCACAACTGCCTATTAAAGAGAGGCACCGAGGCTTAGCATTGAGTTTCATCTGTTTGTTTTTACACAAAGCCATGCTATGCACCAGAGATCTGAATCTGCACTATTACACAGAGGCTATTCTGCCTTCAGCTGGAACACAGCAGCTACTTACAAATCACACTAGTAGTTGATACAGCCGTGTTGAAGCATTGCCGAGAGGAACACGGCTGAAGACAGGTGAGGGGATTCCTGTTGTGAAACGGAGACCTTGCGCCTTGCACATGTACACACAGATGACAAGCACCTTAGTCCTGGACACATGGGATGAGAATTGCCCACATGATGAATTTGTCGGCAGCAGAGACAGAAGTAACAGCAGAAGAATATTAACTTCCACAGTTAGTAGCTGGGATGAATTGAAATTATTGCTGGGCAAAGACTAACAGGTGAGTTAAATGCATCGGTTCATCACTAAGGTATAACAGATGGGCAGTTTCTGACAGCCAGTTAACAGGTTAACTCTCTGTTACACAAAGAGAAGCACTCCCAAAGCCTCTTAGATCTCATACCTGTTGTTCCTCACCGTAACTATGTCTCTAATACTTTCCATGGCCAAGTCAGTAGTCAGCTGAGTGTAATATTAACTGGGTCATTAGTCAAATGGATTAACTGCCCTGAAATGGGCTGGAAGCACTTGCAAGGTAAAAGGGCAGCTTAAATGCTGGCAGTGGGGTTCTGCTGTGCAGTTACTAATTACCAGCTCCTAGCTCAGACAGCACGAGGAGGGACCCAGCTTAGGAGTCAGTTAAACAGAAATGGTCAGTCTGTCATCTGTGTGACAACAGGCCTCTGAAAAAACGTATTTGGGAGCACATACCTTTAGAATATCAGTGCCATCCATAAATCTCATTGAGTGTCAAGTCAGACTAAAACAGATGTACTACAATGACACCACACGTTAAAGAAACCCCAGTCAGTACATTTACAATAGAAACAAGACCAACATTTTTTTTTTTTTTAAATGACACCCTTCTTCATTTTGTTTTCTGAGAAAGCATCTTTGTGGATGCACAGAGATGGTTTCAAACTTACTCCACTCTACAAGTCATTTACAGGTAAGCTGCTTTATTTTCAGTCATACCGGATGCTGAATGGTCTGAATTCACCAGTCTATGCAAATATATTCCTTATGTAGGGAATAAGTGGTCAAAATTTACAGTGTGCTTTGTTTTGTTGTTTTCATGAGAAATAGATATTTTTTAAATGAACAGGCAAAGAGGCCCCTGTCCCGCCGTGGGGGCAGTGCTGTGGTTCCAGGCAGAGCAGCAGCCGTGGCCACACTCACCCTGTCCCAGTTGCTGGATTCAGCCCTCGGCTCCCCCCATCTCATCAATTTTGGGGACGAAATTGTATGAAATTTTGGAAGAAATTGCACTTGCAGAAGGAATACAAGATTCTCACTGACCTCATGTATATGTACATGGAAAGAATAGAGAGCTTGCTGCAGGAAAATAAGTCCCTAGAAAAGAAAGGGAAACGGAATCAGAAAAAGAGCAACACCTACCAGTCCTACACTACAAATACAGCCAGAAGTGCCAGAACCTGGCAATAACACTACATGGCCACATTCACATTGACCCGTCTCAAGTCCAGACAGTGAAAGAGAAACTGATTTTGCAGTTTGCAGCACAGGAGGAGGAAGTCAGGAGAGCCCTAAAAGAGGTGGAGACAAAGTTCTCCCTTATGAACAAGGAGGTTGAAGACCTGCAGCATCTCTTTGGCCAGTCCACTCAGCTGGAATGGAAGAGAAGGATTTAAGAGCTGGAGAAGGAATTGCTGGTCACAAAGGTAGAGTGCGCGGAACAAATGCACAAAACCAGTAGTGAGCTTCTGTGGGCCAAGGCTGACTGCGAGAGGGACTTCCACCCAAAGATCCATGTGGTCACCGAGAGAGCAGAAGCAGGAGCAGCACAACGTGTGATGGTGGAAATCAAAGAAAGAAGGGCAGGGAATTGGCACCTGCGCCAGGAGCTGCTTAGACTCATTGAACACTGAAAAGTCCAACTGGGAGAGCAACAGCGGCAGCTTCTTCGGGAGAACAAATACATTCTCCACACAGCATGTGCGCCACCAGATACCCCTGCAGGAGGCACACGGCGCAGAGAGCAAACTCTCCAGCTCCCACAGGCTGGGACGCTTCCATAGACTCGAGGACCCCGGCAGCAGGGGAGGGTTGTGCGGGCAGCGCCGCGGGAGCTGCTGCTCCGGCCGATTCTGCGCCCATCGGGCTCGAACCCCAAACGGGAAAAAAAGGGTAAAAAAATTAGCCTCGCCTGGCTCGGTGCTGCCACGTTGTGGCCTCTTAGCAGTACTGCAGCCCGGCGCCCTCGGGAGCGCGCGGGAGGTACTCAGTGCTGCCATGCCGTGGCCTCTTAGCGGTACTGCAGGTCGTGGCGGGGTTGGGGACTCAGTGCTGCCGTGCCGTGGCCGCAAAGCGGTACTGCAGCCAAGGGCGGGGATGGGGGGGGGGGACACACACACGCACAGGTGCCCTATCATTGACCATATTAGGTCAAACAGGACAAATTGTCATAAAAGCGCAAATTGATCTTATAAGGATAAGGGCAAACTGGAAAAATTGTGATAAAAGGTCAAATTAGTGATATAAGGGCAAATTGACCATATTAGGTGAACAGGGAAAATTGCCATAAAATGGCAAATTTACCATAGAAGCATAAACTTGGCCAATTGCTGTAAAAAGACAAATTGACCATAATGGGGCAAATTGACCATTTAAGGGCAAATTTCCATAAAAGAGGAAACTGAGCACACAAGGGCAAACTGATAAAAATGAGCATAAAATGGCAGACTGAACATATAAGAGCAAACTCGGCAAATTGACAATTAAAGGGTAAATTGACCATAAAAGACCACAGTCAATCAGAACACCGCCTTCCCTGGAGGTGTTTAAGGTGCAGGTGGATGAGGTACTGAGGGACATCGTTTAGATAGGGGTGGGAGTCGTTGGACTCGATGATCCGGTGGGCTTTTTCCAACCTGATGATTGTATGATTCTCTGGCATAGGCAGAGTGGGATCAAGAGGGGACCAATCAGAGCTCGGAAAGCAGCACAAGCAAAGCCGGATCGAGAAACGACCAATCAAAGTGTGTAATACACAGCCAATCAGAAGGAAGCGCAGGCAAAGCCGGATCGGGAAATGACCAATCAGAGCGCGCAATTCAGAGCCAATCAGAAGGACGCGCAGGCAAAGTCGGATCGAGAAACAACCAATCAGAGCGCGGTATCTACAGCCAATCAGAAGACAGCACTGGCAAGGTGGCATCGAGAAGCGACCAATCAGAGCGTGGAAAACTCAGCCAATCAGAAATCAGGGCAAGCAAAGTCGGATCGAGAAATGACCAATCAGAGCGCGGTACCTACAGCCAATCAGAAGACAGCGCTGGCAAGGTGGCATCGAGAAGCGACCAATCAGAGCGTGGAAAACTCAGCCAATCAGAAATCAGGGCAAGCAAAGTCGGATCGAGAAATGACCAATCAGAGCGCGGTACCTACAGCCAATCAGAAGACAGCGCTGGCAAGGTGGCATCGAGAAGCGACCAATCAGAGCGCAGAAAACTCAGCCAATCAAAAATCTTGGCAAGCAAAGTCGGATCGAGAAATGACCAATCAGAGCGCGTAACTCACAGCCAATCAGAAGACAGCACTGGTAAGGTGGCATCGAGAAGCGACCAATCAGAGTGCGGATCGCAGAGGTTTTAGATGCTCTCGGGTATGACTGGGAGGGACTCAGTGATGCCGTCCGTGTGGAACGGGACTGTAACGCGGGGCGGGGGTGGTGGAGACGCAGCCACCCGCGGGGCCAGGCGAACCGGGAGGGGAGAGGACCGGGGCTGTTCGAACTGCTCGGATTTGCTCAGCTTCTGTCTGCTCCTCGCGGCGGCATTCGGGACGGCTCGACTTTGCTCTTCGGTGCCCTTGCGCCCGCCGCCGCCTGCGGCCAATGGGGTGCAAGCTGGGGCTGGGAGAAGGACAGCGCCCCGCGTCCTCTGTAGGCCCCCAGGGCCCCCTTGTTCCCCCCGTCCTTCCCGAGTCCTGTGCGTCCCGGCTCGGCTCGGCGGCGCTCGGCTACCCTGGGAAGGGCCCCGCAGAGAGCGCTCCCATGGGCTGTGCCGCGCGTCACTCGGCGAGCGACGGCCAATCAGCGCCGGGACAGCGCCCGGGGGGCGGGACGAGGCGGAACGCGGGCGACTGGGTCCTGCTGCGTGCGCGCGAGGCTCCTGCACCGGCAGCGTTTGTGATCGGCTCGAGCGGAGCTGGGCTCGGGTGAGTCGGAGGCGCCCGGAGAGACGCGGCCCAAGGGTGGGGGGCAGCCGGGAGAGGCGCGGGAGAGCGCTCTAGGGCCGAGGGCACCGCTCCGGGCTCGCTGTCCGTGAGCCGCGCTCCTCCCGGCGCCGGGATGTGTATGGCTGCACCCGCGGCTCGCGCTGAGGGACGGTTGGGGCCTTCGGTGCTGTGTCCCTCCTCTTAGGAGGGGGTGGAAGGAGGCGGGAAATGGGCAGGAGGGGTGAGTGGGGGAAAGCAGGTGGGGTGTGGGGGAAAATGGGAGGAAAAGGGGAGAAAGAAGGAAGGGGAAGGAGAAGGGGAAGAGGGTAAAGAGCAGAAAAGGAGCTTTGGAAAGAGGTTTTGTGTTGTCAGTCTAGAGAGAACGAGGGCAGGGGGTCGCTTTTTTCGGGTATCGCTAGCAAAGTGGAATCGAGAAGCGACCAATCAGAGTGCAGAACGCACAGCCACTCCGTACCCTAGGAAATGAATGGGAGGGACTCAGTGCTGCCGTGCCGTGGCTTCGGGGCGGTACTGCAGCCTGGGGCGCGGGTGGGAGGGGATTATGGGACAAAGTGGGAAGAAAAAGTGGGAATGAAGGAGGGGAAGGAGCGGGAAGGTAGCATTGGAAAGCGCTTTTGTGTTGTCAATCTAGAGAGAACGAGGAGGGGGAGGGGGTGTCGTTTTTTTGGGGTGTTGCGCACGGTGGCAAGAGCTGCGGGGGCAGGGGGTGGGGTTCATTTAAAGCACGGCTACTTGGAGTACTTTGCTGTAAGAACTCCTTCCTTTTGCTCTGTCAGCAGGGAGAACGATGCAGAAGTGTTTGCAATGAGATAACCCCTGCGGGATCCCGACCTCTGCCCCGGATGATGGGGTGAAGCGATGCGGGAGTGCCCTGCAGGCCAGCAGTGTTTGGGTACGTGGCTTTCTCGATGGCACGAGCCAGAGCGTTCTCCCCTTTGGGTTAGCACGTGACAGCATTGTGTTTAGTGAATGCCAGATGGAGATGACAGTACTATGGTGCGATGTGCTTTGTGAGCCGAAACTGTGCACGCCTCATGCCATAAACATGCCAGGTGCACGCCAGCCCCATGCCACACACATGCAATTCGCCCCCCACGCACATGCCACTGCCCCCATGCAGATGACATGCTCATACCAGGCTAGCACCACAACCACCCCATGCACACTCCACACGTGTGCTTTGAACATGGCAGCAACGTGCCACTAATGCCACAGAGCCATTGCACATGCAAGCAACATGTCATACGTGCCAGGCACGTATTATGTGCATGCTGTGTACCTGCCATCCAAAGGCAAAGCATACGCTAGCATGCGCAACGAAGATGACACATCAGCCATGCACGTGCAAACAACGTGCCACACATGCCATGCACGTGTTATGTATACACCACACATGCCCCTGCCCCCACGCACGTTCCAGGCTCATGCCACAACACCCAAGCACATGCCACGCACATGCCTTACACGTGCAGGCAACATGCCATGCACACCACACACTCCATGTATATGTTATGTGATGAAAAAGTGGGAATGGAGAAGGGGAAGGAGCGGAAAGGGAGGATTGGAAAGCGCTTTTGTGTTGTCAATCTAGAGAGAGCGAGGGGGTGGGGGAGAATGAGTTTTTTGGGGTGTTGCACATGGTGATTAGAGCTGCAGGGGCAGGGGGTGGGGTTCATTTAAAGCACGGTTATTTGGAGTACTTTGCTATAATAGCTCCTTCCTTTTGCTCTGTCAGCAGGGAGAACGTGGCAGAAGTGTTTGTGATGAGATAACCCCTGCGGGATCCTGACCTCTGCCCAGGGAGATGAGGAGAAGCGATGTGGCGGTGCCGTGCAGGCCAGCAGCGTTCGGGTACGTGGCTTTCTCAGGAGTCGTTTTTGCTAATCACCATCAATTGAGTCAACTGCTTGAGACAGGGTGTTCTCTGCATCAAGTTAGTGCGTGACGGCATCATGTTTAAGTCCATACCAGATTGAGACGATAGTACGAGGGTGCGATGTGCCTTGCCAGCCAAACCTGTGTGAAGGGAAACATTGCTTTCAATGTGGGGAACAAAAGTGTTCCTAGCGCCAGCAACAAAAGGATGCTGTAAAGTAATCTCAAGAGGGATTATGCGAGAGCATACTAAAGGAATTAGTGTTGCTGTTGAACTGCCTTCAGACTGCCTTTTTAAGTTTCCCTGTTGTATATTGACTACTCATTAACTTTATGGCTGATCTGAAAAAAGCTCTCCAACCAGTGGGCAAAGCCAGCCCTGGAAATCGCAGAGGCAGCTCTGCCAAGCTGGCTGGGTTTCCAAGCTCTAGAAGCATGGTCTTGGGAGTGGAATGATCTGTTAAATCCACAACCTCGAAGTGTGCCTTGCTTCTTCCTGGTGGCTCAGTCCAGTGCCCGAGGCAGTGAGTGCACTTACAGACAGGCGCCTGCCTGCCTTCTTCGCATCGATGATCCCCCCCACTGCCAGTTTCACCCTCGTCAAACACTGCAGCGTAGGAGTGAAACCCAGTGACGGGCTACTGACCACGCTGAAAT
The DNA here is from genome assembly GCA_033558105.1 of Coccyzus lansbergi. Lineage (NCBI taxonomy): Eukaryota > Metazoa > Chordata > Aves > Cuculiformes > Coccyzidae > Coccyzus > Coccyzus lansbergi. The sequence continues at coordinate 3,354 of JAUMJK010001483.1, read as the reverse complement.
CTCCTGATATCTCAGGTAGATGTCGGCGCAGATGGGTGTGTGTGTGATTGTAGGAGGGAGGTCTCGTCGCTCTCTGCTCTCTTGACAGGTGGAGAAGAGTGGGAACTGTTGCTTTTGTGTGGCTACTTGGTCTTGATCTTATGCTTGGTTCCATTCTTGTTATGCTTGACGTGCGGGTGGGGGTGAGCTCCATCTGAGGCACAGCACACGGGCAGTGCCGTACGGTCTCCATGGCCTCGCTTCGTGTCCGGGCATCTTGTCCTCTGGAGGCCAAACCAGGCTTTTTTCCTTCCTACAAATATCACGTGCCTGAACTAAACCAAAATTCCTAACCCGATTGCTGCTCCTCTCTGCCGGGCTGAGTCCCTTTCCTGCAGAGGCTTTGGTGACAGGCACTTGCTGAATGGGTGCTGACGCCTGTGTCTGGAAGAGCTGCCTCATTGTCACACCTCTTGCTTCCATGCATGTATTTCTTAGGCCTGTAGTCCGGGCTAAGCTCGAGTTGTGTGCCGTGACGTCGTTTCTGCCAGCTGGCACGTTGCAGGTCTGACCCCGGCCACGGAAGAGATGTGCTGGGGGGAGCCTTTTGCGCCTCAGGAGGAGGATAAATAGCAGGGTGCCTGGGCTGCTTTTCTACGCTGTGCTGTAATGTGGGTGTGAATTAGAACATCTCAGCATGACGAGTTCACACTGGGTAAGACTCAGTTTGCTTTCGTTTCTCTTTTTGACTAAGTAAAAGAATAACTATTGAAAGAAATCGCGTTGTCTCTGGACATTACTGAAACTTGGTCTGACGCCGCCGCTTTCCATCTGGTGAGTCCTCCTGTTCCTTGCAGTTTCCTTTTTAGGGGGAGGAGTGAAACCTTTGACCGTTCTTTTGAAGGAGATTCTCTTCTCAGCTTGCTTTGGGTGGGCTGTAGAGCCGGTGCCGTGGGGGTTGGAAGGTCATAGAAGGAAACGTGGGTGAAGGAGGAATGTGCTTTTGTCTCATCACCCTGCTAACCATCCTTTCTGTGCGTTCCCTCCTGCAGGTCTCCTCGGCACCACGTGGGAAATGGATTCCTCTCCTCCTCCTGCCCATGCCCAGGCCGAAGACATTGTTTGGATTAAAGATTTCAATTGGTCGCTCTCTGCCGTACGTGTTTTCCTTTTTTTGTGTTGGAAACAAAGAAGGAAGGTGGCAGAGGCCGTTCAGGGCTCGTGGCGATGGCGCTGCAAGCCAGGGTCTGGCACGGGGAGCACCGTGTCGCGTAGGCTCCAATTTGGCAGCCTGCTGCACGCTGTATGGGTTGCCGATTGGCTCGGATGGGCTCTCTGGTGGTCGGGGGCGGTGCTGGATCACGATGGCATGTGGATGTTTGCAGGGAATTGTTCTCCCTGTCGATGCGTCTGCTGCTTCCTAAGTCCCCTCGTCTCGGACTTGAATTCCGTGTCCTTACCTGCAGCAGGGCAGTTCTGTCTTTTCCAGCCTGCCTGTGTTTCACAGCCAAAGTGCCTCCCGTCAGAGTGGTTTCCATCATCTGGAGACGGTGTGCGGGAATGGGGGAAAGCTGCAGCCTTTCCCCTGGAAGCGCCACCTCTCCATTTCGGCTGCCGCTCGGAGGGAAAGCGGTGAAGGTGAGTGAGGTTTCATGGCTGCAGAGGGCTCTTGAGAGCATCCCCTTGGAGCAGGAAGAGAGGAGCCCGTGGCCACCGCTGTGCCCGTTAGCGCAGCCTTACCCACCATGGGGCTGCCCGTGCACCGTGGAACTGAGTGCAAATTGCCATAAAAGAGCTAATTGACCTTATAAGGGAAAAGTGGGGCAATTGGTATAAAAGGTGAAATTAACAGTGTAAGGGCAAGTTAACCATATAAAGCAAACTGGGAAAATTGATCATAAAATGGCAAATTTACCATATAAGGCCAACAGGGCAAATAAACCATAAAAGAGTAATTAAATCATATAAGGGCAAATTGACCCTTGGCAAACTGAGCCAATTGCCATAAAAGGGCAAATTTACCATAAAAGGGCAAATTGATCATATAAGGGCAAAATTGGCCAATTGCCATAAAAAAGACAAATTGACAGTAAAACAGGAATTTCAGCATGTAAGGGCAAACTGTGCCAATTACCATTAAAGAGAACTGTGACCACAAAAGGGCCACAGCCAATCAGAACATAGCAAAGGCAAAGTGGGATCGAAAAGTGACCAATGAGAGTGCTGGTTCTACGGCCAATCAAAAGACAAGGGTGGCAACGTAGGATCCAGAAACAACCAATGAGAGCGTGGTTCACACAGCCAATCAGAAGACAGCACTGTCAAGGTGGTTTTGAGAGACGACCAATCAGAGTGCGCAATGCAAAGCCTCTTGATGCCCTAGGAAAGTAATGGGACGGACTCAGTGCTGCCGTGCCGCGGCCACGGAGCGGTACTGCAGCCGGGGGCGGGAGGGGGGCGCACAGGGGCCCGAGGATTGATTGTGTAAGGGCAAACTGACCACATAAGGACAAACTTGGCCAAGTGCGATAAAAGGGCAGATTGAACATACAAGGGCAAAGTGGTAGAAAAGAGCATAAAAGGGCAGATAGAGCATATAAGGGCATGCTGGCCAAATTGATAATAAGAGGGCAACTTGACTGTAGAAGGGTCACAGCCAATCGGAAAACAGAAGTAGCAAAGTGGGATTGAGAAATGACCAATCAGAATACAGTTAGCGTACATAATCAGAAGACAATGCTGGCGAGATGGGATCGAGAAGCGACCAATGAGAGATCGGAATCTACAGCCAATCAGACGACAGCGCTCTCAAGGTGGGATTGAAAGGCTACCAATTAGATGGTGGTTTGTGCAGCGAATCAGAAGACAGCTCTATCAAGGAAGGATTGAAAAGCAACCAATCAGAGTGCTTTTCAGGCAGCCAATCAGAAGACAGTTTTATCAAGGAGGAATTGAAAAGCGACGAATGAGAGGGTGGTTCGTGTAGCCAATCAGAAACAGCGCTGACGAGACGGGATTGAGAACTGACCAATCAGAGCGCGGAAAGCACAGCCATTTGATGCCCTGGGCAATGAATGAGGGGGGGACTCAGTGCTGCCGTGCGGAGCGGTACTGCTGCCCCGGGCAGGGGAACGGGACACCTCACAGGAGCGGAGTAGCCGGGAGGGGCGGAGCGGAGATCCACGCAGTTCGAAGAGCGGCTCGGATCCGCTCGGCTTCTGTCGGCTCCACACAGGACCCTTCTAAATGCCCCCAAGACCCTTCCAGAGCCCATGCTGGCATTTGTAAAGGCTTGAAAGGCGCCCCGCGGCGCTCAAACGGCAGCAGCCAATCAGCGCCGGCAGATTGACAGTTGAGGGGGAGGGGTGTAGTAGT